>OY294021.1:19782979-20165680 GCA_958510785.1 Exephanes ischioxanthus
GGGACAAAGATGTAATCGAGGGATTACAACGAACCCGACTGCTCTATACCAACGCGAAGTGGGTAATTCGATTTGACGTGAGTTTAACCCTCCCTTTATTATTATTCGAGACGCTACAATCCCTTTTATTTTTCCCTCCCATTTATTACTATACGTCTGTGTATAGCCAACAGGCTCTTTGACAGATGCAAGATTCTATGATAACTCTAATTTTTAGTATTCCATACGGTCGGTCGCTTGTTAAACTATGTTACGAGCTCCACATCGTTCGGGCACCATCTTGTGTTGTAACGGATGAAACTCATACAAATTCTATCTGATTTCAAGTTTGAAGAAAAAAAAAAAAAAAAAACAAAAAACAAAAAACAAACAAACAAATCTTTCTTTCCTATTAATCAGATGAAATATCGAGATTAAATATTATAGAGACAATTTTCGATCGCGAATTAGTGAAGGTATAATATTATTTAAGGAATATTAACGGTGCCGGTTGACAAGCATTTGCGTTTCCTTAGCGACGCATACTTTGACGCTCTACCACTATGATGCTGGAGAACTTGAGCACTTGACGAAAGTGGCTGGGTGACGTTCCTATCGTCGGGAACTCCTACCGCGTGACCATACCGGGGCTCCGAAGCTAAATGTGGGGTAATGCGACACCCTTGCGATAGTATCTCTTCGATATTCGGATCGAATTAATGCACGTGTTCCCTCTCTTTTTTTACTGCGACACTTCACTTGGATAAAATCTATTCTGGGCATGAAATTAATTATCAATTAAGCCTCTTACAGTTATATCGGATGAGTTTAATGGATATTAATTGAATCCAGAAATTTATTAATCTTATCAGTGTATGATTATCATATTTTTGTTGTTGTTTAATAGACGTTTATATAGCCTTTGAAGATGATTTTTGTCATATTTTATCAGACTTTGACACTGAAAATTTCTTCACCGACTAATCATCGATGAGATCTCGAATTGCAGGAGTTGAAAATTTCCCACGTAAAGTAACATCTCGTGCATGTGCGTATAGAATTTCAATCCCTGTCACAATACGAACATTTGAACCGGAGGCAACAATTGCGTCCTCTATTGCTTTTGCTTTACCCCCTTCCTCTGAGCCCCCTCCACCTAGACTTGTAACGTCTGCGCGACACACAATTGGCCTCTGTCGTGTCGCGTGACATGTTTCTCTCATTCGAATTACCACTGTGTACCGCACTCGTACAAAGAAGCTCTTCGTCAAATGTCGTCTAATGTGACGCGCGACCACTCGAGTTACGCGAAAGAAATCCGACGAGGCCTGACGAGACCCGCAGCCTCGACCCTTCGAAAATTCAAAGTAAATGTCATCCAATGACCTTCCACATTATAGTAAGCGCCTCGACATGCGAATAACTAAGAGAAATTCTAGTTAAGGTGTATTCCAGCGTGAATTAAGTTAAAATTCAGCCATGAACAAATACAAACAAAATTATTTTATACTCATTTCAATTGAAACGTTCATTCAATATTTCCCTCGAGCTTAAACTGCAAAGTACCTACCGACCGCCCTCCCACCCCCCCCCCCCCCCCGCCCCTTTTTTTTTGCTTTCTCACAGAAGAAGCTCCGCGAATAAAGGAACATCATCAGAAAACGATATGACAATTTCAATTCTCAACTGTTATGAGAAAGCGATATGAAAATTTATTTATTTATTTATTATAATTTATTATAACATAAGAATTTAATATTAATTCATGATAATATAATATATAACAGAGCTGGGCAAAGTACTTAAAGTACTAAGTACTAAGTACCGCAACTACTTAAAGTACAAAGTACTTTTTCTTCTTAATCGGAAGAGGCGGAGTTTCACGAGTACGAAATTTAGAGAGGAATTTTCAAATCAACATTTTTTTAAAACGTCCGAACTCTTCGTTTCCAATCCTTGCTAACAGACTAACTGACTGGACTACGCGACGCTTGAACGTTGGGGAACTGAGTGGAGGTCGACTAGATGTATTACAACTAAATCTAGAACGTATTTTAAGGTCTCGATTTTATGAATAAAAAATCGTATTTTTGGGATTTACATGGAAATTATTGAGTTGGGAGTAAAATATTTGTTGTATTCGTGATCGTATGATAATCGTCAGATATGGTCGAGGGGTAATTTAGTAAATGAGGTAAAGTCCGAATGAGAAGTATAACTGGTTAGATTTATTGAAGACGAAGGAGAGTGCACGTCGAACAGTGTCGGGACTCAGAGATGAACTGACTAAAGGGCCTGACGGAAGCAGGGCTCTCGCCTATTGCGGCGCGCGACACATTATTCCTACGCGCGATAAGACGGCCGCTGCTCGCGCGGGGCGGGTGCAGCGGCTGGACCGCTACCGTGAGAGCGTAAGAGCGTTCGCTCGGAAGGTGCTGACGGTACAAAGATTAGCGAGAGTCTAGATAAAATATTTAAACTTGAGTTTCCTGCGCTAGAAATACCAACTCGAAATATGGGTCCGTCACAATCAGCGGGAAAAAATACGTGAAATATAGCCTTGAAACAAAGAAAAATCAATTGAATAACGATTTTTCAATTTTTAAGCAATTTTTTTAAAAACCTCGATTTCGTGACTTTCAAACATCGATATCTCGACTCGGCTTCCCGGTGGAGTTGGGAACAACCGTCGTGCCCATCGTGTTGGCCGGAAAAAAATACACAAGATAGAGCCTTGTCCGAAGTTTTAGAATCATTTTATGGGATTCTAATCATTTGTCATTTTTTTTTAAATTAGTTTTTTAACCTCTGACACGTGTTTCTGAATGAAATATTACGCTAAGAGTAAAATGAATTTCAGTTTTGTAATCAGCGGTGAAGAATAAATGAAAAATTGTCTCAAAACGACGATATCTGCAAATTTCAGTTTGCTATTTCCGACAATAATTTTTGTGGTAAGTTTTGACGATTTCAATTTTATGAGACACAGACATTTACGTTATGAAAGAGATGCAAAGTAATTTGTACTACAAGTACTTTGATCTTAGTACTCAGTAATAGTACTTAAAGTACCGAAAAGTACTTTGATACTTAAAGTACAAAATAAGTACTCATGTACTTTAATTACTGCCCAGCTTTGATATATAATATAATGAATATTATAATTTTTTTTCTTTTATTCGAGACTAGGAAAAACAAAATGGAAACCCAACTTCCGACGTCTTTATGGAATTCGTTATGGTTTTAGGCTCGACAGGGCGAGTCTCTCACATAGTATAAATAGGCTAATGCAACGTAGATGGGCTTACGTCGTGGAAAAAACTTTTCCAAACCGAGGTTAAACAAGTTTTAATGAAAGAGGTTTTCACGGTACTCTTCACTCCGATCTCGGAGCATTTGCATTTAGATCGAATTTCATATTTTTCTCCGAACGAACCGCCTACGACCAAGTAATGATTTCACCTTTGAGCTTTGTACAAATCGTCGCGGAATTCGACGTCACAGTCTCTACCTTCAGGATAATCATAGTATTTGTCTTCGTCTTTATAAACAGCAGGTCATCCATTATCCAAGAGGTTTTTTCACTAGATAACTAAACCTTTAAAGAGTAAGCTCAGCTTATAATTTGTCATGAGAGATGTTTAGTTTTGTTTTGTTTTGTTTTACACGAATATTGTCAATGCCAACTTACGAGCAATGATAAATATCGTATACTAACTGTACAAAAATATTAATTAGCAATGTAAAGTAAAGTGAAGACTGTGCGTGCCTATCCGTATGACAAAATGTGAAATATCACAATTGAGTATTTACCAACATTCAATCCGCCGGCGTTTGCTGCATCGAGGCGATTAGTTTGTCCTATGAACATGCATTGTCTTGGTGATTCAATGGGTACATCTGCGGCGACAGTTCAGTGATTGACCGTTGTTGGAGTTGGTAAAATCGCACATCGATCGAACGGAATTCCGTTTTGAAGCGATCGAGAGCCTAAAAGCATGTACATTGTAGTTGAAAATACGAATGGGAATAACTATTGTACTCGACACCGACGTGTACTGTCCTTCCTTCCACCATGCAGATATTATTTCGGACCTTTTAAAATACCAATATTTCATTAAAGTTTATTACCGTTTAACCGGTACTAGGTGAGGAAAGAAATTCAGGGTAAACCGAAGCTATATAATGTACCGACTAAATGCAAGCTCGGAACATTGCAAGCTTCGACGAAAAAATGTAAACGCCATACTCGTGAATGTAAATCTAGTGAGCTAAAGGTGCGCAATTAAGGGATTGTCAACGGATAAATGATGATATAATCGAAGAAAATATTTATTGGTAGGCATGTATACCATATAATACACATATGAATATTCATCGATGTTCGGCTCGCAATTGCGATACAAATAGGTCACAATATTCAATTACCGTCTCCCTCACAGTCATTTACCACAGAATAGATGTACGTAAAACTATATCAAATTTTTTTACCGCCGATACTTTGCGTATTTTCACATTTTTTTCCCATTGGTTCATAAAACTCGTACGGTAATTGAATCACAACATAATATTCCACATATCCCTTTCACGCATTCACACTTTTTCAGATCTAACATTATAAATAAAGAAATCTTAACGATAGCTTACGCAGTATGTGTCGTTGGACATTTCGCCAAATGTTTTTTCGATGGCATTATAATTTGGCTCAATTGTTTTTTGAGCGGCCAAACCGTCTACTAAAACGGTACATATATAATAGTACGCATTATCATTTAGACACGACATAGTTAGCCAGTCGAAGTTGCAAGTTACTTATTAATACTCAACCTTTCTATCGTAAATGTTTCGTGATTTTGTCAACCATGACAAAGAACAAACATTTCGACCGTTGTCCCACAGATAAAAGCGTTGTTCCGACATGTGATCCGCGATTGAAAACTTCGAAGACTTTGCACAGTTTGTCATGTGGTTACTTTTTTTTTACTGGTATTTCGTCACGTATCAATATTATCTTCATATGGGGGGAGGGGGGTGTGAAACAAGTGTTGTGATTTCTAATGTGTGCTTCAGCTTAATAGTGCATAAACGCCCATACTATTTGTAAATTTTTCACTTCCCACGTTTTTTTGCTACGAGTATATTATATTTATATGTAGTAGAATAAATTTCCCAGCAGATTGTAAGGTGTGATTGGACCCATATCTCGTGAGTGTGCATTCGTAAATATAGTATTTATTTCATCTTGTCATGATTAATAAATGAACGCAAATGCCATTATGTACATGTTTCCCAAGTTCAACGGAAACTTGGTACAAATGATTCTGCGTCATTGGACCATGAGAATATTACCTTCAAATCTTTTTACTTCTTTTCATTTGTGTTGGTTTAATTTTTTTTTCCATCAATTCCCATACCACATTCATACGGCAGATTTTTTTTGTTTACTTTTAAGAGAATAAATTATTCTTTTCCGTCGGACAAAATTTTACTGTAAAGGCAGGACCACAAATCATGACACACGCGCTTTTTCATCAAAGTTGATGCTTTTTTTTTTGTTTGTTTTCTCTTTAGCTTAGATCATACGATATCTTGACAAGAAGTCCGCTAGACATTCACTTAAAGTTTAAAAACGACAGTAATACATCATTTAAAAAAAGTCAATCACAACGCTTAACGCAATTATAAACTATAATAAAAAAAAGTAATTTATCATTGCCGGCCCCCGAATAGATTGATTGAACATTTAAATTTCCACCATTGTTTTTTTTTTTTTTTTTTCTTTTGGGTACAAAAATAAGTAAATTCTCTACATTACATCATGGACGATAATGTTCAACAATGGGAAAAATGATAATTATTTCGTAACAACTTGACGACTACTCGAAAGTTTGTTAATTTTTTGTTTACACGATATTCTTTTTAGTTGCTTCCTTTGTTTACACGATATTCTTTTTAGTTGCTTCCTTTGTTTACTTTGATAAATAGCACCTCATTGTGAAGTTGTATAACGTTTCAGGTACAAATACGATGTAACGTATATTATCTTTTTTGCAGGAAATCTTTTGGATTCGTTCGCCCTACCTTCCGAATCTATCTTCCGAACGCAACAGGCTTCTAAATCCTCACGTATGTACTTATTAACTATATCATCTGTTTAATTTAGTTAGGCGCAATCATATCGTCGACCCTAATTAAGAAGAACAAAATTGTCCAATTGTCACACACAGGACGGTGAATATAAACTCGGAGGTTAATTTTATTATTCTAGCTTTTCCTTGTAACGACAGACACAGTAAACTATTGTTCGAATTCTTTGTCATTTGTAGAACGATCATGTTTCTTTCACTATGAAGCATTTAAATAGCATGAGGCTTATACCTATTTTATTCTCAGTTTCTGGAGAGTGGGTTATGTTTTAACAAAAATGGTAACAAGTAATCAAAATATATAATAAAAGTGAAGATGAAAATTGATTGACTTGGGGAAAAAAAAAAAAAAATGAAGAAAAAGAGATTTTTCCAAGTTTGTTCGTGTTTTTTTTAGTACCGTCGGAATGTTTATAAAACAAATTATTGAATCTTGGTAATTTCCATCCCTGGTGTGACGATTCGACGGGAATTATGTAATTTGTAAAAACTAATATGTTCGTAGTAAAACTACAATGGGCTAACATATTCATAGTTGTCCGAGTGATGGTGGCAAAGCTTCGCTATAATACAAAATATAATACTTGGCAATATAAAAATATTGTACTTTACTAGATCAAAGAAGCTTTATCAAACATCTCTCGAGCGGAAATTGTTTTCTCCGGCCATTGATAGTCTCGATGTAGATATTATAACGGCTATCGGAAACGAAGAAGAAAAAAAAAACGATTCGGTTCTCAAGTTATAGTTTATAGTACAGTAGTACACGTTATTCATGCGACAATACGGTAATTCACTTTTGCCAAGGGCTTTTCTCGTTAGGCTAAATGTACGGGTTCTCTCGCAGAAGAAGGCAGATGAAACGTTTTTCGCGTCTTAGAAAAGAAAAAGATACTTCTCTCTCGCGTATCGTCCACTTCCTGTATATATCGTTAAAAAAATCTAACCGATGCCGTAGATGTAACGGAGCATGTGTTGCAACGACTCGATTTCATAAAGTGGAAGTAATATGCAATATTCCAGATAAAATTTAAAGAACCTTTTAACAATTGTCATTTCATCAGTATAAAACAAAAATCTGTCATACTCTTTCGTTGATGTTAAAACATTTACAGATGTGTCGACCAATCGATAAATACACAATCATGGATCCGTTTTTAAACATTCGCTCGGGCGCGAGCACAAAATAAAAATGATTACTCGACATAATGTATTTCCGAGTAAACCTTGCTAAGCACGCTGATTAATGTGGAACACTGAATAATCATACTCAAGTATCGTAAATGGCTTGGTCAGGTTCTTATTACGCGTCGGATATTATTGCGCCACGATACTAGTCATCATGCACTCGTACACGGACACGTAATATTTATCCCCATATATACCTAATTAATTTTTTCGATACCTTTATATTCACGTAGCCACGACGACACATTAATAAATAGGACGCGCGTGCAATCAGGACGTATATGTAATAAGTTATTTTTATTTAATTGACTCTCTTATTTCGTTATATTCCATTTTCTATTGGACGCTACCATGGACGATTTCACTATGATATATTCGCACGAAAATGACCTACAATCTGTCATCCGTCGCATACGTTGTCTAAACACTAAACTATAAATACAATTAGACTTGAGATACTCACCGACGATTCATTACCGTCCTTCCTTCCGTCTCATTCTTATTCTTCAATTGGTTAGTTTTCCTTTCATTTATTTTTTTCTTCTTTTTTTCCGTAAGAAACATCGCATGTAATTCGAACCATTTTAATTGCGATTATTATGTAATTATTTATACTAATGAAGAATGATAAACGACAAAACAAGTGACGCAGGAGAAGGACGGTAGCGTTGGGTGTCGCTATATCGATAATGATATTGTATTTTTTATCATATAAAGTTTATTTCGAAAAAGAGGAGCTACACCAAGGCTATCGCGATATAAATAAATATGTTTGTTGCTCCTATCGGCTCATAGAACCTAACAATTTATGTACCTATCAATTCTTTTTCGACAAAATCGTCATGCATACATTGTCCGATGAACGTATAAGTAGACAAGCGAAAATTCGTAATGAATAGTTTATTCTTTTACCGGTAGTGTGTTTGTCTTTTTTGAGGCAGGAGAGATGAAAATTATGCGGGTCACGAAAACTTTGGTGTAGAAAAAGAAATAAAAAATGACCTGCTACAAATGCCGAATGAACAAAGTTGAAGATTAATCGAGATTTTGTAATGACCTAGCACTATCTTAATCTCAACATGCACAGGTAGGTACACATTGTCCACCAGACTTTTAAAAATCGTCTAACGTTCGTCCTGATTGTCATGAAACAATCAAACGAACGCGCAGAGATCTACGCGAAGCGGATTCAGTCGAGAAACTCAAGGTTTCACTTACCTCAATCAGAGTGAGACACGTCGATGTCGTATTGACGTTTAATATGTAGCGCCAATTTTTCGAGATATAAAACATTTGTCTTGATCGGTTGGAGTTGTTAACATTTTTTTAAATAAATAAATAAATAAATAAATAAATATATACACAGCAGTAGCTGACGGAGTATTTTCGCCCGGATGAAAGTTGAATGTAAAACGTTTTAAACGCCTCCTCCTCTTGCTGTATCGATGCCGATGAAAATAAAAGAAAAAAAAAAAAAGAAAACTCGGAATGTTCGCGTCACGAATTACAATTCAATTATATCCGGCGCACGAAAGAGCATTTTGCTGGAATATTTGACTTCCTGAACGACCTGGTCGACCCAACGAACTTCTCGCACCTCCTCGTCAACGTAATCCAGGACTTTCTCGGTTTCGTCCTCCTCGTCGTCCTCGTTCAACTCCTCCAGGACTTTGTCGTCGAGAGATATCCTCTCGCGACCCCTTGAGGGGCCTGCCGCTTTTCGTTCACCCACACCCTCCCTCAAGCGAACGGATCTCCGTGGTTATTTGTATCTGAAGAACAAACGAAATAAAAGCTTCGTTGACGTGCAATCACCGTGTTATAAACACTTTACCGCGGTATTAAATTCTCTTGGTTTCTTCAACTCATGAAAATTATGAAAATTAGTTATGCGCGCAACGTCGAACCGACTTTGGGCTTTTGCCAAATGCAAAAGAATATTCTAAGGTAAATATTGAGCCAAGCCCCAATTTATTCACCATGTCACGTCATCCGCGGATCAAACATTGTTAAAATTCACCCGGGAGCTGTAATGAATTTCTTGAATTTCGTTTTCTCACCTTGGGGTGTGCCAACCTGTGGCTCGCGACTCTAAATATTGTAACATGGGCCGTCCGAGCCAGGATTTAAAAAATGTTGTCGGTTCGAATAAACGGCAGCCCGTCAGTTGACTGTAGGTACATGCGACCATATACGATACAAAAAATCCTTATTAAATATGTTACCATTAAACAAAGAACGTCCGTCAGACACGCAAGAGTCGCCTACCGCAAATCTCTTCATGCCATTAAAGAGTTTTTGGAGTCCTTTCGTCCTGGATACATTTAACACTACGTGCAGATTTTATTTACGTAATAAACATGGCGTGTACCGTGGTCCGAGTAATTTAAGGATTTTTTTTGTTTTCCATGTGGATTATAAATTTTACTCTCCGAATAACGGAATAAACACCGTTAGCCATGGATAATAGACTACAATCTGACTGTTTGCCCGTTCACTGCTCTGTAACGGCTTGGAAAAATGGCTTTGTAATTCCACAAAGTAGCCTGTCCCTTTCTAGATACTTGGGTTGTACAAAAAACGGCGCGTAAAATTAATTAATATATATGTATATGTAGCTATATAAAATTTCCGAAATATTGTTTGATAGAGATAGAATTTTTTTACTCACCTTTCAAACCAAGGACATGCGAAAAATCTGCAGATCGCAAGACAGATAGCAGTGATGATACTCGCAGCGAGAACAGCATAAGCAATTCCGAGATGTACAACGGAGAATACATAAAGAGTCTTGTCGCACCAGTGATCAGGCTCGAACATTTTTGGTGCATAATCCGGCCACCTTATGCTCAGAATCCAATAGTTGCCTGAGCGAGTATCGAATATGTAATATAACAATATTAATTAGTCTTATTAGCAAGACCCAAAGGGTTTTAACATTACAAAAAATTAACATTACAAAAAATATTTAATCGGTATAAAAATGACGTATCGTTGAAATTGTCGAACGATAGAAGAGTATTAATAGGTGAGAGTTGAAGTTGATAAAACATACTGGTTTATCACGTCTCACCTAGAACAAACCAAATCGATAGGAACAACGAGAGGGCTATGGAAACCAATTGCATCGGTGAAATGTGAGGTCGAGTACTCGGTACGCTCAATGCTTCCAGTCTACGGGAACGTATTTGTGTGTACAGGGCCCAAAACATCCTGAAGCTTCCCAACGCACCACCGACTACCATGTATAACGGTATGTTCGGCTCTTTCGGACATTCCCTTATAAACTGCAGACCTTAACACACACATATTTCAAGGGCATAAATAACTCGAGCATTTGTCTCGAGAATATTTTCACTAAACAGAACCATTTATTTATTATTATTTTTCATCAAAAGATCATAGATAAAATTTAAACTCAATTTTCTCATCAGCAACACCGAGAGTCAAATGCGAACTGAGTACTTTGATTAATCCGTGTCTTGTTTTTAGCTCCACCGTTCCCGTAAAGTTAAAAAAGTTCTCGTGCTAACGAACACTGACGATTTCCCAACAGCGCGGGCTTTTCACCGCTTGTATGCTGTGGGCAAATAGTTATTCGAGGTACGTAAAAGGTAAACATGAACTTTAACAAGCAACGTAGCTATTTTACGAAACAAACAAAATGTTGCCTCGATCGCGGCATAAAATATATAGGTAATCCGGCGATAAATTGACTTTATTCTAAGGATTTGACGAAATAGTGTCGAAAAAACAAAACAAAAATTCTTGTTAATAAACTTCTTACCCATTATGAGCATGAGAATTGGTATTATCGATAGGCACGCGAGGCATACGGTAACGACCATCGTTTTGCTGACTACCCTCATAGCACGAAAAACAAAGTCACATGTACCGCTGGCCTCGCGATGGGCGTCTTTGAGTTGAAATACCAATGTACCGTAAGTCGCGACTCCAAGCGGACCGGAACCGGATGAGCCCTTCTCCATGGAATTGACGATACCCCCGCAAAGTCTCCGCGACTCGTCTCCTGAAAACTGAAGCAGCGGTCGAGGCGGCTCGAGGTGGCTCGAAGTTGCTGGTTGCTCGTTTGATAATTCCTCATTAATCGACTTCGGGTCACAGCCCGTCCTATCTTAATTATATCACTATCTTAACTATACGATAATTTTTCCGTGCATTATCAGGATCGAATAAAATTCTGACCTGAGAGACTGAGCTGCTGGCCCTTCGGGAGTCTGCCCAGGCGTTAGTTCCATATCCAAGATTTGTTTGAGGTCCATAATTTCCGGCAGATCTTCCTACTCCCGTCGTGCCTTCTCGCTGTCGGTACGGCGAGGTGTTTCGGATCGTTGTACCTGCATTTTCAAATTTAAAATTTTTGTACACACGACACCCAATATTTATCACAATTTTTTCAGATTCTCCCATTATGGCGATCAGTAAGTTCATTTTTTTATTTTTAATCACAAACAATGATAAAGATTTTTTCTTTAAATCTAATAAAAAATCTGATTGTCTTTGAGATACCAGATTAATTTACAATCGCCAATGTGCTGATCTTTATATCGTGGCCAACGTTGGCTCAATTAATTGACCGAACACCACCTATCGTCTGTACCCAACTCGGAACGCACTCACCATTTCGGAAGTTTCTATATATAGGCTTCCCAGATAGAAAAACGTGCCGTGCGTTCGTCCCGCCGTGCCGGCACAATGCCGTCAAGTACGTCCGCATGTGACGATATTGTGACGGCACGGCGTTTTGATACCAAAACCTGCTTGCACAGTTCAGGCTCACTTTGGAGCTTCACGTCAAGATGGTGGAGCTCCACGCCAAGCTGGAACTGTGCAAGCAGCTTGTGGTATAAAAATGCCGTGCCGTCACAATATCGTCACATGCGGACGCACTTGACGGCATTGTGCCGGCACGACGTACGTTCCCGTGCCAGCACCGAGTAGATCCTGTGCCGTCACATGTCTATTTGGGTTGGCATATATATATTCTAATAAATTGACGTTTTGGGGGTTAATTTTTCGGGGGTATACGCGGTTCGGGGGTTATGCCACCACCCTACCACAACATGACGAGAGTCTTGATCGGACTTTCTGAGAGAACAGACGTTTGACAGTTCGTACTCGAGATACTTAGCAACGATTGCACTTAGTAATATCCGCCCCAAAAGGAAATACGCGCGTTGTTTATCTCGACGCGCTACGTTATCGGACACGATTGTCCGTAATTTAAAAAGTACCACAACGAGCTTATTTTATATCTATAATTAATTGATTTACTTACTACTCCAAACATGCTACATTGGGATATATTTGTATTGAAAAGTAATGAAAATGAAGGCGCTCACTTTGATCCGCTGAAGCCCTTCGCGGATCTTGTGCCGTTAGCGTCCTGATCCTTCTTTCCTGACCACCCAAGCTTCCTCTCGGACTCCTGTCGATCTCAGGGCCAATGCTTCCACGAGGACTTTTATTCTTGGCGGATTGTTCCGCATCGGTTTGACCACCGAGAGATCCTCTGGACGATCTGTTTATCTCGTGCGGTGATGATGCTATGGATCCCCTCGGGGTTCGATTACCTTCCGGGCATATAGAGCCCCGAGGGGATCTATTTGGATCCGGAAGTATAGATCCTCTCGGACTCTGATTGTGGTACTCGAGAATGACGGATCCTCGAGGAATTCTCTCCACGTCGATCGGCGTGATACTTCCTCTCGGGGATCTCGACATCTCCGGACATATCGAGCCCCGCGGACTACGGTCCTGATCCGTTGGTGGCACGATACCTCGAGGCGATCTCGAAACGTCCGGGCATATCGAACCTCTTGGACTCTTATCGAATTCTATATTGGCCATACTGCCTCGAGGACTCCTCCCTCCTTCCTGTAGCAACGAATGCGTCGAGCTTCTTGAACCACCGTTCTCGATTGGTAGCAATGAATTTCGCGAATGCGTGAGCCCACCGGGTACCAAGCTATTCCTCGGACTTGGATTATAATTTGACTCCGACGGTACTACCAATGAGCCTCTGGGGCTGCGACAGTAATCATCCGGCACGAGAGAGCTCCGAGGGCTTCGCGTGACACCCGGCATTAAACCTCCTCTTGTCGAAGTACACAACTCTGGGTCTGGTAGAAATCTTCTACTCACTGGCTGTTAATGTACAGTGGAAAAAAAAAAAAAAAAAAAAAAAACAACACTCATTATAATCTCGAAGGTGCTAATCAGTTTGTCATATGTGTGAGGATTTGACAAACCTCTTCCTGTGTGACATTATCGTTTTCGAGAGCAATGTTCGGCACGATACTGCCACGTGGTGAGCGTTGTCTGTTCATAAGGCTGTCAATTGACGTTTGGCCCGAGGGCCCAAGGACTCCCTTCTCCGTAGCAACGGAAGCCCTCCTACCTCTTGACACGGGTGGCGATGTCGTCGCACCACTTCCCATTTGGCCGTGCGACGAAGTACCTGCGTTCCGCGACGCCCTGGTACGTCGGGTCGACGTGCTTCGTACCAACATCACGGAATCTCTTTAAACCTACGACATTGGGAAAATAATTTAAAGAGGTCAGTCCCAATGTTGTTTGAAATTTTCCCACCAGTAATTACACCTTTAAGGTAGTCCTAGCGGACAGCCTGAGCCCACATGAGTTCAGAGAGAATCGAGAGAGAATTGCGAACACTTCTCGATGGGATAAAAATTCGAAAAAAATCAAGCATATGGAAGGTGCTGAAAAGATTGATTTTACATAATAATAACTCCAAAATATTATTAACAAATGCATAAAAAAAAAAATTGTTCAACAAATTCCCCGGCAACTTAACTTTTTGTTCGTATAAAAACAATTTGTTAATCTTTTTGAATACGTATGAATTTTTTCAGAATTTTATCTAATTTTTGAAAATCATGTTTTTTTATTAACTAAAAAAGCAATTTTCAAAAATTAGACAAAATTCTGAAAAAATTCATGCGTATTCAAAAAGATTAACTTATTGTTTTTATATGAACAAAAAGTTAAGTTGCCGGAAGATTTGCTGAACAATTTTTTTTTCATTCATTTGTTAATAACATTTTGGAATTATTATTATGCAAAATCAATCTTTTCAGTACCTTCCATATGGTTGATTTTTTTCAGATTTTTATCTCATCGCGAAGTATTCGCAATTCCACTCTAAATTCGCTCTGAACTCACGTGGGCTCAGGCTGTCCGCATGGACTACCTCAATAACTACTTAGACTTTGAAAATTCTTTGCTTCACAAGCGTTAAATGTTCGATCGCCAGGGGCATATAATAAGAAATTTGACGTTTAAAATTTCTTTATATAGTTTGTAAAAAAAAAAAAAAAAAACTGTATGAAGTAAATTACGTAGCGGACCAACGGCCCCTGAAATCGATTCTTCATCGAGGGCAACGTAGACTTTGCAAGTTTGCACGGCGTTAACCGAGCTAGCCTGGCCTATACCCTCCCAGCGGATTCGGCATCATCGCTAAGCCCTATAGTGGAACGTCTCAGCCGCACGCGAGAAGTATAAAATCCCGGATATTGCCTACCCGACCGCAACGTAACGAGCTCCGCGCCGCGTCCCAGTTAGTCCGCGCTACTCTACACTCTACACATATGCCACTGGCCAATTCTAACGAGTTTTACGAGACGAGACACTTTTTAAGGGCCGACTTTACCCAAATCCCGAAGTGGATTCTCTCTTCGAGGTTGCACAGTCGAGTTGCAAAGAAAGTAAAGAAATTTACAAATTTATGTAACTATTCGCAATTCTTTTGATTCTTTTTTGTTTCGCCACGACGATTAAACTTTACAACTGCCTGCGTTCAATGAAAAAATATACTAATTACGTGCAGCACTCATTCGCGTATTATTTATCGAACGCATTCATTTTAACTGGCATTGCTATATATACTAAATAATATATTCGTCGATTGACAGTTTAAAATGCGTTATTGTCTATTAACATTTATTCGTAACTCATATCTCCATCGCTTTATTTATTTTTAGTGGAGATTTTTACGCCAAACTTGGTGAGAGGAACTTTAAATGCTTCGATGTGATGCGATGCTTCGGGAAGTTGAGTTACCCGGTGGTAACTCCACTTGACGGGTAAATACCTAGAGATTACGAAAATACTTCATCTTTTTTTATGCGAATTTAATCGAGTTCTTTTTTATTAAACGAACGGCAGCGAACGGCCTCGTTCGTACGAGAAAAGAAAAGTTCACCTCACAGTTTATGTACATAATTTGCGTACGCAAGACTCTAAAAAAAACCGTCAACCCAACATTATCGAATGTTAAACGGCGTCGTCACGTTACCGATAGAATATCGAACACAACAATATCGTTGATACATCGAACGTCTACGAAGGCGAATGGACAAATAGAAAGAATTATAATCGATTTATACAAGCGATTAAATAGGGTGAATCAATCGCGTGATATTCACCCGTTCGCTTTTTCACCAAGATCAGCGGAGTTTCGGCATTAAAAATGCGATTAACGATACTAGATGAGTTACAGTATAAGATTGGTTACATTAAGGGCATCTCGGGAACACGAAAATTATATATGTCATAACGACAATTTATATGATTTATGCTCATTTTTTACTTTACTTATTGAACCGTGTGTGTTATTACTCACCGGTTAACACGCTGCTTATGTATTACTTGGTGGAGAAAAATCAATATTTTAACAAAGTTTACAAAGCTCAGTGTCTACAGTCAGCTACGCTTAATATTTTTTAATTCAAGTATAACAGTGAAATAGCGTAAACGTCATAGCGATTATGGAAGATTAAACAAAACAAAAGAAACAAACAAAAACTTATGTTATCCGCGCAAGTTTGTAGCGAGCGAAGAGGAGCAACACGCGTGAAAGATAAAATTAACTACTCCGATCGGTATTCCATCCGTTTTTACAAATATAATATCGAAAGTTGTCGAATGAGGATTGTTTGAGCAGATCAGAGCTTCGGACTATGAAGCAAGGTTCGCTCACGAGAACAGATGTGGATCTGTTCTCTCTTTTGGACCCTGGGTCTCTGTAAAAGCTCCCGACAGCAGTTGTTTCACCAACGAAATTTCTGTGTCGAGGAAAATTTGTAAATTCGGCGGACACGCAAAAATTGTTCTCATAATGACGACGATAGGAGCAAAATCTCAATCTAAGAGAAAAATATTATTTTTCTATCGAATTTTGTTCTTTTCTGACTTTAAAGTAAGTAATTTATCGTTGGCAATAAATCCGAAAACCAGTCGCGTGCTCGCCTGGTTTTGTGCTACAACTATAACAAGTCAACTTATTTAACCGCATGCAATGTTGCGATAATGCCGTTTCGTACCTGTCACGATTATTACTTATGGAATGAATAATATTTCTTGAATGCTTTTTTTTTCGTTAACATCCACCTCTGATACTTTGCTTATGTACCCAGTCAACACATTTTATTACGGTAATATGACGTGGAAGTAACATGTAATGTATCAATTGCTATATACAGGTGTAAGACGTTACAGTTCTGTAAAAAAAAAAAATTGCGTAACCGTTACATGACAATCGTGTAACTGGTCTCTGTAACGTTTACATAACAGCTTTATAACAATCTTTATGACCGTTAATAGGCTACAGGCAATGTTAATGTTACAAAGTGTCGTAGTCTTACCGTTACAAAACCAGACTTCGTAAGAGGTTCACATATCGTGCATATAACAGTGTTACAATAAACAAATAATTAGTGGTTTCCCTATTATCGTTAAAGGGCTTATCGACTAATATTTGAGGCAAAAAATTTAAGTTTATCCATCAATCACGATCCGTAGGTAATCCGTCTGCGTCGTAATAAAATAAAAAATAGCCGAATGGGTACGGTCGTTGTCTCTACAAGTACGAGGATCTTGGCATCGTACATTGCTGTTACATTAATGTTATTACTGGGTACAATGGCGGAAAACGTTGAAAACTCAGGCGGTGAAAAAATGTAGGCAACTCCGTGTATAACAACACGCTTCGGTAACGTAGAGGATCGATCCTACCAATGGTCGTAAAATTTCTTTTTAAAAACGTTCTTAAACACGGCGGGTGTTGTCCCTCGAATATTGCGATAAGGACGAACCTATTAAGAGCACGTGAAACACTATGGAGTGCGAGAGAGATAGCATCAGTGGCGCTCTCGGCGGAGCGAGAGAGACACGCTGAGAACGTGTTTCACATGCTCTTAAAGGGGAAACGGGAACGGCCTACGGCGGATATAAGCAGAAAATTTGGGATCCTTTTCGTCGAGTTTCTACTTGGTTATTACTTTCTCACTCACAAGAGATTCGATCGAGCGATAAAAATTCGACGACGATTTTCACTCCCAAAGAAGCCATAAAATACCGTTCTTCATTGTTTAAGTCTTACATATAATTGATGAAAGGCAGTATATCTTGGATGGAAAATAAAATATATTATGCTCAAAGTTGTAGGGTTAATTTATAATTAATGGCTCAAATAACCACATATCATTCACTATTCTAGTTCTTCGTCCAGTTTAAGAAAATGTAAGTAGCACCATAGCCCTCGCTTGTCTCACTTTTCACGCATGGTAGTTGACAGTGAAAAACAAAACGAGATCTACTCGTAAAGCGTAATCTACTCGTAACAAAGTTTTTTTTTTGTTTTCTTTTTCTGTTCCAACAAATTTTGCTTTTAATCCTCAAGTGCAATTTATTGCCTTGCAGAGTTAATTTTCACCTATTGATGTATATAACTCTTCTTACCTACATGCACGACGATTCTACATTTATATCCTACAACTCTCTGGCGAGAAAACTTGCGGAATATTGTATCTGTAAAAAACCACTCCGAGTAATGTAAGTGTTTCATCATTACGCATTCACAGAAAATGTAAAACTCTATTCACATGAAAAAAAGTACAAGTCCTTTTTTCAGTTACATAAATGTTGTGTACTGTACTCCAGAAAGAAAATTCGATCGATTATCTGTATTAATATACATCCTTTTAGACTTTTAAATGACCATACCGGCGGACGAGTTTGGATTAAAAACCTGCTTGGCAGTCTTGATGCTGGTTTTTGCAGGTAGCGTGAAATAAGAAAATTGTAAAAGAGCTTCTGTACCTTGAATGCAGCAACGAGGGTACAGAGAGGGATAAAAGAAAAAGCCGAAGTCGAGGAATCCGCGAGACCGACCTCTTTTGCCGCGACTTCCCCGGGAGAAAGAGCGTTTCTCTTGATAGAGAATGTCGTGTGTGTGCCGGTAACATATAAAAGGTCCCACGGGTTTCAACGTAGAAACTGGATGGTTTTTCTGATGGAAAAGCTTTAATTTCGCCACTTTCTTACACCGAATCACTCGGTTTGCCGACATTTGTTGAAATGTTGGAAATAACATTTACAACTCGCTACATCGGATGTAAATTTCGTCTCTCAGCGCATCGTGAAAACAATAGGGTGGGTGTATTTTCAACGAGTTTTTCTGGCGTTGGAGGGGAAAAAAAAAAGTATATTTAATAAATTTTCGTTTTTTAATAATGGTTTAAAATGGCGCTTTTACTGTCGTTGAAATAAAGTTTACTGGCATCGAGCGTTGGCGGGAATTTGACCGCGTTTTGTGTCAATTGCATCGTTTCACCCGAAGTCCGATGGGTAGACTCCGATGGGTAGAACAACAACTATCTACAGAGGTGAATAATTATTTTAAACCAAATTGAACTGGATTACTACAAGAGAGCCCAATTGGAGTTGCAGAGCTAATTGGAGAAAAATTCAAGAAACTTTGACCAACTACATTGTTACAATTTTTAATAAATGATAAAAGCTCCGGGGCCACCAGATGATTTTGTGTATGTGTAATAATAAATGAATGCATTATCTCTTAACCTCGGTTAATTATAACTCGGCAGTACGAAAGTTCAAGGAAATGTTTAAATCGTGTCGTCCGTGGAGATACGTAGCCGTCGGTTGCAAATGTCAGTGAAAGCCGTCGATATTTTTCTATTAATCCTGATTTTCATAGATATTGCAACGCATTTGAATCAACCTCGAGCGACACCGTGGATCGCCCGGCCGAGGATCATGAAAGAATTCGTCCAGCTAAGTAATCACCTCCTTCCCGAAGCACCAGTGGTCATATAAATTCCATTAAACGAATTTTAATATATTTTATGGATTGGGACAGTTTAGACAGTTAAATTATTCGTTTATCGTCGCTTTCATATCGATGGACAAATGGACGTCTATGTACCTACTACTAGTTATTCTATGTTTAAGCTATATAACGATTCGATCGAACCGAGAAGTTGACAAGTTTAACGCTAGAGGCGCGTTAAACTGTCAATTTTTTAATCGATATATCCATTTTCAAATGAAATGTAAAATGAAATTTGTTACTGAGAGGTTTAAAAGAAGCCAACATTATCTGTAATACTGTATTAATAAAGTTCTAGATATAACATCTGATATGAAAGACATAGTTTCATATCATGGGATCACGTGCATCTTCGTGTTGCCGGATGTACACATTCTAATACACTACTAATTTCCCTGAAGATTAAAAAAGCCTCATTTATTACAATTTTGCGCATATTTCGATCGGCGAGCTTTCTCTATGAGAGAGTACCCCGATCGATTTTAGTTTTCTCATAGAGGATAGAGCTATTCGCAAAATTGCAATAAATTAAGAAGCCATGCGCAAATTAATTTGCAGCTTTTTTCGTAATATTTAAAAAATTATACATTTCATAAAATTTTAACCGTCAAAATTTACCGCAAAATTTATTGTTAAAAATCGTTGATTGACACTTGCGGATTTCGCCGTTTGGAGGCCATTTTTAACCTATTCTTCATCGCTGGTTCCAAAACTGTAACTCATTTTATTATTGGCGTGATATTTGTTTCAAAAACGCTTGTCAGGCGTAAAAGACTAATTTTTTTAAAATTTCCAAAAATTTTACCAAATTTAATATCCAACAACATTGTATAGTGTTTGCCCAAAGTTAAGCTCGATGTTTACTCGAATTAGACAACTTTTACGAATTTATCAAAAAAACTCAAAATCCCATAAAATCTGACCGTTTGGATAAATTTCGACCAAATTAAATACCAAAGATTTTTTATAAAAATATTATATTCGTGTGCAGTTTTAAAACGATGCCTCAAAATTTACGCGGCTTAGAGAGACATATAAAAAAAAAAAAAAATCCCGTAAAATCTCCAATTTGCCCTTAATCTTCATCAAAATTTAACTGAATTAAGAGACGTGACCACTCTACTAGTGTACCAAATTTCTGCTGGATATCTCAAACGATTTTCGAGTTACAGTCATTTTAAACGATGCAAGTCTGTCACGCACACGCAAACATACGGAAGCCAGCTAAAAATCGAACTTCTCGATGTTTCAGACTTTAATTTTTTTTTGTTTTTTTTACGAAAACATAGCTTCCTCTGTGAGGAAGCAATTATCACTACTTTAGAGGTAAATAAGCTATACTTTACTCGTTGTATCTGTTGTCGAATAAATATTGAAAAAAAATTCTTAAATAATAAAGCCACTATATCATCGATGAATATAAATTTATCGAATTATTCGCGGCAGTTGAACTAGCCCCAGCAGAGTCAGTTTAACTTGCGAAATGTCAAAGTTCGATTGAAAACAGTTGGAGGTTTATCACCCGAAGCTGCGTATATACTCTATGTATTGTATTGATTATATGTTACCCGTCGCGGTTTCATAAGTTTTTTTTCATGTATGGATAGAAAAGAAACCTAAGAGGAGATATAGCAGACAGAGAAGCATTCGGACAGGCCGACAGACAGACAGATGTATATGGATATGGACATGGACATGGATATGGACCGATACATATGGTTATGACAGATGTATATGGAAATATGGCTCATATGGAATCAATGTTCAAGCTTCATATATTTATAAATTAATTTTGTGTGCGTGCGTGCGTGCGTGCGTCTGTGTGTGTGTGTGTGTGTAATCGAAGATTTTACAGCTCAATAATACTAATAATATAAATTGTAAATGTTTTCTTGTTAATTAAAAAGGCGAGTAACGTTGAAATTGCGAGGACGTTTGAGCCGATGCTTTTGAGGTTGTGTATTATGCTGACTGGGTCGAGAAATGCTTTAATAAAATTTCATCGCACGTACTGACGGAATATGCCTCAATGGTGAAAAACGAAGTGGGATTGGGTCTTGAGCCAACTTTACTGGCAGTGGATATACTCTCGTCGTTAAGCAGTCGTACTGAAACTGTCCGCTGTATAGCGTCAGACACCGAACCCGGCTCAGATAAATATAAATAAACGAGCACGACAAATCATAGATGTACCTATGTAATAAAGAAAAATAAAGAAAAAATGTTTTCAAGCATAAATGTTAAATGAAGGTTTATATTTTATCGTCCTTTTTTAATAAACACGACAAATGCAAAATGTAAAACCATCGAGTGAGTTCCGTAATTGAAACCGGAGATTGGTTCAAGAATCTCTGAATTTCAATTCATTATATGCTCTGAATTAAAAATAAAAAAATAAAGAAGAATAAAATTCTCCAACAATTTTTCACCGTTGATAATTGGAGGGGTCAGTACCAAGATTTCCGGCTCTTCCCCAAAAGTGTCGACGAATGTCAAGTGAGAAACGCCCTACGGGTAACGTTGCGTTGGACCCGAGGTCGTTTCCATAGAAACTTGATAAGTCGGGACGAGTTTTTCTGGAGATCCGCAATGGTCGTATTGATAATGTCAATCTATTTAATCCACCGACGCTCAGATAATTGTACGAATATAAAATAATTGTTTGAATGGCAACGAGCATTAAACATTGCATCGTTAAGTTAGAGATTTAGGTAGAAGAGTCATGAAAGGATACGACCTGAAGAAAATTTGAAGAATTTACATGGGCGGCGCGTTGAGTCAGTTCTCAAAAACTCTCCTTCTATATTTAGAATCCATATGAAAATTAATATGATAATAATAAATAATAATTATAAATGAAAAATAATAGTTACAGCTACAGGTTTTGCGTTCGAAGTCGTTAGCTTACGTTTCTTATGCCAGTAACACATCGAATGAAATGTATATAAACTTAAAAATTATTTCATCTCGACGCCCATAAAAATGCACGAAACGATATTGCAGGGAGGATGCACAGTGAATTCGACACGCATGGGGAAGATATCATTCGAGATAACAGAGCCTATATTATTTCGGTGAGCGATAGCTATAAATTAAAGATTAATCTGTTTTAACACTAATTTATTTTTCTTACAATTTCTTACTTGGAGTAAACAAATACTTAATTAAATAGATATTTTCTATATGAGGACTTGCCGAAGGAAGGACAATCAGATTTTGTAGGATCGGATGGATCAATATATACATAAGTACCTAACTACCTAGATGCCTAGTGAGTAGGGGAGTTTGGATTTGGAAAGGCACATCCCCTCTATCTATCCGAGCAGCAACGCCGCAAAAGTTTCGACCTTTGATCTATGTAATATGCCAACCCTAATAATATTAAAACTGATATTTTTAATATTTACAACAATCAAATAATCAATGTTGCAGATACGGATTTGTTTATAATAGACGGAATTCAATGCTATGTTAATTTCGTAAAGGGAACGTTTAAACTTTGAAGACAAGTTGACTGTGGATTGGACTGGACTGGACTGTGTACCCGAAACTTGTGATTGTGATGTTGGGTCAGGGAGGGAACTGAAGAGTGTACGGGATTTACGGGAAACGGTTGTTAATTATTCGGATATTTATTAATAAATAAAATTGTTTCCTCCTCGAGACATCTTCCTTAACCAGAAGACGAATAATTATCTTGAACGTAGCTTTAAACGTTCGACGACATTTTTTGCAACTCCAATGTAGGCTTAAAATTATCTTTTAATTGATTTCGAAAAATAAAGTAAAATCTGTTTGTAAGCTGTCGCGATAAACACTCTGACACGTGTCCGGATTACTTAGACCCTATTTATAGACAGCTGACGTAGACGTGAATGCAAAGATGGATTATTAAATAGACTTACCCGGGAGAAGCAAACGTCATTATTGTACTCGTAATTGCCACAGATAACATTTATATTAGTTTCAACTGACAACGACGGTGAAAATAATAATAAAAAAAAAATGACCGTTAATTTTATCGTCGATAAACAATAAGACCGAGTATATTAGTAGGGTGCAGTGAGGAACCAACACGTCCCAACACGCGGCTCATACCAGACTGAACAATCGTTCGTTCAGAGAGGGGTTGTGCGTCCGCGCAATAGGACGGAATAAAAGAGCCCCAGAACGAGCCTCTCGCCGCATTCTTTCGTTTTCTTTTAACTGACCTGGTAAAAGCGACGTTTAATTAAACACATGTCACTATTTATAATTAGGTAGAAATAAAAATATTTTTATCATCTGACAGTTTACTGTTATCATTGAGTCTGACAGCTTTCCCCCGAGTAGTTACGTGCCAGTTCGGCACGTTGTTATTGGTTATATTAATTATTTGTCTGTACAACGTTAATGATAATAATTAATTTAAATATAATTTTGTTCCCATTCGCGGCGGATCGATGAGGAGAAGAATTATACTATCAGCCTCGGGCGATTTCGTGTGCACCCCCCCCCCCCCCCAAAGTCGCAATGCGTCAGTTCTTACCTCAAGTTCGTTAACCGCTGGCTTATGAGACCGACACACATCAATCACAGCGCCGCGTTAACACCAGACATTTTACAGCCTTCGTTAATTGTCAATTATATTTGTTCGAGTCATTTCTTTACCAACAAAATATTAGTACCTTTTGTCCGTTGGTACTCGACACGAGTGTGTATTCTCATGTCTATTCACTTAACGTTTCCGGGCAATTGGATTTTCAGATCTCCCGGAAAGCCGAAGTGGAAGGTACCTTGAGAGATGTTTCATCAATTTTCCAAAGTTGTGCATTTTTCTTTTGCAGCTTTCTAATGGAGTTTCCATATCACATAGATTTCTTTTTCCTACCTATTTATCGTCGAAATGGAATTTTTTTTTTTTTTGTTGGCTATTTATTATACGAGTCCATTGCTGTGAGCCAGGAATGCTTCGTCATCTCGTTTTTCACCGATGTTGGCTATTTTTTAATTTTTTATTTATACTTCTTTTACGTTGCAGGATCGACGAGGACGTAATATTCTGACGTGCCGTAGACTACCGTGCGATGAATGTCATTCACCTCGGCAACGCTTTAATAATGTATTTTCTCCATTCCAATGTGGAAAATCGATAGACGCTAACTGCGAGCTACCGGGAAACATCGCTCTTATTTCTTCGTGGAATGACGGCAGGTCAAGACTAACACAATAGACACCGATGGGTAAGTTACGGTTAGATTTAACTACTTTCAGATGTTCAACGATAATGCCACAGTACTACCTGTTTCTATGCATTTGTCCTACAGAAACGGCATTTTTTACTTTCTGTTTTCAAGAAAAAAAAAAAAAAAAAAACAAATTCTCGACTCTACAGTTTCGATGGCGATAAAAATTAGTTATCTCCGTGAAAATAAAAGTTTTTGCAAATTTCGAGATATCGATGCCCTGCTTACTAGATTTTTATTCGCGGTAGGCTTATCGTCCCAAGAGACTCGGTTATGTTATAGCTTGTAACATTGAAACAAATTATTTCCTAGTTCAAAAAGACTCAGATCATTTTTTACGTATCAATCATTTGCATTTAATATGTGCCATAAAGAAATATCCATGACGAAGATAATGGCTATCAAATTTGAGTATTTTGTAAAAGGTAGGACACTTGATAATTTTTTTTTTTTTTCTATTTTAAGATCGTACGTGTCAATCAATCTGATTTTTTCGCACGGATCACATCGAAACATGCTACAGTTTATTTTACACAGCGCCAATCTTCGATGCAATATTTACATATTCAGAGAATATTAATTCCATAGCATCCTTAGAACAATGGCGTAGCATCTCTTATATGAGATCACCAAACAAGTAGTAGTAGTAGTAGTAGTAGTAGTAGTAGTAGTAGTAGTAGTAGTAGTAGTAGTAGTAGTAGTTGTGGTAGTAGTTGTTGTTGTTGTTGTTGTTGTTGTTGTTGTTATTATTGCTGTTGTTGTTATTGTTGTTGTTGTTGGTCTCGCGCTGCGATATATACGCATTGTGTGTATGTTATCCAACAGTTAGATGACATTCTACGATCTTAGGAAACAAATGGCCAATACGATTGATAACATGCCATTGATAAGTTTCTCGCACTTAAATTATTTATAAGATATAATTAATAGCGAATAAAGTGTCATCATATATTGTTATTATTATTATTATTATTATTATTTTAAAGGGAAAATCATAGCCGAATATACAAGAATTTTTGTTTGGTTTCTCTATTCTATGCGCCATTAATATCTAAAATCTACGAAAAACAAAGAAAAAAATACCCAATACGTCTCGGAACACACAAATTTGTCGAGTCCAATAGAATCTTGGCCATACAAAAAGTCACGTTATCCCAGAAGGATTAAGGAATAATAATAATAATATCAACGCCAATGTCTATTCCTAATGATCGTAATGTTGTCGTGTTTTGTTTTGTTGACGTGTCGAAGGCAACTGTGTATAAAAAGTATATGTTTCTCTTTGAAACCTAGACGCTCGGTTATGACAGTTGATCGCTCGATCGTCTGTTCAATCGCTGTTGTTTCCTCCTCTGTCTGAACTAGAATGACGAGAACCGGCGTCACTTCCGGATACTGATTTTCGTGATACCGGGGACGCCGAGCTGTAGAAAGAAAAAAAATTAAGAAAGACGTATATACCAGTTGTTTTTCCTCGCGTCTATAATTTTTTTCGATAAAATATTTTACCGCGCTGAGCCGCTCCGAGATCCACTTCTGCTGCGAGATCCGCTCTTTGATCTTGAGCGCGATCTCGATCGACGTCCCTCCGAGCCAGATCGAGATTTGCTTCTGGACTTGGATCGCGAACCGCTCTTTCTTGATCCACTTGCTGACCTCGACCTTGAGCGCGATCCGCTCTTCCTCGAGCCACTGTTTGATCTCGAGCCACTTCCGGACCTAGACCTTGAACGGCTTTTTCTTGAACCACTTCGCGATCGTGAGCCTGACCTCGATTTCGAACGCGAAACCGATCTGCTGCGAGTCTTCGAACCACTTCGGGAACGCGAGCCCGATCTCGATCTCGAACGAGACGAGCCTCTCGAACGACTTCTCGACTTTGACCTTGAACGGGATCGAGAGCCGCGGGTAGCGTCCGAGTCCGACATGATTCTCTTCTTGCCGCGAGATACTTTGGCATTTCCTCCTTCGTCGCTGTAATATAATAAGAATATAAATAACGTGTGTGCACATTTTTGACAGGCTGCGGTAAATTTAAAAAAAATCGTCTCACTCGCTCGTCGCCTTTTTTCCGCTATCACTTTCGGATTCACTCGTCGATATCGTTTCCTTTGAAATAAAACGAGCGTTGCTCTTCGAAGGTTCGGAAATAGTCTTACGCGAGCCTTTGTCCTTTTTGCCACTTCCAAGCTTCCGACCGCGCTTGACTCTCGGGCGATCACTCTCGGATCCTGCGGAGAAAAAAAAAAAAAATATATATATATGTATATATACATAAATAGAATGCCGAGATGATGAAACGAGATTAGATGCAAGTATTTGAGAAAAGTAAAATTAAAAAATTTAGACCCATGGAATATAATAAATTTTCTAATGGTTGACTTTTAGACTATCCGATTAAAATGTATCTACTTATTGTGTAGATATTTAATTAAGAAAGGTACCTCCACTATCGTAGTTCTTCCTTCTAGGCCCTCCTTTGCTCTTCCTCTCCTTTCCTTCACCGCTGGCTTTTCTCTTCCGTTTCTTCTCCCTTGGAACTTCCTCCCGCCGGCCTTCGTCATTCCCAGAGCCGGCGCTATCGCTAACGTACTGTTCCGTTCTCGCTTTCCTTCCTTTCCTTCCTCCTTTCTCCGCCGGCATTTCCCCGAATACCAAAACATTCTTAGTCTTCTCCACGTACTCCTGACGCTTCTGCAGCATAGCCTCTTCCTTCTGACGCCGCATCTCTTGAAGCTTGCGCTGTTCCTCGGTCTGTCGCATCTTGAATGCTTGCCTCTCCTCCTCCTGCTTTCTTCTCAGCATCTTTTCCTCCTCGTCCAATCTTCGAGCTCTGGCAACGTGATACTGAGCCTGAGACAGTAGATCCTGACATCTTCGGGCTTCGGTCTCCGCCAATTGTTCCATCCTGTCCCCATGAGCTGCCAAATACTGGAAATACTTGTGAGATAGGCCCAATTCGTGGACAGCTTGAAGTACAGTTGTTAATGTTGATTTTTCGTCTTTAAGTATATGGGTGGCCAAACGTTGGAGGACCAGAGCAATGTTATACAGAAGCACCGTGTCCTGTGGCGCAACTCTACGAGCTTTCAAAAGCGTCATTTTTGCGTCTTTCAATTTACCAGCTTTGAAGTAAGCTCTGGCTAGATATTGCAACACTTCGACGTGATGATATTTATAAAATTTTCTCAAACAATTCTCGTACATCTGTATAGCGCTGACAAATTGTTTTTGCTCGACGTAGATGTGAGCTATGTTAAGCCACACGTCGCAAAATTCTGCGGTAGCTTCGCGCACTTGGGCGAATATGTCTCTGGCCTCATTGACGCAACCTTTGTGGGCGAGAACGGCGCCGATACCGTTAGCTGCCCAGATATTTTTCGGATCGTTCCGAAGGACCTGTTTGTACATCGCCAGAGCTCTGTCCTGATGACGCTTCTCCCTGTCCTTGTCTTTGCCGCTTTGATGCAACGTTTGCAGCCAGATATTACCCAGGGCGATTAGAGAATAAGCGTCTGTGCTACTCGTCGGATTTTTCAGAATACGCTCAAATTTCTTCTGGCCAGGACCCCACTCCATCTTGGCGAGATGGAGATTGCCGAGAAGCGACCAAGCGTCCGGATGCTCGTTGTTGATTCGGAGAGCATCTTTGAACCAATCGGAGGCTTCGTAAATTTGTCCACGATCTCTAGCCATACAGCCCAGACGGAGATAACAGTCTGTGTAATTTGGATGCTCCTTTGCTATGTTTTTGTACAAATTTTCGGCTCTGTCAAAGACGCACAGCGCTTCATTGAGACGGCCCAAGTTGTACGTTGTCGTTACCGCTATTGAATTGTAGTATACCGGATCGTGCAAGGCGTCGTTCTTTGAACGCTCCAGAGATTCTTCCAAATTTGTCCGAGCCTCTTCGAGATTTCCCAGTCTGACAATTAATCACACATTAATCACACATATTACTCCTCGAAGCAACTACTAACCGATAGTGTTAATTAATCAACCGATAGTGTTAATTAATCAACCGATAGTGTTAATCAATCAATTAATCACACATTAATCACACATATTACTCCTCGAAGCAACTACTAACCGATAGTGCAAAGCTCCAACATTGTTCAATATTTCCGGTGGTATGTCGGCTTGAACTTTTTCCTTCAAAATTCTCGTCGCTGTCCCGTAAGCACTCAGAGCAGCGACGAGATCACTTTGCTCCAAAATCTGTGCCAATTCGATCCATGCTTCGACGTCGTCGGGAAATTGCTCGGTGACTTTTCTCAAGTGATTCTTAGCGATGTCCCTCTTCGATTGAGAGCTCGAGTTTGCATACAGCGAGCCGAGAATTTTCATAGTCTCGTAATTGCCGGGCTGCGCTTTCAATACTTTTTCGAAACATTGGGCAGCCTTTGTGACAAATTAATAATAACATTCATTTTTAAATAAATAAATGCGTGTTAGATTGCAATATAATCTGTACTCACGTTTTCGGAATCGCCACGATAAACGTACATTTGACCCAAGCCAAAGTGAGGCAGAACGAAGGCGGCGGGGGCGAATTGAGTAGCTTGATAGTAGTATTGAAAAGCTTGATCGTAATCCTCCTGCAATCAATTCCAATTATACGTTAATCTTTTAGTGGTAGACGAAAGTTTAACCACTGACCTTAAGCTTTATTATTTTATCACTCACTTGAACGTGAAAAGCTCGGGCTAGCTGGTAACAACTCTCAGCTCTCATAGCCTCGTTCTCCGTGTTGTGAAATGCGTGAAGCGCGAGATGTTGTACTTTGTTGTAATCCTTTTTAAAGAAAAAATGATTGGCCAGATGATTGAGAACCATAGGATTGGTAGAATCTATCGTGTATGCCTTGGACAACATCTGAACTCCGGTCTTTATGCTGTCCGGTTGCTGCTGATTTAATTTTAGTATGGAAAGCCCAACGAGTGCCCCGACGCACTGGCCGTCCAGTTGAAGTGCTCTCTCAAAGGCTAATCGAGCTTTATCTTGATTACTCAACTTCATGAAGCAGTGACCCATTCCCAGTCGTACAGCAGCAGGACAGTTCGGATTTGTTCGCAGAGCTTTCTTGTAAAATGCCAGAGCGCCTCTGTAATCCTTCTTGTTGAATGCGATACAAGCTTTGCCAAGTAGCGAAGGAATATTGTTTGGCGATTGGTTGAGAACGAAGTTGAATTGCGCGTCGGCTTGCTCCATTTTGTCGCCCTCCAGCAGGCAAAAGTAGGCTCGTCCAAGCAAGTGATTCTTTGCGATCAATACATATATATTTTTATTTTCAAATTGGCGTTAACACATAACTTCGCTAAGAAACAAAAGGCTTTACGTACCTGATCGTACATGATGATTTTATCCGCGGTAGTATACAATAGCGTCGCTTTTGTAAAAAGATCTCTTTTCTTATCTTTGTTCTTTTCTCTGTTGGCCTCCTGTACGTAATATGCGGCAAGCATATCCAAAGCTCGCATCTGATCTTTCTCATAGTCGCGATATTCGACATTTGCGTCGCTCCTGGACGATTCGAGGATCTTGATGAAATCCTCGATTTTGTGTTGTTTGTAATATTCGAGCTGTCGTGAAGTAAGCGGTATTTAACTTGACAATCGGAAGATGTACCGTAGGATATTGCAGAACGAAAAACATTACTCACCGCCAGATTAACCCATATGTTGAGTTGGGCATGTTCCTGCCGCAAAATACCGAGGACTTCATCGCCCTCCGGTAATTGATCCAAGTATAATTCTATCACCTATTTTACAGGAAAAAAACAAAAGATTTATTATTATTATTACGAGTATGTATGGAAAAATAAAAATATATATATTTTCTTCTATTCAATTTTTGATGCTGCACGATTAGTGAGGTTAGGTTCGTGTTTGTCCAACAATTATTAAGTTTATGTCGCCGAGCGTATTGAAATTAACCGTCCGTCGTTTTTCTCTAATTTTTTTTTTTTCTTTTTCTTTGTTTTTTTTACACCTTGAAACTCACCTCATCTGTGTCTCGAAGCGGTATCTCGATGGAGCCTGCCATTGCACTGGCGGCAATAGCACTGATCTTCTTCTTCTTCCTCTTCTTCCTTGGAGATGGTTTTTTGGTTTTTTTATGATGGTTTTATGCCAGAGGCCAAGTACCAAGTACCAATTCAAATTTATGAGAGTTGCACTCTCGATCTGATTTTTTAATTTTAGATGTGAATTCCGCTGCACCGACCGGCGCTAGTGGCCAGTGGTGGCGTCTCTTACCGTCCGATTGGCGGTGACGGAGGATAAGAGGCTCGAAGGAAAACAGGTCTGAACACTCTTCTTCTTCTTCTTCTGGCGGCAAAGCCCCCTTTTCTCCACAACTCTGTTCTCTACAATCTCAATTCTCCACATCACTCTCTGTACACGCACGACCCTACACAGTCTCTTCACTATACACAGCGGCTCTCTACACCCCTTTTACAACACTATCCTTCACTCCACAAATCGATTGTACACATTCGATTATCTGCACGCCCGGTACTGTACATGCCTTTTTGTCCACAATTTACGCTTTTCCACACTTTTTTCCACCACAACTCGACCCTCAACATTATCGCCGTCGGTATCGACTCATGAGACTATCTCACGTTGGTAACATAGAGCCCGGATATCATTTTGTCGACAACCTGCCAGCAATAACTCAAGTATTATATGTATTTATCTATTCTATTTATATATTATTTATATTTGCCTATAGTTGCCAAATTGGTTCTGGAGTCGTGCTCGATTTGTTACGCGCAGCGGCCAAATATGCTTTTTAACCCGTGCAATCATATACCTATGTGAGATAGTCTCGTCATGAGTCGATACCGACGGCAATAATGTGAAGGATCGGATTGTGCGGGAAAAATTTTAAAAATGTGGAGAAGTGTAAATTGTGAACAAAACGGCATGTATATAATTGAATATGAACAAACGATTCGTGGAGTAAAGCATAGTGCAGTAAAGGAAGTGTGGAGAACCGCTGTGTATAGTAAAGAGAGTGTATAGGATCGTCCGTGTATATGTAGAGAGTGATTTGGAGAATTGGGATTGTGGAGAACAGAGTTGTCCAGGCCTGTCTATAAGACCGTGGAGCAGACGGCGATTTATAACGACACTTTGAGGAACCTTTAGTTTTTGTCATTTACGTTTTACAGTCTGCACGCAATTCTCGAGTCTTGATCAGCTGGCTGGGAATATAGCCTCATAGCTATCTTAAGCTCATTGTATATAGCCCTTAGGACGGAACGAAGAGTAAAATCAAGTAAAATGGTTATCGTTAATTAATCGATTTTCCGAGTCGTGCGCAAATAACCGAACTATCCTCGTTATTAAATGTCCTTGCTCAATTGAGTTATTCATTTTTATAATTTATTCGGATGTTAGTACAAATTAGAACAAAATGATTATACATACAAACAAATTTACACACCACATAAAATATATAAACATAGAAAGAAAAGAAACACCGTCGTGTTTGCTAATATCATCGTATGTCATCGTATACCCTTAAAAAATGCCCGCACCGATATTAACATTAAGTTAATAAATAATACAAAAATATAATCTCTGCTAAATATCCATGTGCAAAAGAGCACAAAGTGATACCATTCGATCGCAATTACTGTCTTTAATATGGACAACAAAAAAGCTGACCAAATTTGGCACATTACTTTACATCATGCACTACTCACAAACACACAAATGTTTTATATAAAAGGATCATCGAATGAATCGTTAATTTTTTCAAGTAGTTTTTATTTTTTTTTTTTTTTTAGAAATTTGTAAAGTTTGAACGGATGACACAAACCGCTGTGCCACACTGTTTATCTTATGTAGATTATATTGCCTACAGTACTAGTATGTATATTTTTTACTAAATCGTACGCTTACTTATCCTTGATATAAATTATTTTGTTATTTTTCCCCCCCGTTCAATTCCCCTTGACCCATGCCACCGCTGGTGGATGATAAATGTTATCTATTTTTTTTTTTTTTTTTTAAACCTTATATCCTTACGCAGTCGTTTGTAATATATATATTACTTAAATGATAATTTATATCAATATGCGAAATCGTCGTTGCCTTTGCCCAACTTCCGGGATGTGTACCGTAACGCTAAATTTCACTGTCTTTTTTTCTCATTATTAGCGAATACGAATGGCATAACATTATCAGAAAAATGTAATCGACTGTCGACAGTGGTTGTGCAAGTTTTTATGAAAATCTTGCGTTTTAGTTAATTTTGGAAATAATAATATTTTGCGTACCTATGATATCTACAAATTGGCTTGGCTTCCGTAGAACGACGTAAAGGCCGTGTCAGAACTGACGCTGAGGGGTAAGCTTGTCGCTTCAATAGTTTCACGCTCGCTACCGAGCGTCGATGCTTTTATGTCTAGGGTTCCACTGACCGCTGACATTCCCGAACTCGTTGCCATTTCAACTTCACCAACGTCCGGATGAGACATCCTTCTTAAAATCACGTCACTTTTGTCCAGCGACAATTAAATTGTGACCACGAGATGAAAGTTAGAATTACAAAAGAAAATGAATAATAATAACAATATTTATTGAACATTACCTATAATCGGGAACAGGCACCTCAACGTGTTGCCTCCTCGAATTTGACGACATGGGAGTCCTCTTTATCGCGTATATGAATATTCCAGTCATAGTTAATGTATACGAAAGGAAGTATAGCGTGTGAAACTGAGAATAATAATAAACAACAACAATTGAAAATTAATATAGAATACGAGTATTATTGATAAAAATGTGCTTACTCTGTACTGATGGGTGAGCATGCCAATCAGAACGTTGAAAAAATCGGCGCTCAACAGTGCCAATTGTAGAGCTGTGGCACCGGACTCAAAGAGGATAACTGGCACGAGGGAGAAGAAAACAAATTGCGTTATGCAATAAAAAATAAGAGCTGAGATTATGACTGGTGCGGCGATACCCCATGAGGCAGATTCGATTTGAAGACGCTCGAGGACGGACCTACAAGCGGAGACGTTACAATTAAATTTGAAGCTCTTGAAAGTAAGCATTGCTTTAAAGTACAACTTACATTTGGATGCAGCTCAGTATAGTACCAAAAAAGCCTATCATGCCAAGATACTCGATAATGTCGACGGTCTTTACAGCGAGTTCCTGAAGCACTGTAATAACACTGAAGAGAACTGCACCTCCGAGGCACAGCATATCACCGACCAACTGGTTTTTTCCTGGAAGAAATTAATCTTTCTTTGGCTCGATTTGTTTGAGTACTTTTTTTTTTATTTCATTTAAACTTACCGTTGGCACTTAGGTCCTTATTGTCGTCGATACCAGCCCATACGAGACAACCGACTCCCATGAGACAGACGGAGATTCCGACTATGTGTACCATACGATATCGTACCCCGAGAACGAGACAGGACAGGGCCAGTGCTACCGGTATGGCGACGCAATCCAACAACTGCAATATAAAGTATAAATTAACATGATTTACTTGATAATTGTGCGAATTATCGAGTTCGTTATTTAACGGTTTCAATATCGTTTCGAGTACGAAAACAAACCTGTATACTGGCCAAACTGGTAAACTGATGCGAAGATGTCATCAATGTGTTAGCCTCGACGTCAATCAACGCTAGCAGAAGGTATCGCCATCCTCGTGACTTTATAACAGACAAAAGTCCGTTTCCCGCTCCTCTGCATGACATCCATGTCGTGTAGACGAGACACATCATCGCGTAGTGCGGTAAGTTTTGACCTGTTTTAAAATTACAATAACTTAATGACCAAACGAAATTTTTCGTGCGTCGTACAAGTCGATTTCGATTAATTCACCTGTTGGTAGACCAATCTTGGATACTGTGTTTATGTGATGATTCAATTGTGTCATCGAGTAAAGGACTATCGACAAGAATTGCCCGAGTATTATAGTCCTCCATACTGACCTATTGTCACGAAAAAATCAAAAGTTTAAAAGTATCATTATTTTCATGCAGGTCAATCAACAAATTAATTCCAATATTCCTCTTTTGTCAACGGTCACCGGCACCGACAGAACAGAATTTTCAAATAATTTAGGAAAAAATAAACAACAAAAAAACAACAACAAATAATGTATTAGCTCTTTATCGAGCGTCCGGTTTCGTCACTGTGGCACACGAATTGTCTTTTAATATATTCGTGTACGCGTTGCGGTGCTGTAACGGTGTCGTAAACACCCGATACGCAAACCCCGGGACACCACCCCTCTGGACGCCGGATGCACGCCAAATTCCAAAGCTTCGTTCAGCTAAACGACATCACCGAAATTATCAAACTCACTCACCATTCACTCAGCTCTGATATATAATTCTCGATTTTGTCGCATATACCATTTCTCGGTTGCATATTAGAGTTTTTATTACAAAAGCGACCGCCCGCTGACACTCCCATGCAAGGGTGCATTTTCACCCGGACGTACCTACCGCCGGGACTTTGCCGCGCTTGCGCGACCTCCTTTCTCTCTCCTCCCACTCGCTCTCTTTACCGCTGTGAGACGACGTCAACACCAAGCTTGTCAGATACTTGAACCCCTCGATCGCTCGAGTTTCGATCACCCCGAGGTCAAAAAATCGCTTTAACCCTTTCGTTCGAATTTTTTTTACTTTAAACCCTCGACTCGATAGTAAAACTTTTCATTACAACGTTCCATAATGTTTGAAATAAAAAAGAATAAAATTATCCTTCGCTACGAAATAAACAGAAAGCTTTACTTATTGTAATTTTCATCGTGGATTAATTTTTTTTTTCTTATTTAAAATGTTTCTGAGATGGACAAAAATTGTATGTATATATATAAATATTTCTTTAAAATATTTATTCAATTTTTCCACCGTATACCCTTCTGGATTTTAACGGAACCCCATCCCGATTCTACCGTAGCACTCCCTACCCGCACTCAATTAAGCTACCTAACTTCCAGTGCTTTCGTAGCCGAGTTATGAGCCAACACTGTACCGCATTTGCCGGCGACACGGGGAAACTACGGAAAACCACCCGTGCCGGTACAGGCGGCCATATTGTACTGATCCTTCGGTATTTTTGCACTTTGAGTAAAGTGCAGAAACACCAAAGTTTCAGAAGAAAGCGTTTAAGCGATTACCCATTCAAGCACTGACCGCGAATTGTCGGTGACAAAAATTGTATTTGACTCGTGGAAAGACAGGGTTGCAGTTTTTTCCGTTACTCTACGACCTAAAAAAAAAGTCCTGATACGCTTATATGGGGTAGTCCCGCCGAAGAGTTTTATTAACAATATATTGACATTTCTCAGGCTATATATATTATAGTAAACTCAGTCGACGATATTAGTGATGAAACAATTTTCGCATTTCATACAAACTTTCGATATATGTAAACTATCTTGACGATAATAATAATATTATATTCATTAATTTATGTGGTATACATAATTTATTCGACATCGTTCATACCCTTGCTCCCGAGATACTTTTCGCATCCCTCAATATTATCTTAACCCTTTGTACAAAGTGTATCTCGACTAGTCAGATGCAGGGGATACTGAGCACCTCACATTTCCACCGTTATAGCCTTTTAGCTGAAGCAATTTTTGTTTTTCTTTTATTAGCACGATAACACTACGATAATTTTCTTCTCTATATGCCCTTGTATGTGTGGGTATTTGTGTGTTTCACCGTTTTTTTTTTCTTGAGATACACGCTGTACGTAAATTTGTGCATTCAACTTTTACGAATAATATAATTACAATAAGATCCTATATGTATTTGGAAGAAATATATTTTCAATATATTTCCCTACACATCGTCACCGACGAACAACCCCTAATTGATTTATCTTATTTTTTAAAAATATACATCAACTTCTAAGAGACAAAAGGGCGTATACGTCCTTTTGTGTTTCAGCCGTCGATATTTTTTTTTTTTTTTCGTAAGTAATTCACCATTATAAAGTTGGAAAAATAGGTAAATTTTTATTTATTTGTTTCTCAATGAGGATAGGAAAAAGACAAGCTGCGTTTAATCGCCCATTGAAATTTTGCAACGTAGTTTTTTTTTTTCTCAAAGAAAAACCACGTTACACTCTTACGTTTAATCTATACATTGTTTATACGATCAGTAGTCGGTTCGATTAACGGGATTGCAATAGTAATAAACAATCGTATATTTATTATATTGACGGTTTGATTGCCAAAGGAATTTTTTTTCGCACAATACGAGTTCACCGAGGGACGTTGCTGTAAAACATGATAAAAAATCTAGAGACTTAAAAAGTTGATTTTAATGCGATAGACGAATGTGTTTTTCGTCGTGAATTCCAAGTCGACGTTTACACACGATTTGTCGAACTCTACGGGAAGCAATTATTGTTTATTCTTCTTTTTTTTTTGCCGCTTTATTTATACGTTTGGTGTTTAATTTTTTTTTATTTTCATTCAATCTCGAGCCTTGCGCGCAATTGAGTGTTAGGAAAAAAGAAAATCAATAGTAATCTCAAGTTTCAACCGCTTCGTTCTGTTTTCGGAAGCAATCACCCACTGGGAAGAAATCCCACATGCGCTGTTGGTACATGTTCCAGACGTAAGTCTCTTGTCCCGTGTATTCCGTGTCAGGTTTGTTGATTAGATGCATAAGGAAAAACCTGAGAATAAAAGAAAAATTATACAGATAGATAAAAATTTTATGAAAGTATAGAAAAATTTGAGGAAAAATAACAAGTTTAAACTTGTAATATAGTTGATTTTTTTTTATGGAAAATTACATGTAATTTGCAAGATTATGTTCTTGCTGAACGTGCGTGTCGAACCCGTGAGGCACAGTATCCAAAGTTTCTTTGCCCAAACCGCATATGAAACATTTGCTTTCCATGTCAGTTTTGACGCTCTCCAATTGATCACGAAGTTCTCCGAACGCATCGATAATCAAACCTGAAAGGCAAAGGTTGTAGCATTGTATCGAGTGCTAGGAAACAAAAGGGCGTAATCGGTATGGTTTAACACGGGGGATACGACCTTTTACTAGTCGATATATACATTTTTGTAGATTCTGGATACTTCTTCCCGCCCCCCCCCCCCCCCCCCCCTCTCTCTCTCTCTCTAAAAACCCATATACAGAGGTGTACAAACACACTTTTTTACCTTGAATAATAGCTAGAAGAATGACGATAACGAAGAAGAAGAATGTAATGTCGAACATTATTCGATAAACTTCGTAATCGTCACCGTCAGGTTCGCCAATTTCATCACCGATACCGCCGCCAGCTCTCACTCCTTTGTATAGATGAAAGACGAAACACTATGGACGATAAATATTTCTTCTCGTAGATGTTTATACGTGAAAATTTATAGATCGAAGAGAAAATAAAAAAATCTAACCGTCGCCATGTCGTGACACTTTTTATCGACTTCGTCGTCCTCTTCCTGGATGTAAAATTTCCGGAAAAAGTTGAAGGCTATAACTGTGTATATATACACGATAATCGTCAACAACATGACCGTAAGCACAAGCTGTTTGCCATTGTGCGTTACTGACTGCAATATCGTTCGAAGGGTCTTAAAACCAACAGCTACGTCGAGAAGATGAGCGGCGAAGAAGAAATTGTTGTAATTTCCCATAACTGAGAAGGTAAAGTACCACAAACTGTACAGGAACGACTGAAAACCAAAAACTATATGTTTTTTAACACGTTAAACAGGAAAAAAATAGATTCATTGTTATTCATATGACTTACATTATCGGTAATCGTAACGCCAGCTTTCCAAACTTGGTACCTCCAATCAATATTCATAATGCTAGATATCAAGTTGACAATTATTCATTGTTATTGTTTATATTTCGAATTCGGAGATATAGATTGAATTTTGCGAAAGTTTGATTAATTTTACGTACAAATGAAGAAGGCCTGAACCTTCCTCTTCTTGTTGACTGAAGGAAGTTTTTTCCATACCGAGAAGATTGCTTATATAATCAAAGTCGTAAGCTTCACTGTACTTTTGTCGTACTTTCTTCTTTACGAATTTGTCCCAATAGTTAACCGGGAAGGTTTTGGCTGATATAACCATTTTGTCCCAATGAGCTTTTATGTCGTCCTCTTCGGGTGTTTCCGAAATGTACAGTCCATCGAATTCTACCCTCCGAGCTATTTCTTTCTCGCGTTTAAATATAGCTAGAGGCACCTAGAACAGAAGAATGAGTGTTAAAACTTTTTTGATTGACAAAAAAAAAAAAAAAAAAAAGAAAGAATCCTTTTACCTTGAGATGATAGTACGCTACGAGCATAGCCAATGAGACGAGGGAATGAAGGGCTGCCATAAGTCTCATGACATGGGCCATATAATAAAAATCTTCCGAGACTTCGACGAATTCCGGTGGATCATCTTGCTCTTCGGAACTATCGACTTCACCGCCGCTGCCTATTTCTATACCACTGCCGCCTGAACCAGAACCGGAACCGGACCCCGAAATCCCTTCACCGGACATCTCGTTCAACAAATCTGCGATCGACTCGGCGCTATCATCCTTCTCCGAGTCGTCTACCAACGATGTCACCTTTGGGACAATATTATAGTCGATATTGCACGGTTTACATTCGAGGGGCCGTGAGAATCAACAGAAACCTTACCTTGTAGAAAAGAAGCATGAAATTTATGCAGAAAGCGAGAACCAGCGCAACGTATTTGAGATTGTAAAAGTTACGCGCGAGGAAAGATACAATGCGATGGGTGTATTGAGAAAGATCGATGCTGGATCCCGAAGAAGGTTCGGCGATTATTTCCTGCTTGGCTTCGGCTTCGACGGCAGCCATTGCTGCCTGCTGAGCAGCGGCTGCTTCCGCCGAGGCTGCAGCCTGAGCTCTGGCTTGTTCGCCTCTGCAAAAAATTCAAATAATTTCGGAATTGTAAAAAATTTAAGGGAATTGGAAGAATGGTATTATTCTCGCATACCCAAGTAGATCGGCTAGTGTTACAGGCTCCGTTTCGCCGGAAAGACCATCGCCTCGAGCAACCTCCTCGGCGGTACCTTCTTCCGGTGTACTTTCGCCGGTCTCTTCCATGCTCGACTGCGGTGTTGAAGTAGCCGACTCGTGAGCTGCTATCTTAATCTGGCCGCCTTCTTCCTTCGTTATATCCATTCCGAAAGCTTGAACCTTGATAAGAAAAAAAAATACACACACACATCCAGTTTAAACTCTGAACAATGAGTTTCAGGTATAGCAAAAAAAAAAAAATAAAAACAAAAACAAAAATCCATTACTTGTAAGTTTGATTCGTCCGGCGTCGGTGGCAAAGCTGGTAAATGTCTCGAAGGTTTTTCTTCTTCCTCTTTCACCTCAACGATCGGCTCTTCCAAATTCGGTCCTCTCATCAGCGTTAAGAGCAATCTCATGAAATAATTTATAACGCAGCCGACACCAAAGCCCGAATAATAGAATGCGTAGAATATCATCTTGAAGAATCCAATAAATAACTCCGGTATCGTCATCTGTTGCATCTCTCCGATCTTATTTTTTATATTAGTCGGTGAGAACATGGAGAAGAAATAGTATACGCCGTCTTTGGATGCTTGAATTCCTCTCCTGATGGGGTCTTTGTTTCTTTCCTCGTCGTCTTCGGTCATGTAGGTGTATGAAGCTTCTCTGGCCTTCCCAATACCGCCGCTCTCCTCGACAGCCATCAGGGCACTCGCGTGTTGCATTTCAAATATCGCATCTTCGCAGAAATTAATGAAAGTTTCCAATTTCTCTTTTTCGCCAGCTTCGACAACCGTGTTGTAGAAATATGTTCTCTTGGACTCTTTGATCTGAGGCTTCTCCCATTGTTCTATGTTCGACTCTTTGATTTCAAAATAGACACGCTCGATCTTCTTGTTACCGCCGAGAATCTCGATCCTTCCGAGGAAAGGCTCGAAGTAGTTGAGCACCGAGCCGGCTGTCTCGAGGAATCGAGCCAGGCGTGGCTCGTTTGGCATGTGCTCCGAAAGATTCGTCAGCAGTACAGCAAGATTGAAGCCAATTTCTTTAGCTGGCTCGTGAAAACGATCCATAAAAGCCACATAATCGATCTTGCCGTCGTGGTTAGTCTCGCAACAGGCCAGGAGAAACTCGATTTCCTCCCTAAAAAATCAGTACAGCCGTTAAAATGAAATTAATTTTCCTCGTGTTGTAATTCCCCGACAAAACAAAACAAACAAATAAAACGACCCGAGAGAATTTCGTACATGGTGTAGCTTTTCGCTTGTTCCATTTTTTCTTTGAAATCCTTCGGATAGACCCAACCATCGCTGTTCAAATCGACTTCGAGGAAACTGGGCGAGGACACGAGATCTTTTAACTTCAGGAACATATCAAAATACTTGAGAATGAGCTCAACATTGCTCGCCGATTCTACCAGGGTGTCTACCATCTGTTTGCCAATCGTTCCGTTCACGACGTTGCCTGGTTTATAAAAACAACATTTCTAGATTATTATATATTTTTTTTTAATTTTTTTTTAATTTTTTAATTTTTTAATTTTTTAATAAGAAAATGTTGGTTTACCTTCAAGCATAGACAGCATCATCGTAATCATGTCCTTCTGAAGATTGAGCAACTCTTTCAAAAGATCAACTTGACTCGAGTGCTTGGATAGTTTGTCCTGCATGTGAGAGAAGAGAAACAAAAATCCTCCAACGGCATCCCACAATCTCGAGTGTGCCAGAGCCTGTTGATTTTGCGCACATGGGCCTTGTATAACTTCGGTAAGGGTGTTGAAAACTTGACTCGCTACGCCGATAGCTTTGAAGAAATTTGCCTTTCCCGCTGGATCAATCAATTCTTTGCTCGAATAGTGCCAGTAGAAATCCATTATGGATTCTTGTAAACGCAAGAGATAATCGACGGTGCAAATTACTACGTTCACCGTTGTCGTGTTGCCGGCTTGGGTTCTCAGATAATTTTGCCAATCTTAAATAATCATTAAATTTCATCATACTTATCTTGGAACATCCAAAATTATTATCGGTCCTTAATTATTGTATACTCCGTACCGAGATTGTGACCTTCACAGGTCAGTTGTATGAATCGGAAGAGTGCACAGGTGAATTCGGCGTCGTGCATATTTTTTTCTCCTGCAGCTCCCTCGGATCCTACGCCGAGGCCTTCGGCTTTTGTGTTTCTCTCGAAAGCGTCCAGATCAAGGACGCTGCAAGAGTTCATGAGTCCAGCGATCGATGTGAAGAAACCAACGTCCTTCTTTTCCTTCAGGTGATTCAACATGCCATGTTGGATTTCGATGTTTCCACCGCGTAGTATAGAGATACCTAATTCCAGTGTCTTCATCACCATCTCGCTGGGTACCCCTTTGCATGCCGATATGTGAAGAAGCACCATTTCCGCTACTCCACGATTCGCCAATCGGGCTTGATGGAACAGAAGCTTTTGCTTCTCCATTTCTTGTTCCTTTGATTAAACGACAACGTTACAGAATTCCGTGACATTACTTAGTTGATTGTTCATTTATTTTTATTTGGCTTCGCAGGCGAGCAGATTTAGTAATAAAACAAATTTTTTAAAAAGTATTCTTACCATGAGTTTGTGCATTGGTCTCTTCGGGTATTTAGTTAGGCATAAAAAAGCGCATGGTGTTACAACAAGCTATAATTATTCGAAATTAAAGCGCGAATCATGTATGATTCCAATTATCAATTAAAACAACAAAGACGCCGCAGATGGAATTTAAATTGACGCGTAATTTCTATATCCACGCATACTGTTACAAAGAGAAAATTACTCGAAGATCTGCGATAAATAACGGTATAGAAATTTCGTGACTACTCGCTCTTACCAATATTAGTTTATGGATCGGCTGCGGGCCGATTAGTAAGATAGAAAGAAAGGAACGTGCATTAATTATTAAAGAGACAGTTATTCGCAGTATAGTATAACGAATGAGATAACGCGATTTAGTTCTCACAATCATTGTACAGTCGCACGATAATTGTTTTTCAACTTACGTGAATGGAGGCACCGCCCTCTTCTTCGCCTCCGCCGGTACCTTCTTCCTCTTCGCCCTCCTCCTCCTCCTCGCCGCACGATTTAGATATTATTTGAGCGTAGCTCATGAATAGCGCATCTTCTTGAAGAGCACCCGAACGTTCGGTCATAGCACCGCGGCAAAAAGTTGTCACGAGTTGCGTCAACGGATCTGGCTTGCTCTCATCTTCCGCCTTGTCCATTTTTGTCAATTCCGCATCTTCGAATGATTGCTGTGTTGAACAAATAAATAATTACAGAATCGATACTCAAAGAGAAAACAAATTACCGGCATCAGGATAAAAAGTACCGTCAGATCCTCGATCATTATTTCTTGTCCAACGTTCTCATCTTGCAGCCAAAGTTCGTAATACGTTCTCGCAAAGATGTTTATCGCTCTGTGCCTGAAATTAAATTGCCTTACATGTATATATCCTATATATTTTTGGTTTCTTCTTGAATTCCATTGTTAGTTCTTTTTACGTGTTAACAAAAACTCATTCGTTAGGTTTTACCTTCTCAATTTGTAGAGCGGTTCGCTACGCAGACATGCGATGGCTGCCCTCTTTCTAGCTGCACACAAAACTCTGTTCCAACCATCTCGGGATGGCACGGGCTTTGTTGCCTGTTAGCGATTATGCGCACACACACAAACAGATTTGGTTAGTAGGGATAAAACAAACAAAAAAATATCGTCATCATAAACTGCTATGTTAAAGTGTACGAATCTTGCAAGTTATACCAATAAATTGAAAGCGATGAAATTGTTATGAATTATAAGATTTATTATAATTATGTAAAGGAAAAAATAAAAAGAAAATAGAAAAAAAAAAAAGCAAACGAGCTACCTGGGTAAGGAATGTAGGTGTGGTTGACGGAAACAAGCGATAACGGCTCGCTTCCGTTGAATGGACACGACGGATCGATATATATTCTTGCTCTGCTGCTGAGGATGATCTATCTACTCGACATAGAGTAAATAATCGGATTCGTGTATAAATTATAAAGATAAAATAAAAGAATTTTCTTCGATATATAATAGGAACGAAAAGAAAGAATCTACTATCTTTAATTGAAGAATACTCACCATGTGCAAACCGTACAAAACTTTTGCCATGTCCGTTATTCTTGCAACAACGTCCTCGAGCTGTTGAGCCTTTACAGGCTCCATCGAATCCTTCTTCTGTCCCAATTTCGAGTACAGGTAGTGCTGCCAAGACATCTCGTCAGCCGGATCAATCTTGTCCGGCAATGTCAACTGCGTTTTAGCAAATTCGGCGATGTCGGATTCGGCGAATTTTTTCAAAAATCGATCCTTGCAGTGTTGAACGAGTTCTTGCTCACGTCCGGCAAACAAATTTAGACCGACAGGCAATAATCGTTTCAGGCATGCCACCATCAATGAAGCTTGAACCTCTTTGTCTTTGTCCCTCTTCTTGTCTCGATGCTTTTTCTTCTTCTACAAGTAACAAATATAATTAACACGTGGATGACAACTCGAGTTAAAAAAAAAAAAAAAAAAAAATCAGACAAACCTTTCCTCCGCCAGCAGGTGCAGACCCATCGGTAACGGTTACAGTTCGTCTGGTAGCAGTGGGCATTATCAAAATCATATTGTCGATCTCATTAGCCGATATAAAGTTCTGTTCCTCTCGAAGAAAATACTGCGACTTGGACCACGTGTTAAATATAGCTGCGACATTGTTGTATAGATCTTCAGCCTCGGGTATATTATTTCTCAGCCAATGATTACGTTGAAGATCGACGTACTTGATGAGAAGAGGATAAAATGAATAAATATCACGAACGAGTAGTTGCCAATCTTCTTGTATCTGCGCTTCAACTTGCGAAGTATCGTCGGTACTCGATTTTATAAAACCTCGCAAAGATTCTTCCTTGTGAAACATGTTGTCAGTTCGTTTTTTAACTCTTTCGGCCAGAGGCAAGAAGGGATCTTTCAAAAGTTCTTCGGACGAATTTATAATTATTTGCTGGGTGTAAGCAGCGATTCGCGTCATCCACGGAGCATTTTCGTTGCCGATATTCTTCTTTATCAATTTCAGAACATTTTTGAGCAACTGATTCATGTGATCGCTCGTTACCATGCTCACGTAAGTTCCTTCGGTGGGATTAACGTTGTCGGGTCCCTGAGCCCACCAGAATGGAAGATAAGAGCATAGTAGCGGTAAAGTAACGTCTACGACGTGCGGAGCGTCGCTGTAAGTCTTTTCCGACTCGACGAATTGATCAACTTCCGTGAGGATTGTTTCCAGAGTCGGCATACTTGACTCCATTCTCGTCATTATATCTTGGGCCTCTAAAGAATGATCGGCTATTCTGTTCAGGAGAGAAAATTGATTGTGTTTGTTGAGATGGGGCTCGAGAAAAGCAACGGGAAAACAGCTCGAGAAAGCTCCCAGGCATGAGCCCAAATTCGGTTTATTTCTCTCAATCTCGGTCTTGAGATACTTCCGGTCGTGCGTCAAGGTAGCGTCCACGCCGAGGCAGTACAAAGATGCTAGCATCTTGTACGAAGCTACCTGGATTTCATCCACTGCAAAATAACATAACGGCGATAAAACATTTACTATTTGCATCCTTAATTTGTAATACTCACGTAAGAGATCGTTTCCGTACTCGCAGGCCGCGAGATGATCGAACATTGCCGTAAGAACCGGAAGTACGACACTGTTGACATAAGACAACGAGGTCGACGTCTTGAGATGCGTCCCTCTGAGATGACTGTACTTGCCCTCTTGCAAATTAAGTATCGTGTGACCGAGATCATCGGCGGTATTGTTGAAAAACGTCAGCATCGAAGTTCTGATAAATTCGGGACAATTTTTCACCAAAGATTTTGCATCGATGCCCTTGACCAGTACTTGCAAGCAACGTACTGTAATCTTTACGTCAGCACCGAATGCGGCTAAACGTGAACGCAGTAAGCTAGCGAGTTTGCAGAAAAGTGCTGCAACCATTTCTTTCTCTTTGAGTGACGCAGCTCCGACGTTGTTCGTAGCGGTGGCCACGGCAATGAAATAATTTCGGTGGGTACTGAAATACTTTTCCATAAGCGGAAGTACGACTTTGCTGAAGAATTTTATATCACGGGTGGATGTCTTGAAACTGTTCCGACGGCTGTAAGTGTCGGATGGCTTCAGGAGTTTCATGTTGATCGTAGCTTTGTCCAAATAGGCGATCAATTTTTCTAAGAGCGAGTAAGCGAAACGCAACTCTACTGCGGCACCGGTACCGGCCACTTCCGTTTCCGCCCCACCGCGATTTGGCTTGTGCAATTTGTAGCCTTGGTATTGAAGATATTTTAAGAATTCTTGGGAACGCTCGCGATCCTTTCGCTTTTCCTTGTCGGTTAGAAGATCGTAGGGCACCAACTGCGGATGAATTCCACCGCCTTTAGATAAAACAAATTTGATATTACTTTTTTTTTACATTTTTTTTTCCATATCCCAAGCTATAGATTAATTACGATACGCGCCATTTACGTGCAACTCTTCTTTCTTCTTTTTCGCCCAGATATCATGAGCATTGTCCGCCAATCTTTCAGCCATGTTTTGCATTTCTCTGCTCAGAGTCAGATTTGTCATGTCGACAGGATGCGGGTTGTAGTTGAACGGAGTCGAAGAATCACCCTGCGAGAATTTTTCAAATATTTTTTATCAATTGAATAATAATAATAATAATAATAATAATAATAATAATAATAATAATATACCTGGCTCTTGGAAGATCTTCTTAACGAGCTGCGACTTGTCGACGGCACATCGACTTCTGCATGTTCGACACTCCATCCTATAGCCAAAAGAGCTTTGAGACTTTCTCTAACGGGTTCTTTGTATCGTTCTCTCTCGTAATCCGTCAGCATATTGTAAGGTTTGAGCCTTGGATGCGTCTTATTCGCATCGGACCACTGATCACCGTATTGCCAGCCGTTCTCTAATTTTCGGCTTGCCCACGCGTCGTGGTAATGCTCGGAAAATTTTTGGACTATTTGATTTAGATCGGTGTTGAGCACAACGCTGGAAAATAAATGTATATACAAATATACAAATAAAAAAAAACCACGGTATTGCGTCAATAACTTTGGACATGAAGTTTTCCGAGAATTCAATTACTACCTCGAAGTATTGATGGGCTGGGGATTGTACGGACCATCCGGTGACTGCGTGCTTGCCGATTTGCTGCCGTACCACTCGTCATCGTAATTCTTCGATAGCGAGTAATCCGGTGGCAAGGCACAACCGATTGCTGTGAGACATGGCAAAGCTTTACCGAATAGCTCGGGATCGTAATCCATTTTCGATAGAGAATCGAAGATATTGCTGAAGAGGACCATAGTTAAGCGCTTCTCCTCGTCGCTGGAGGCCCCGTAGGCTCCCTGACCACCGGTCGATCCGTAGTATTTCGCGCAACGCTCGTAATGTAGAGTCAATAACTGAAGAACAGCGATACGAATTAACGATAAAATTAATGAAACAAATATACATATATACATATATTTTACCCTCAAAGCCACAGTGGTGTACTCGGATAGTTTGGAAACATCGACCGTCAATTTGCGCAGAAGTTTGAGCAGCATGTTCGGCTGCATTTGACTTTATGAACAAATAAAATAAAACATTGTTACACAAATCAATGATTTATAACTGATAATTGAATCGCTTACCTCGTCAAAGCGACGAGAAAGTCAGAAACAGCTTCACGCTGTCCTTTCGTCAACATCCTATTTTTACTTAGACGATAGACCGTGTGAAGCGTCGCGTCCAAGAGACTCGCGTAATTATCAGCTTCGTTGTAGAATTTTGAGTGTTGAATAAGCAGCGGAAGTATACTGACACCGATATATCGGTTCATTGCCAGAGCCATATCGGATTCATATCCATCGTTCTGAATTTTAATATATTGATAAATATATTTTAATATTAACGGATCGTTTATGTTGAAGGTGTCAATGCATACCCTGTCGAGCATAGTGGCCGCTCTCAAATCCGGCAGGAAAGCCTCTTCCAACAGTTTGAAAAATAACTCTTGTGTTTCAATTCCATAAACTCGTTCTAGGAATAGCACGATGCTTTGTTTGTGGCCTGGTATCAAGCCGGAAGGCGTGTCACTCTTGGGTCTTTCCTGGCCAGCAGCAGGATTCAAAAGGGTAAAGCGTAGGGATAAAACACCTTGAAGATCGTCCAGTGGTACCAATGATCGTAGAATAGCCCTAGCTCTAAGAGATTCATTCTTGCCTGAAAATTTAACATGAACGGTGAAAATTTATAAAGCGAGGGAGAACAAATTTGCAAGACATCACCTTGTTCGATAACTGAGGAATCGGGAGCGCAACGTCCCAACAAATCGACCAAGGTGCAGTAAAAATTTAGTATCGCTGCACCGGTATCAATGTAATCTTCATCGTCGTCCGATTCCGGAAGTGGATGCTCGAATTGTGCAACGAGGTTATTTCCCTCAGCCTCGTCGTGTACCTGGTTAAATTGCTGAATTGATAAACTATTAGTGCAAAGTTTCTAACATGCATGAATATATATATCTATAACGTCGTTTGGGGGGAAACAAATAAATCACATTTACGCTCATTCGTACTCAAAGCTATATATTATCTATAACGATATAATAATATAATAGCTCGTCGTACGTCATGCTTTCTAGTAAACGTTCGACTTGTAAAAGTAAAGTAATCACAATTTGGGGAAAACAAAGAAAAAAAGAACTGTCGTTACTCACGAGAGCTTATCAATTGGTTTCGATCGATTAAACATCGCCTAGTTAATTTCGGCACGCGGGACTTACTTTACGACGATCGGCGATACGTTCCGACATCTTATTAGCTTCCATTATAGCTCGCAAAAGACCCTCGCCCTCCCCTCGAAGAGCCGGTCCCAGACACTCGGGTCTTCGGATGAGCAATCGAATAACTAAATTTGCATTCTCCTCTACACTCTCACCTAAAAAATTATTAGATTCATACGTTTGTTATTATTATCGTCTCAAAACTCGAACTCACCGTTTACCCAAACGCAGAATCGCAAAAAATCGAGATAGCGTTCACCCTCGACGGGATCCCATCCGAGATCGGGATATCCTTTCTCGATTAGCTCGGAATTGGACTGCAGTCCGCAACGGGACAGATAGACGGCAATTTTTTCCAAATAATGTTCTCGCAATGCCAGCGCGAGCTCCGTATTTTCCATCAAAGAAGAATATGCGACATCGAGAGGTGTCGAACCTCTGAGCGAAGGTCTCGAAAGAAGAATATTGCTGTTTTCGAGAAGAAAATCAAAGTGATCGAACATTGCCTTTTGATTTTGTCTCGATGTGCGACAAAAGTAGCATAAAAATCGGCAACAAGCTACGACCATCTCGTGGGACGTGTCTTTCTCTTTCGAAGGAGCTTCACCAGCTTCGGTCACTTGGGCCTGAGCTTGAGCGTCAGATTGTGCCTGAGCTCGGCGACCCAACGTATTCATCATTATTGCCATAACGTTCTCGTGAATTCTCAACACTCTAATTAGATCCGGATGCTGGAAGAATGTGTGATTGTTCACCAATTTCCACAATCTCTCGCGAACGAGTTCCTCCTCCTCTTGAGACATTTGCACGGGCAGCAAGGCTCGAATTTGGCTCAAACCGACCCACATCTGTGCCACGTCTTCTTTTGTTTTGCTGTTAGTCACATATGTCTTCTCCAGGGCTCTTATCAATTCGCCTACTGTGTCGTACTGTCGAACCAGAAGACTGAACATCTCGCGGACCAATTTTGGAGTTTCTATCTGACTCTCCTCGGCCCATCTCACTATCGTTGCTATGAGAACCTTCCGGAATACCTCTGCAAACAAAACGATTCAACTTTTTTTTATTGAGGAACAACATTTTTTTTATTGAGAGGATTCTACGTCTTGTATTAGAAATAAATATGTACTTTACCTTCCGGAGTTTTTTTCTTCTCCGGTTCAGGTTCTGGTTTTGGTTCTTCCTCAAACTCCTTCACAGCGTTGATGAAATTGAACAATCGTTTCATAGCGCCTGGTTTCTCAATCTCAACGACTTCGTTAGCGGCTTCGGCAGCTTCTTGTAAAGCGTGCAGAGAAACGTATGACATCAAATCGACGTGAAATTCGTTCATCTTGGTAATAAGATCCTCTCCGCAGGGTATATTATCAGGATCGTCGTCTTCCAAATTTTTGAAGCTCAATATAGCGTTCATCTGCTCCCGAGGCGGACACCGAAATTCTCGGGTCTTTTTCGCTGCTACAGCCGATGGTAAATCCGACTGTTTGATCTCGATATACCGTCTCAATTGATCGGCTTGAAGATCACCGACGAAATCGTGACTGAAGGCTATTATGGACTCGACGCGATGACGAAGTTGAATGTCGTTCAGATGATGAAGCAAATAACACATTTGCAATTTAGCACCTTCAGCCATTTTCATGTGAAGCAAACCCTTCTTGTGCTCGTCTTTTCCCTCTGTTCAAAGTTTATCTATTAATAAATCGATTTGATGAACAGAGAAGAAAAAAACAGAAAAAAAAAAGCAAAACATCAAAATTTACCTTTGTCGAAAGTCGGGTCCCAAGTTTCGGGGTTTATCATAATGAGTAATTTAAATATATCCTCATTCCTTAACATCCCGACTAAAAGTAATCGATCTACAAGCTTTATAAGGGGCCTGGAAAATTTAATGTCATATAAGTATTCAGAATAAAGTATTTTTTTCCGAACGACTTTTATATTCGTTATTTAGTTTGCGTCGCAGCTCAAAGCCGTTGATGAAAGCAGTGGTTATTTTTTGTCGTTCGACGTATATCGCTGAACATACAGAAAAAGATTTTCGTTGCTTCCTCCGATTGGATCACGATTGTGTACTTGATTAACTTCGACGGCTTCGTTTAGTGCCATCATCACGTAGTCGCGCACGATGTCCAGTGGGAAATATGGACTGTACAGACTTCTGATGTTCTCGATACTTTGATTCTCACTGGAAGGTAGAATTCTTGATGCCAGGTGATTAGTTGAGGGATCACATCTAGTTTGGGTTGTCTAAAAAAAACGTCACTTACTTTATGTCGGTCATTTTCATTTGCGGACGAACCGATTCGGTTTCCAAATATCTCAGACTGTGCCTCATCTCTACATCTTCGTACAAGTCCCTCAACTCTTGGCCTGTTAAATTAAATCATTGATGAGCGCAAGATGGTAAGAACAAAGAAGATGATGGCCAATGTAAGGTTTTTTTTTCGTTTACAATCTTACCTAGAGGAATAATATATTCGTTGGTGCACACTTCCATTGTGGTAGCGTGAGATTCGAGATGCAGAGCGATGAGAAGATCGTAGAATCCTTGACGAAGAGGTCCGGACATGTACTCTGCTCGAATAGCGTAAAGCAATTGTTTTTGATCTACGTGAAGACAAAGAGCGTGAGCAGCTCGGTAGTTGGACTGGTAACAAAGTGCTGCATACAGAGTCAACGTGTGGGCGTGGAAGCTGCAATAATAAATAATAACAGATAAACAATTGTCCATTAGCGGAAGCGGGGAGATGTATGTAAAAAAAAAAACCTTGCCTCAGAAGCTTGTCCATTTCAATGAGCTCAAGAATATCGATACACCTATCTTCTTCGGGGATATGAAGTGCGAGCATTGATATAGCGTCCTCACACAGCATAGACCAGCCTCGAATATCGGAAAGCTTGAGAGCGTGAACTTGAAGCGATTGATTGGGTACTCTGGCCCATTGATGGGGCTTCAAGCATTGAACTTTCAATCTTGGTGGAAATTGCGGTATAACGTGACGCTCAGAATTTTGAAGTACCGCAGCTGACAGCGGTAGAGTCGTTGATGTTCTCCCGAGCTCGATCTGAAGAATTTCTTTGCTCGTTGCTTCAACGAATATCGCTGGGAAGAGCTTTGTATCCGGTTCCATTTTGAACTTGTGACTAGTTTCTTTGCCCTCGCAGGTAAATGACACCCAACCTGTAGCTGTGTCGACGAAACAACCGACGAACATTCCTTGAGAAGCTCCCTTGCCCGAGGCGTCCTGCGTTACTTCGTTATAGAGCTCGTCGGTTCGGACCATGTAGCAACTTTGTCTGTCAACCCTTTATAGGAGCAATTGGAAAGAATACATATACGTCATTAATTTTTTTTTTTTTTTTTTTACGTAAGGAGTACAAGGGGCGGTGAAACTTACTGCTCGACGGGGCGTTCGTAGTCGTCGACGATGACGACGGAAGCTTTTCGAACACGAGAAGGATTAAAGTCTTTTGTGTGCTGATGATACTGCGAAGTTACCCAACCGACGTAAACGTGAGTAGGATCCTGTCCTGGAAATACTCGAACACCGTAAAAATATTCGTTCATAAGCTTGAGACAGTCGGGATCGAAAATTTCATTTCCAATAGCTTCGACTCCTGTGCCCGTGAGATTGACAGACATGGCCTTTGGTGCATTTCTCTCTGGTATCTGAGGTGGTATTACTTTGAGATCCGTCTGTAATAGAATAATAATTAGTTTTTATATTTTTTTTTTGTAAACCCCCTATCGTCTACTCGTATATTACTACAGCTATGTTTGCCATCCTTTTAAAGGCTCAAAAAGAGGATCCAGTAAAGCCCAGTGCCGAGAATTCATTGTCCAGTCTGCCCATTCGTGAGATATAGCAGAGTTTCCAGCAGCGCTTGTGCGATTTAGCTGCTCATAGAATAAGCGCATCGTTACGACCCAGGTATTTTGAGGTGGAACTTTGAGATTGATGGAGCTAATCAGAGCTGGTGATGTGACCACTCTGTTCAGTGTTTTACCCCTTTATAAGTCACAGCGCCCGAAACCGTACCGAAACGGGATTAACGGCCGCGGAGTGGGGGCAACGCGTTCCTACAGTAGCGCCTAAGAGTGGGGATAGAGGTGTGACTTATAAAGGGTTAACGAGAAAGCACACATCACTCAGGGATCTCATCGATGCCAGACAGGGAATATTTGCTGCTGTTGAAAGCTCCGTATAATTATGGTTATCAAATTCAAGTGCGATTTCCATATTATATATGAGAATTCATAAAAATGTAGTTTCGACTACAGAAGTTTACTAGAGTTAAATTCAAAAGCCTAAAGCTCGATGTGGAAACAAAATCGGCCGAAAATTCCTTCACTAATCCTATAACCATTTGGATTTGGTTTACAAAAAGATCAATATGCGGCGCAAATGACAAATTCGCATCGGAAATCATCTTGAGGTCTTTTATTGATGATACCCGTTCTAACAAAAGAAAAAAAATTGATCCATTGGGGAACAAAACGGACCGTAAAAAACGACAAAACGGACTGTACATTTTTTGTTGGCATTTGGTATTTTTTCTGTTGCGGAAACCGAAAACGGATCGAACGTTTTTCTCTTTTTGAAAAATTTGCTTTGGTCCGTTTTCGGTTCTCGCAACCGAAAAAGAACCAAGATCGTATTTTTATTCTATCCTTTCAATAAAAACAGAATTAAAGCTAAACAACACAAAAAATTTTTAACTTAGCCAAACATTTTTATAAAAAACGTTCGGTCCTTCCTCGGTTTCCGCAACCGAAAAAGGACCAATCCGAACGTACGGTCCGTTTTACCGTTTTTGTGGTCCGTTTCGTGCCCCAACGGACGTGTCCGTTTTTCGGTCCGTTTTTTAGTTTTTTCCCTAAAACCAGCCGTCCGTCAACTTGCTAGGGACGTTAAGTCTCAAGCGATAATGTTCACACCATATTATCACATTTCCCCGATCTGCTTGCAACGATTCACAGTCAGCCAGGGAATTAATCGCTCTGAAAATGTTTAAGTCGTTTGCAAATAAGTGGCATCGCGATTGAACACTAGAGTCTACGATGTCGTTAACCATAACATTCAACAGCAGGGGATCAAGGTGAGAGCCCCGGGAACCCCTGACAGACACCGCATTGGTCACGATCTGAAAACCTCTGTACATTGCAAACTGTTGGCGGTTCTCCAGATACGGATTTAGAACTCCTACGCCAAGCAACTTGGATAGCAGCAATTTATTATTCACTGAGTCAAACGCCTTACTGAAGTCCGTGTAAACCGAGTTCACCTGTATGTTCAAATCAAGTGCCGAGCAAATGCAATTTTACTACAGGACCAGTTTCGACATCGCAAATCGACCTTTTAAGAAACAACGTTTTTCCCCACAATAACATGTTCGGTTATGAAACGCAAGTTGATCTGCTACCATACTGGCTAATATTTTACCGAGCGTCCAAATTTGAAAAATAGGGAATCGAACCCGGGCCTACTGCATATGAAGCGCGCGCCGATCCACTCGGCCACGCTCACCCTACTTCTTAGTTGTATACGATACATTTATACCTCTAATTGATTCAACTTTTTTTTACCTACTGTTGACATCGTTTGTTGAGAACAAATTATAAACGGTTACGATGGACGGCTTTCTGTATAGTGTTCTATTACCTGTGAACTTACATGCTATATAATCGAAGTTTGTTCCTTATATAATAACTTGCTAGATACAGGACGGCCTGGGAAAAACAACAGGGCCATCTTCATCCTCCGAGCCATCTAGCGGCTTAACCATTCACTATCAATCATTACAATTGGGACAACAATTGGTCAAAAGATAAAAGTCGACCGTAATGACATCTGACGATGCTCTAAATTTCATCGTGGAGGATTAACCCTGATAGACAAAGCAGCACGAAACGCAGCACATGACGCAATAATTACGGCACGTGCTGCACATGTCGTAATTATTGTGTCATGTGCTGCGTTTCGTGCCGTTTGTCTATCAGGGAACTAGAAGTTGACTTTAACCCTGATAGACAAGCGCCATGAAAAGTAGCAATATTGGCGCGATATTTGCGACATGTACGGCAACGTGTTTAATTTATTTACCTTGCTTGGAGTAACGCTAGAAAGAGTTACTTCAAGCTTTGGGATTTCATATTAATGGAAAATCATATTTGCACTTACCGTGGACACTCGAACTTGAGGAGGTCTCGACGAGAGTCTACTCAGAGACTTATCGTTGTCGGACACATCTGAACGGATCGGTGGCTCAGGAGTCTTAGCTTTTGATTCCGGGGATTTTGCTTTGCGGGAAAAGAACCTGAAATTATAACGAAAGAAAAAAAAGATTAATTGTACATTGAGTGCCATTGTCACTCTTTCGTTCAACTGGGAGAAAGGCAGCTTGAAACATTTATTGCAAATGTCTGCACCGTTTTCGGAGCTAACGGGATGTAACGCCGTTAGCTATCGGTAAAAAATTCTTCGTACGTGAAAAAAAAGGTTTCACGTAACATTATTGAAAGGAAGAACTGTGTATATGCCATTGCGATCAAATTTCATGAACGAACAACTTACGATACATCCTCCATCTCTTTGCTAAGATTGCTGACAAAATGGAATTTTAGGAATTATTGTAAATCAGCGTCATTTGAAGCTAAAGCAATCGACGATTAGTCAATGAGGTTGATTCGCACTCACCGAAAAGGTGATCTACCACGTTTCTTTTTGTCATCTTTGACATCACCGTTCAATTCACCGTATCCGTTTAGTTCGGCTTCGCTGGTGGCGTGATCAAGGGCACCCGCGTTCGAGCCGTAGATCGAATTTTTACGCGGTGGCCTCGAAGGCCTATTCCTCTGCATCGGTAACGGTGACTCTTTTGCCATTTCCGCGTCTTCCACCGCGTCCTCTGAATAATTTCTTTGCAATCCTGTTATGCCAGGAAAAAAGGAGATTAATGTGTGTGTGTTTTTTTTTCAATTTATTATTTTACCCTGATGAATATACTATTAATTTACCTTTGATATCGCTCATACTAAAACCAGACTTCATTATCTGTTCCATATGCGCCGAAGGCGCGGTATGTTGATTCTGTTCAACTTGTTCAGCCATCAGCCTGTTCTGTCGCATTTTTATTTCTTGCCATCGCCGCATTTTGTCATTTTCCGAAACGAAACTCGACTGGCATATAACTGGTAGGGACAAGCGCAAAAATTCCCAATTGGCTTTCTCCATTGTCTCGAATGTGTTGTGCGATATTTTTAGGCACGGAGGAGTGTCCGAGCCAGCGGGAATTCTTGCCACGTCGATTCTCGTGTCTGCCATGTCGTCAGTGTTTTCGAACATCGGCTGATCCTTTGTGTACCAGAAGGTCACGTGGCGATTCATGTTCCTGTGTTGAATATAACATATATATATATATATATATGTATATATATTTGTACGTGTGCGAATCTTCACACGTATTACAAGACAACTATTCGATTCTTACACGCAAAATGGTTCGTAGCCTTCCTGAAGTCCGCAGGTTGTAAACCACTGTAGAGTATTGACATCCTGACCGAAGGTCAATTTAGCTTTTTGGCCAACTCCAAGGGTGAAAGCTGGCACGAAAGATTCACCCTGGACATCAGCGAATGAAGTTTCGCCGCCAAGGGCATCCATGAGAAGTTCACCATTCAGCGAAAAACCTGCACATGAATTAAAAATTGTTTATCTTTTTGTGCGAAATAGAAATCGAAACAGAACTTTCAGCGAATTTCCAATTTCTATCATAAGGACCTTATTACGCTTCGTTTAGGAATTAATATATATATATATACACATACACACTGCAATAGTAACAAAAATTTACTGTCGAATGTAGAAATTGGACTTTCGTTCTCGTCACAGTAAACATAGGACCAAAGACAGTAGGTAAGCGTGTTATTACAATTACGAAAAAAATTATAATTGAAAAAAGGAAAAATAAATCAGGCGTTCGAGATTATGAAAAGCAGGACAAAGTACGTGCAGTAATTGGCGCGTATGCCGTATCTTTTTCTATGTAGATTAAACAATATTGGAAAAGAATTTCAATATGTGGCTGACGAAGTAATAACATAAATAATAGTTTAGGCATGCAACTAACATCGGTGCATGTTGAAGTTTGAGGAATGGATAAAGAATAGATCGATGAAGGATATAGGTAACAGTTTCAGGTTATCTTTTTTTTTCGAATGATAACTGCGATTAATAAAAATGTTGAATATAATTTTAGATGTAATGAGGCACTCGTTTTAGCTATATGCCCGATTGTGCCTAAAGTTGAGGACCTTGTATTTTTTTATGATGGTGAAATTATGGCGAATAGTAAACACCTTTTGTATGTGGATGTAATATGGGGCCACCCTTGGATTTTAGTGTGATTAGTATAACGAATATATGTGTGAAAGCACTATTTATATTAACAGTATAATACCGAGTAGAATACTGGATACCAAAGATAATAGTAATGATGTGATTTTGTCTGTCAAATCACACATTTCGGATACAAAGGCGAATGCATTTTTGTTTTCAATGCTTTATTTATTATTTTTTCCGTAAAGTTGCGGAGAAACGATATATGTACATAGCCGACAAATTGCCATTGGTTATTAAGAGAGCGTGAATGGCAGTAAAACCCATCATTCTGGTACATTCGTTATGTTCTCTTGATAGTTTGATACAAAACATCAAAGTGATTAGTTACATTGCTTATGCAAATTTCATCACCGTTTAACGGGGTAAACGAGCTCGAGACAAAAATTATCTTCACTGATTATTTTAAGCAATAAAAATGATAGAGCATAAGGAAATCGATTTGTTTTTAGTTTAATTTAATAGTACCCCGTAAAAGGCTAAAAATTCGATATCCTCGAGATTATTGACATTCGCCAAGATAAAATTAATTACTCGTTTTGATAACAGAAAAATAATGATTAAGTAAAAAAAAAAAAAGATAACTATAAATAATATGAAGAAAGGTCCACGTCGATCTGATATCCAGTAATCTATCTCAACAATCAGATTATAGCTTGAAAAATGGCAGCCGAAGCGGTGTTTCGCTTAAAGATTCGCGTCTTACTAATTGTTCGGTCAATAAGATCCAGGAAAACCCCGACAACGTCTCCAACCTGCCATTGTTTGCCAAATGTTTCGGCTGTGCTTGAGTATACTTTTTCCTCCTTGAAAGTAAAGATTGCAACAATTCAAAAATTCTTGTCGAACGAGGCGATGCGATTGTGAGTAATTTTTCACCGTCACCTCGACACCTCTTGCGAGTGGTGGCGTGAACCTTTGTTGTTCAAAGTAAAAAAAAAAAAAAAGAACAGATCGATCGGACGAGGAAATGAAAGCATCATGACAAGTGAAGAAAATAGTTGTTGAACCTTCCGAAGAATCGCTAGTCCAACATTCCTAGTGACTTCTGAGTTCAACATTAAGCCACATTCCTGAATGAAACTTATTTTTCATTCTTCGAGGAGAGGATGCAAAAGAAAACTTAAATCAACATATAGGTAACATAGAGCGAGACAGAGACAAGTATTAACTTTCAAAAACGATAAAATTGATATATATATATACATATATATATATATATATATGTATATATATATTGGATGGAATATAAAAATAAAAATATTGGACCTTTATCATCTATTGGGAAATAGGGCTCTTACTGATCGTTCTGTCCGCGGCGTCAATGAAACAGCCAACTACGTCGCCCACTTGATATTTGTGACCAAAAGACTCGCTGGTACCACCGTGTACTTTGGTCACCTGATTATATTTTATTACGATTTAATATCGCCAAAACTTGGAAGATTAAAAATAATTAAAAGTGTGTTTCGGTCTTTGACGTTGCTCTCGATACTGCTTCGAATATAAATGTTTGTTGTGCTGCCGGACCCTCTTGACACAATTTATCCTCAATACTAAATTATGGCAAATGAATAAGTAGACATATTGGCTTGGATTCATATCTCAACACCTGAAGATCAAGCGATCATTCAATTGCATCAAAGATCTTTGAACCAATAGGAATAATATTTCTTAACCCAAAAAGAACCAAGAGATTGTGAAATATACACAAGTAGATATACTAGTCGGGACAACCCGGATGTGAAAAACTATTTTTAGAGGTTTTTTTCCGTTCGATATCCATTGAAAAGCTTGAACTACAGACAGAAGGTACGAATTAAAGCCGACTTATGCTAAAACCGACGTCGAATTATGAGTGATATAACGCTCTAGTGAGATCAAGTGACATACATTGTAACCGTCAAATGCCCACGTGTTCTCGTCACTGCCGAGCATACTTCCGGGCATGCAGTCGGCCTTGGCCCAGCCAACCCGCATGGGACCAGCTGTCAATACTTCGAACTCGAAGTACCACTTTCCACTGCTGACAGCATAATGCTTTTCTACCCTGTACGTCCTGAAGTATTGCTGCCTCAGTCTGCTGGCCTCCAGTAACAAAGCTGCGGAACATATTGATACATAGACTTCTTGTGCACTGCTTCAAAACATTTCAACAGCTGTAACTATGAATTGTCATTATTAACCAACTTAAAGATATTGGTTTACCTTCGTGTTGTTCTCCAGTTGGAGAATCAAGCATGTATCCATAAACTAGTAGAGTCCTAACAGTTTCACTGGCGGTATCCCTGTTGGCTTTCTTTATCGCTTCGTCGACTTTTGCATAAGGAACGAGATGTGGGCTTCTCCGCATCTCCGAATCCTCGTTGAGTCCGTAGGTCCATCCCTGGCTGATTCTTTCCTTGGCCCACAGATTGTGAGTATTCTCGGCTAACTGATCCACGAGCTCTTCCATTTTTATTGTCAATGTTATAGCGCTAAGATCAAGCGGAGCTGGTTTGTATCCACTGGATTGCAAGAACGGCTCGTTGGGAAGTCTTAGCGTTTTTATTCGAGACGGTGGTTTGTCCATAGTTATGTAGTAACCCAGTGCCAATATAGTTTTGAGAGTTTGAACAGCCAATTGTGTGTCGTATCGCTTCTCAGCAACGGGGAGTCTTTCGAACTGTACGATGCACGGATGAATTTTCCTACTGTCATCCCTCTGCTCACCATAGATCCAGCCAGCTTCGATTTTATTCATCGCCCACATTTCGTGAATATTCTCAGCGAGCTTGTCGCGTATTTGCTCGACGTAAGCGGGCAAATTAATCATGGATGTGTCAACCGGTGCTGGGACAAACGCCGTGTCGTCCTCGACTGACCATGGACCAGCTAGAACTACTTTGTTCATATTGCCAAAATAGAAACAAGGGTCCAGGGAAAGTATCTGCTGCGGCAGAAGACTCTCGACCAGGGGTGAAAATTCCTCGGGCGGTTGAAACTTTAGTCTACCATGATCGCCGCCGAGAAGAAAGCGGCATGATAACTTTGACGAGCAGCTTATTGCTGGGAAAAACATTCCGTCCAAGTTGAAGTTGCGGAAGGAACCTGCGAGAACAAAAAAATTACTTATTTCGTTTCATTCATACTTTTCCTGAAATATGTGCGTACCTGATATATGGGCACCGTTGAATGCAAAAGTTATTATTGGTACTGTGAGATCGAGGGCGCATCCGATAACGTCACCTTTTCGTATATAAGGTTCGTTAGCATTGTGCAACACTTGAGTTTTTCTACCACCTGTCCAGAGATAAGCGCCGTCGAAGCCGAAAGAGTAGAGATCATCACCTACGCCATTGCCACCCCATTTTTCTCCGCCACCTGGATATGGCACGTATCTGCGAGCAAGTAAACATGAATAAATAACAAAAATTGCTAACAAACAAGAAATTGTCTCTGTATTTCCATCAAATAATTCACCCCGATGTATTGGCCCATCCGATTCTTAGATGCGGCATCATATGAGTAGTTTGTTCTATGTGATCGACCGTAACTTCGAAATACCATTTCTGATAGACCGCCGAACCGTCGACGCGTCCTACGAATATATTTGGCCTTATGCTGGCAACGTGATCGACTAATTGCGTTTGAAGCAACAAATTTTTTCCCGGTAGTAAGAAATCACATATGTTGTTCTGAGACGATCGTACGGCCACGCCGTTACCGACGCACAGCGAACACAAAACGTCCAAAACTTTTGGATCACGACCGTGCTTCTCGAGAAGTGATATAATTACTTTGATATGCTCGTCCTAAAATGATAATAAATATTGTTATTGTTGTTGTTGTTGTTGTTGCTGTTGTTACTATTATTATTGAAAACAACGTTTGTTTTTTCCGTTAGTTATAACCCTGATAGACCAGCGGCACAAAAAGTAGCAGTTGGCGCAATAATTGCGACATGTGCCGCACATGTCGTCAATATCGCGCCAATATTGCTACTTTTCGTGGCGCTTGTCTATCAGGGAAGATCGTTGGTAGCAAGATTTTATTTTTTACATATTGTTTTTTAATTGAAGTAATGGAAGTAACGTAATTGTAAAAAAAAAATATGGTACCCTCATCATATTCAAGGCTTCCGGTGAGTCGATAAGAACACAGTGAAGTACGTCCAGCATTCCAGTTCCCTCGCTCGACGCTTGAGAGCCCAATCTACTGAATAGCCAATTGAGCCGATTACTGTTGGCGAATTGGGCACAGTTGGTGTGATTTCCTTTGATTATAGCTGCGAGAAGTTGATAGAGATAGCCAGATATTTGATCCCATGCCTGACCACTCTCGTCACCGGACAAAGCAACGAGAAAACCCTGAGAGGTGATTACGTTAATCTTATCGATGGCTTCCAGGATCAAGTTCAGAATCCCTTCCTCTTGGAATAAATCTTGACGATTTCTCAGAGCTCGGAATCTATTTTGCTTCTCTTCATGTTCTGAAACATTAATTATATCATTAAAATTTATACTGTTAAGTAGATATCTTTACAAAAGTAAAAAAAAATCTTACCCATGTCATCCTCGGGCTGCGCAAAGTAATTAATCAGATCCTCGAGACACATGACCATTTCATTGAGATTAACGTTTTGAAAGAACATTGAAGCCCTCTTGTCTATCTGCAGTGTTTCCAGGCCTCTAAAAACATTTGGTTATTCCTTTCGTTACATTCACGAGCGTAATCGTGTGTTTGTTTTTTTCTTCCTATCGATACATACGTGATGAATTGAGTGAAGAGACTACTGCATTTTCTGATTACTCGAGCGGTACGAGATTCTTCCTCTTGGGAACGCGAAAAATCAAGACCGTCATCCATTTTTCCTTCCTCGTGGAGAACAGCCTGTTTCTCCTCAACTTTGCCAACGCCCTTTTTTTTCGTCTCATACGACTATATATAAAATTTCAGTAAACTTTCTATTTAATGATCGAAAATATTTTTTAACACGTCAAGAAGAAGAGGAAGAAGAAGAAAATAGCGACCTTGTAGGAAACCCATAGGGAAGAATTGCAGTGCTGCATGATGACGGTCGTGTCGCCATATTTGATTATAGGTTTGCCAATAACTTCAAGATCCTTGTCTTCTATTTTCTGATCGTTTTTTGCTGATGTTTTTATATCGTTCTTCTCCTGACGAAGCCAGAAGGTCGAAATCTCTGTCGTCGCTTTGTCTCTGTTGATTAAAATTACGTTAAGAGCTACATGCACATAATTTTCATTCGGCATGAACTTTGTTGTTCGTACGTGCATGCGTCTATAGCTACCTATCGACCAGGTAGAGTTCGTTATTTTCTTTAACACCAAGATAACGACCGGTAGTCAGGTGTCTGATTCTCATGGGATGAAGCCAATTTATGAATCCTCCGGCCCACTTTGTCCTTGCTAGCTCCAGTCGCCACAGAGATCTTGCCTGACTCATAACGCTTCCTCCCTCGTAAACAACCATGCTGCGATCGAAATTCAAAACATATTTCGATGATATAAAATTTAATAATTATTTAATCCTCCAATTGTCTCCACATCCGAACGTTACGATTTTTTTGTCACATAATATCCTTACACCTTACGTTTATTGTATTTTAAAGAGAAATATCATTTTCACCAGACGACATACTTAAATTTTTTTCTTTATTGAAACGATCCTCAAGCGAAATCGTCATCGATTTACCACTTGCCGCGAAAGCTTCGATAGTACGTCTGGAACTTACTTTTGCTCCGGCGATGTACTCCATGATGGTGGTATAGTGAGACATTCGTCGCCGCCATGAAAAAACCTTAGTACGTCACCACCGAAAACATATCCCACATACTTCATGCGACTTATTCCAGTTCCGTACGGTTGAACTGACCAATGCGTCACGTGAAACGAGGCATTTACCACCGATAGATCATTTTCTTTTGTCGTGTGCTACGGATCATAAGAAAAATTTTATGTGATTATTATAATTAGTTATTCGTATGGCGAGGGCGTAGAAAGGGAGTTCTTGATGAGTGCGGCATTCACACGAGTCAAGGCTCCCTTTTCCACGCCCATGCCATTCACATAATTTTTCCTAAAAAATTCACGTAAATCACGCTATTCGTTTCTGGATAGTGTGCCCAGAAAGGCGCTTTCCCGCACGAGTGCGGAAAAAATACCATATTGCGTTCGTGCGCATGCGCAGTATTTTTCTCATGCGCGATGCGAAAAAGTGCCTTTCTGCGCACACTGTACACGAACGAAAAGTGGGATATTCATGTATGCGTTAGGAAAGAATTATTCCGTCAATTATAATTGATAAAGTTTCAGTTTTAAGGTTTACCAAGTATCGTTCCGTCGCGACGGAGACGAGGATGAGGTCATCACCAACTCGTACTTTCTCACCTTCGGATCTCTGTTTCGAGGCGGGATGTACTGTCCACCAACAAGCCTCACCTTCAAATTCAATATACGTTTGTTTTTTTAATCCTATCATCCGTGTTGACAAAAAAAACAAAAATTGATTGTTTACAATAAAAATCTACCTTGAGAGTGCTGTTGCAGGCCTACGTCAAATGCCAATTTGTCGTTGGAAGAACTCGTCGACAAACATGCAAGGTACTGAAAAGTTATTTCAGTAATATTTCCTTTAGGACATTTTGTTTTCTTTTAGTTTTTATCGACGATATTTACCATGTCACTGTTGAGGTGCCGGAGAAGAATGGCATTGCCGTACAGCAAAGTTCTGTGACCAGATCCCGTGCCTTTCCCCTATAATTCATCATACATGAGGACTTTTGTAAAAACCCATAGATGAAAAAATTGTTCTAATCAGAAAAAAAAAATCAACAACAAAACAAAAGGAAACAAAAAATGTATTAACATTCTGAAATTTTATTGCTGTATAAATGAAAAAAAAAAAAACGTTGATCGAATTAACTGTTTGTTTCGTTATATGAAAGTATAGGAAGAAATTCGGAGCTCCATGTGTCCTCATTGAGACTCGTATTAGATCTCTTGCGATAATCCGATCTCTAGTCACGTTAATCTTTTGCCATGTTCAGCGCTAGGCTATTTTCGAGCGAGTTCCCAAAACTCTGTTCATTTTTTAACGGTAGCATACACATACCGTTCAAAATATATAAATTCTAACCCTTTAATCTTACTATTGTGAATTACTATTTCTATTAGTTTACTAATAAGAGAAGGCCATAACAACTGATTAAATTTTGTCGGTTAAATTAGATCTACGAAAGCGTAAAAATGATTTCAATCATTTGTTGACTAAATTTTCAATATTAAGAAAAGTCACTAATACACAAGGAAAAACATACTATTAGCACAACTTTGAACTTGCCAGCGTTTAACCCTCTGAATTATTCATCATTTAATGCTTTGAACCTCAATGTAATTTCTACTACTTGCTTAAATCACTGTATCTTCTCAACGACTTGAAGAATTAAGAAATGATTATCCCATCTTACATTACCAATTTTCATTAAGTCGTTTTCGAACTAGAATAAATTATTGTCGCAGCTGCAAATTTCAAAGGGTCGAAACATTGGAGAAGATTTTGTCCAAGTGATACAAGCAGGATTAATCAAGGAATCCGATAATATCATGCGTAAGATGGTACTTACTAAGGTTTCTTGCTGCTGCAATTAAAAAAACCAAAAACAAAAAGAACGATCAAGTTTTAAAATGCATTAATGACGGCCGATGGACGTATAATTGTTTCGGTGACACAGAGCATTCAATGGTTAACGACAATACGAGAAATGTGGGGGTCGCAAAAGTATGTGTGGGGGTCGCAAAAAGAATTTCCGGTACATCGAATAGGGGTCAAAAAGCGCGGCACGGTGGGGGGGGGGGGGGCAGGGGGGGGTTACAGTTTGTACATTCTCGTTCGTCCTGTTGACTTATTCATGTTGACTCAGACACATGCAGTGATCTGGGCAAGGGGAACATTTGGTAGATGCAACTAGAAGAGCTCTGGCCTTCTTTCAACTACAAAATTGTACACTGGTTAAAAATGTTCTCACTTGTTATTTTTCATTCAAATTATCGATCCGCAAGGCTCGATCGACGCTGGATAAATTTGATCATTAGAGTTGACAGCAAGTACATTTTAATCGCGGTAAACATTCATCCGACACAGCAGGAAACAACCATTTATGGCCGACTCCTATATGCTAACACGAAACAGCATCTATGGTTTGCATTGACGTCTCATCATCGTGGCAACGTGTACGAGAGTATATATATATAAGGATGGTCCTTAAATTGAACATTTTTGAATTTTCTGGGCGCCACCCCGTATTATCGTGATGTATAAAATGAAAATGCGATGTGAGAAGGGTCCCCGAAATTGATGCATTTTTAGGGGTCGCTACCGAGGGTTAAAAACACATTTTTCGACAATCATAGCTAATAGTTACAAAATGTTGTAAAAGGTAAAAATCAACCGCGGAAAAATAACCGAATATTTCATTTGAAAAGATACCTATATTTGTTATAACAAAAGTTAAATAAATAAAAAAAACCGAAGATTTGTCGTTTCTGGTAAAGGGAGTCGACAAATTCCTGAAATAGTCAAAAAGTATAAATTATCTTAATCGACGAACGAAAGAAAGATTTTTATTTACCTAATTCTCTGCAACAGGTGAAAAAAGAGTAACCGTTTCAATTTAGCTGAGTTTTTTCCTATTCGTTATACTTTGGAAGTGCGGAGTGGCTTCAAGGAAATGTCGAATTTTTAATTTTGACTTTAAATTTAGATGTTCCGAAGTTTTTAATTTTTTTAATAGCCGGTAGCGACCTCTAAAAATACATTAATTTTGGGGACCCTTCGCACATCGCATTTTTATTTTATACCTCACTGTATATAATATGACTGATAATATGGGGTGTCCCCAGAGAATTCAAAAATTTTCAATTTAAGGACCACCCTAATATATACCTATATCTGTAATCGATTACATCGAATTTGTCGTGATGAAGATAGTGAAATTTGTATACATTACCGTCTCCGAACCGGCTGCCGTCACCAATTCCTGCAACGCTCTCACCGATAGCGCCTGCTCTATCACAAAGACGCATTGCGAAAGATCCGGAGGGATGTTCTGCAAATAAAAAAGTCCCCTTACAATAGCCAATCATTAATTAAAGAAAAAAATCGTTACTTCCTGTAACGTTAACTTTAAAAACGGAGCTTCAATTATAAACTTGTCTTACCTTATCGGCTATGTTTTCGAGAAAGCAATGTCGATTACCGAATCCTTCGGCAGCCAGACAGACTCTTTCACCGGTGGCTGTACAGGACAGACACACCATATCCTCCTACAATGTTAATAGAAAAACATTTTGTATTGGTGGTCTTTGTTTAAATTTCTAACCGATGGATTATTCATATTTTGGCCGTCAAATGTGATTGAATGTTTCAGCTGAGAATCGAAGGTGTGGGGCGAAAAGAAAAAAAAAAATTATTGACCAGGTTTCGAAACCGCAAGTTTCACGATTACGTGAGTATATGCGTGGTAGAATATGATTCAGGTTAAACGCTGCGTGCGCGTGTGTGTGTGCGTGTGTGTGTGCGTGTGCGTGTGTGGATGCGTGTGCGGGTGCGTGTGCGGGCGCGTGTGCGGGCGCGTGTGCGGGCGCGTGCGCGGCGCGTGTGCGTGTGCGTGCGCGTGTGCGTGTGCGTGTGCGTGTGCGTGTGCGTGTACGTGCCAAAACTAATTTGGCCGGGCACGACAATATGTACAATTTTGTAGCTGAGTGTATGCAAGTCGGGAAATAAACGTCATATGCCTAGATTTCTTGGTAGAAGCACTACGTCGTTTCCGGTACGCGAATACATTATTTGTTCTTCTCATTAAGTCATTAGCATCGATATCGTGGCAACTGTCAATAGGTTGATTATTACAAGACGGAAAAAAGGTTTTGTTTTTTTATTAGAGTAAATTGTAACCTGACCTTTAGTGATCGATACGATTATTCATAACTCGATGGGTTTTACCCTATCGGCATTGCTAACGTGTGCGGAAAAAATCGAGTTTCTCAAGGACAACAAACTTTTTTTGTTTAGTCTCAATACATTTATTTTATGTAACAAATTTTGTTTTGCTGTTTTTGTTGAAAATTTCAAGAGTTTTCTCATACGCGTTAAGGATTATAATACATATATATGAAACTCTACTGTCTGAGATCTGTAGAAATAATTAGTATGCAACGACAACGTGTGAATAAATAATCCCAGGAAAATGGCACATTAACATAAAGATCTCGTACGTTTTAATTGTTAGTGGCACGCGACCACATGATTTGCGTTGACTTAAAGGCTCTTTTATCAACACCCTACATGGAACGATTCGAAGGCGCGAGGGGAACTTTGAAACAGTTGTTTAAATTTATGATGATTGTGTATAATGCACACTCGCAAAGATCTCCTAATCTTGGTCAATTCAGCGGGTATAAGAATGTCATTTGACATGAATGCAAGTACGATTTTGACTAAATAAAAAAAAAGGACTCAAATTTGCTCTGTTGATAGAGCAGATTGGTGCATATAGATGGGATATTGTAGTGGAACGTACTAATAATCCTTGAAAGTCAACTATCAAAGCCTGGACGAGTCTGATCCGGGTCAAGGACACTTGGCCTTGAACATTTTGTGTCACCGTAAAGATAAAAAAAAAAGAAGAAAAAAATGCTTCCGTGACGTGATGTCACGGAAGAGACATGCATATGTGTGCCAAATGTCTCGATATAGTCTGATACGAACAATTCTTCTAATATATATTTTGGAAAACTGTGGATTTGTTTATTTGTCCCGTCTAAGGTGCCGGAGTGGCTAAAGTCCCGGAGTGGACACAGTAAATACAAGTCTCAACGATGTTTCATCCTGTCAAGTTATTAAATATATATTTTTTTACTCGTTCACATTTTCTTTCCATTTTCCATAATACCTATAATAGTATATTGGTATCGCTCTTTAACATAAATTCGTCGTCGCCTGTATTGTGACGAGGTTACAACACAACTGGCGAGACTGGAGCACTATTGTAAATTTAAAAACAAGTATATCTATGTTGATTTGAAGATAAGAAAATTTATAAAGATATCGATGGTCTCATGCCAGAACGGCATTCAGGCTATCCTTATACAAAGCCTATATCGCCTTATGACATTAAGACATCAGTATATTGCACTGGAAAGTAATAATATTTCTGAATTGAATTGATTGATTTTCACTCCTCAATCGGAACTCGTCGTTGCGTTTTTGAACGCAATGAGAGGACAGGTAAAAGGCGCCTGACAGAAAGCGTAGAAGAGTGTGATTCTTAATCGAACAATATTTAAGGTTGCGGAGAGAAAAGCCCACCGCGTGTGTATCGAATTATTTTTCGTAATTCGATTGTTTCGCGTTGCTCGGCTCAAATAATCTCTGTCTTTTATATTTGGATACGTCAAATTTTCTAGTAAACCAAATAAAGGATTTTAATATATATAATTATTTACGAAATGAATAAATATGAAAATGATGGTGACGCAAGAAGGCAAGTTGAACACGGTTTCGTCCCATTGTACTTTCAATAGAATTAATATTGTTCGGCAATAGTTTATTCCTCTCCCGTGCGTTAACTTTGGCTCGTCAGTTCGCGAAGGAAAGGTTGGAAGAAAACTCGTTCGCATCACATGTCAACAACCCCTTCGAGACACGATAGCATTTCGATCAATTGTATAATCCGACGTATTCGGGGCCAACGATTGGAGCCTACACTAGACGACCGACTAAAAAATAAATTGCTTGTCCGTGCAATTTTCTTTTTGTTTTATCGGATCGAAATTTTGAATAATTACGTGAAATAAAATGAGCTAGTATTTATCGAATGCAGTTTACGACTTGACGATTTAATTACCTTAATCAAAGTTGTATTCAGCTGAGTTGACTATTACACCGTACCTAAATAGCTGATAACTCAACAGTTGGGAATGTCCTCGACAGTCTTGTCACTCAGTGGCGGAAAGCCAGCAAGGTCTTCGCTAATGTGTATACCGATGTAATTAGTTTGCATATACCGCATGTGAAATCATTGGGTTGTATTATTACATGTGCAGAGACGGAATCCAAGAGGATGTCACGGTCACCGACGAGGTATCGGAGGGCATTTTTTCGTCCAACAAATGTGATCCGAAAAAGAAGGAAATCGCCAAGAGCGGCGAGAAAAAGAATGGTTGCGGCTGTAGCAAATCGGGTGGGAACCGTGGAATTAAACGCTCAAAAGTCCCACGCTCTCACAATCCATTCATAGTATTTTATCTTAAGATGTATTATGAAAAACCGAGCAAAAAAGTTACGGAAGTTGCACGGGCAGCTGCTAAAGTATGGTGTCGAATGTCCGATAAGGATAAAGAGATGTACATTAAGATCGCGAGAGAGGAAAGCGCGAGAAGAGCTAAGGCGTGTAGAAAAGTGAAACGGAAAAAATGATGAGATTGGATTAAGCCAAACGCGTCTACGGGATTTATACGCGCAATTGTCGAGAAATAAAAATAGAAGAATAGATAGATTGTGTTGAAAACACCTCGTTAAGTGTGACCCCTTTTCGAAACTTGGAAATTAATTGGAAACTGCTTTTATGTACCGGATATTCTGACCTACAGAAAGTGGATATAGCATAGTAAGTAACAATGCTAATGTAATAAATCTGTGTTTATTGTTTTCGTCACAGTTTTGTTTTTTCACGTTTCCCAAATTCGTCGAGAAAGATTAAAAAAAAAAAAAAAAACCTTGCTCGTTGTACAATACAATTTGAACTCTACTTGTTCAGCGTTACAATTTTCCCCTGTGATCTAAAAAAAGTGATTTATCGGTTGATACCATGACGAACATGCTTCTTTCTTTAATAAGGATCGATACATCGCAGCGACTCGGGTATAAACGAGGGTGGCATGCTTCCCGCTTTGGAACGAAGGGGAAAAAAATGTAGCCAAGTAATAACTTTGACACACTGGCTAGTTAGTGTGAAGGGTCACAGTGATCGGTATATAACGATAAATATACATACATACATATATATAGGTATATAGGTATATTAAGAAAAGGGACGATGGGGTAAGAAAGTATGCAATCGAGTGGATGCCCGTGTACGCGCATCAGACCCGGGGTCAGGGTCACCTGGCGAGCTTTAAAGTGCTTCCATGCCGAGTTTTATGTAAACGCATTCAGTTTCCTCTGCAAGCCTGTTGTTGCCAATCATCTTATATATACATGAACCTAATACACATGTATTGTAAATGCGTTTATAAAAGTTCAGCTACGGATTGTGTATTGAAAACTCAACTAGGTATATGGAATGAAGTTGACCGATATTAAATAATAATAATAATAATAATAATAAATAATAAATAATAAATAATAAATAATAAATAATAAATAATAAATAATAAATAATAAATAATAAATAATAAATAATAAATAATAAATAATAAATAATAAATAATAAATAATAAATAATAAATAATAAATCGACTCTCGTCGTTGGCAGGTATATCTTGTTTGATAAATTGTAAATTATAATACACGTGAGACTTGAAGATCGAACTGTAGGTAATAGGTCGTGTGCAATCGGTCTCGTATAGAGGGAGAGCTACGAGAGGAGAGGAGGGGGAGTTCAGGGTCGCAAATTGACTCGGCAGCATAGCCTACCCTACCCTCGAATTAAAATGAGACTCACCGTGCGAAGAAATGATACGTCATCCTGTTCGGAACCTCCCTCGCTCGCTTCGTCAGCCATCCTTTCAACAGACCTTTACGCGATCTATTCCTTCCCCACGAGCGAGCGCGTATACACAGACGCACAGACACACACACACCCACACACACACCCACACACACACCCACACCCACACACACACACACACGCACGCGGCCACGCACGCACGCACGCACCTACAGACGGACACACACGCACACACGACACCCACTATATTCCTCAACACAAGCTTCCACGCTCAATCGGAGCTTGCAAGCTGTGGATGCTGCAGCTTGCAGTCACGTACTACGATCGTGCATCTGCATGTTTCGTCGCGATCTCCGCGACGAATCGTGCAATCCACCCGAGTCTAGTCCCGTTTCTCGACTGAAGCCTCTTCTCGAGGGAGGGAGTTTGACTGTTATATCGCTCGCTCAAGGGGTGGCTTGCAAGTTACTCGCGCAAGCGTCCTCGATGCCCTTAAGGAGATTTTACACAGCTGGAGGCACGACCGATGTGCTGACGACGTACCGGCTCTTGTTGCTTTGGCCCACATGAAACAAGATACAACACGTTTATAAGCAAGGCTAATTTTTGCTCGGATAAAGAAAATTCGAGAACATTATGTGGTTTAGACAATTGGCAGTGTAAGTTATAATTTTTATAAAAATGACAAATTCTAACTAGCGTACATTCTCTATACCCAAGTTTTCATAGTTCCGACAACAATATAATTATTCCAAGCGATCATTTATTAAATATATTTGATATAATTGTTGAATCACTAAACAGAAAGGAAATCTAGCACTCTCGATCGTTTAGATCAAAGTAACTGAGGTGTAACTACGAATACAACAGTTTTTGTCGTAATCCACATGCACTTAAAGATAACCGAAGTAAGTAATGGAAAGAAGGAGCACACGTATACTGAAGATCCGGTCTGGTTATATGTTACGGACTAAAATAACAAGTATCAACGAGATATGTAATTCGCGTTCTTTTATTTGTTTACTTGAGTGTTTTTGTCCCGTTTCTAGCTCGATTGCGATCGTCCCGATTTAGTTGCAGAGAGTCGAAAAACGCGAGACAGAGTCCTCGGGATATTCGGAACAACAGGCAAGCAAAAGAGTTCTCTCTACCCGCGCCGAAATAGCTCGGCCGAAATTTCTATCGAAGCCGGAGGTGGTCCGTGGCGCTTCGAGTTTCGGAGCCGCGCAGGCCGCAGACCAAGTGGCTCTAGTCTATTTTTAATACCTAGCCGCCTGGTAGATCGTCGCGACGACGCGTCCCGAAGACGAAGACGAAGACGAAGACGAAGACGAAGACGAAGACGAAGACGAAGACGAAGACGAAGACGAAGACGAAGACGAAGACGAAGACGAAGACGAAGACGAAGACGAAGACGAAGACGAAGACGAAGACGAAGACGAAGACGAAGACGAAGACGAAGACGAAGACGAAGACGAAGACGAAGACGAAGACGAAGACGAAGACGAAGACGAAGACGAAGACGAAGACGAAGACGAAGACGAAGACGAAGACGAAGACGAAGACGAAGACGAAGACGAAGACGAAGACGAAGACGAAGACGAAGACGAAGACGAAGACGAAGACGAAGACGAAGACGAAGACGAAGACGAAGACGAAGACGAAGACGAAGACGAAGACGAAGACGAAGACGAAGACGAAGACGAAGACGAAGACGAAGACGAAGACGAAGACGAAGACGAAGACGAAGACGAAGACGAAGACGAAGACGAAGACGAAGACGAAGACGAAGACGAAGACGAAGACGAAGACGAAGACGAAGACGAAGACGAAGACGAAGACGAAGACGAAGACGAAGACGAAGACGAAGACGAAGACGAAGACGAAGACGAAGACGAAGACGAAGACGAAGACGAAGACGAAGACGAAGACGAAGACGAAGACGAAGACGAAGACGAAGACGAAGACGAAGACGAAGACGAAGACGAAGACGAAGACGAAGACGAAGACGAAGACGAAGACGAAGACGAAGACGAAGACGAAGACGAAGACGAAGACGAAGACGAAGACGAAGACGAAGACGAAGACGAAGACGAAGACGAAGACGAAGACGAAGACGAAGACGAAGACGAAGACGAAGACGAAGACGAAGACGAAGACGAAGACGAAGACGAAGACGAAGACGAAGACGAAGACGAAGACGAAGACGAAGACGAAGACGAAGACGAAGACGAAGACGAAGACGAAGACGAAGACGAAGACGAAGACGAAGACGAAGACGAAGACGAAGACGAAGACGAAGACGAAGACGAAGACGAAGACGAAGACGAAGACGAAGACGAAGACGAAGACGAAGACGAAGACGAAGACGAAGACGAAGACGAAGACGAAGACGAAGACGAAGACGAAGACGAAGACGAAGACGAAGACGAAGACGAAGACGAAGACGAAGACGAAGACGAAGACGAAGACGAAGACGAAGACGAAGACGAAGACGAAGACGAAGACGAAGACGAAGACGAAGACGAAGACGAAGACGAAGACGAAGACGAAGACGAAGACGAAGACGAAGACGAAGACGAAGACGAAGACGAAGACGAAGACGAAGACGAAGACGAAGACGAAGACGAAGACGAAGACGAAGACGAAGACGAAGACGAAGACGAAGACGAAGACGAAGACGAAGACGAAGACGAAGACGAAGACGAAGACGAAGACGAAGACGAAGACGAAGACGAAGACGAAGACGAAGACGAAGACGAAGACGAAGACGAAGACGAAGACGAAGACGAAGACGAAGACGAAGACGAAGACGAAGACGAAGACGAAGACGAAGACGAAGACGAAGACGAAATCCTTCTTGGCCCTGAACCCTGACAACCAGCTCCACAATCCTCGAGTAATTCGAGTTGTTTCCCATCCGCCCGTTGAGTCTCGGAAGAAACTTGTCTACTATTCTATGAGCCTATGAGCTATGATAGCGAACATCATGATATTGTAACGCGTTCCAAAATCGTCGCATCTTAATCGTCGCCTTAATTCCCAGTAATTAATGCGTCATTCTTTGTTTATTAATTATATTATTAATTGCTGTTTATTTTATTAATAAAGACTAATTTCGTATATGGGTTGAAGGACGCGAGTGAACGGAATGATGCGGTTATTTATAGCTAAGGTATAGCTATCGTTCTCCGGCATTACAGAATATGCCAACGTCGGATGGCCCACGTCTTTGTATATCTAAATACTATTGGCCCTATGCGTAACACACACCATTATGCAATTGTAAAAAGCAAAAAAAAAAAAAATCCACCAACTCGTCGAATCGGCATGCAATTAAACGTTAAACATTAATTGTACCAGATAAAATAACTCGTTTGTAATTTTCTTTCATTCTCATTTCATATTTAAAAGAGCAAATAACCTTTGTTTCCTTTTTGAAGCTTTTTTTCTCCTTCCTGTTTTTTTGTTTTTCGTGGCAGCGGTGAATTGAGTAGTTTGCAAATTTATCATTCATTTATAAGCGGGACGTACGAGCTCTCGTCAAGGGCACCACGATGGGCACCACGGCCACCACGTCATCAGTGTTTCAACAGTGGCGCTTTACGGAGAGCTGAGGAATTGGGCTACTAGCAAGTATGCGCAGTATACGTTTGAAAAGTGATAATAAACATTAATAAATTTGTCGTTCCATCAGATTGTATTTAAATAAAGAGCAATGTCTGGAAAAGTCCGCACAAAGCAAGACAAGACAGGAGGTGAATGTCGATAAACATTATTAAATTTGATGACTTGCAAAACAAACAAAAACAACCTGAATCGATGGCAGTTAATTTTCTAGGTTACTCATTTCATTCATAAATTTTTTATAACAGATATTTTATTCTCATTTTTGATTGCAGAAATAATAGCGTATAGCGAGGGAGCTGTTAGAAACAATGGGGCAGTCGTCGAGTATTGTAGAATATCCATGGCGGCGCTTTCCGGAGGGATGGCTGGTCTCCTTGGATTAACGGGCCTCTACGGATTTGGATTCTACATCTTTGCAGTCATTGGATTATGGGTACAATCTTAATATAATTTATCAAAGCGGACTGGAACTCAAAGTTGATCTTTGTTCGTAGGCGATGCTGTTAGTCAAGGCCGGAGGACAGTGGAAAAAATTTTTCATCAGCCGCTATAGCCTCCTCACTAATGGATTTTTTGGTGGACTTTTTGTATCCTTTTTAGCATTGAATTTTCTTTTATAGAAATAACAAAATGTTTCCTTAACGCAAATGTCATCTCGATGCTCCGAACAGACGTACGTTTTATTCTGGACGTATCCTTTATAACTGCGATATAAACTTAGTTATTATTTGCTGATACTTCAAGATTACAATCCTTAATACAAGTCTGACAGATTCCTATACGGTATGGTTCATGTATATTAAGGAAATATGCCTTCTATACGCATCCCACTATACTATCCGAACAACAGACTTTTTGTCTCTGCCACACGTCAACATGTATTGGGTAAACTAGTAGATTACTTTCATTTTACACCGCAACGTGTATCATTGTCACCTTTGTTGGTGTCTACATTCTTTTATTTTTCCAAATATTATACAGTTAGTTAATAAATAGAACAATCGATTGTTCAAATGTAAACCACGAAGCTTAGCCACTGATGACGATATTAAATTTTTGTACTTGAATTTGTAATGCCAGTATCGTGAGGCTCTTCAAACTTGAAAACTAGGGGAGCCGAGCTAGGAAACATTCCCAACTCGACATTCTCCATATTCCTATCTATATCCAATTTTTCAAGCTCGTCTTTGCTGAAATGATATACTATTCCGGCACCATAGCCGTCGCCAAGTACATTGATAGAAGTTCTCAGACGGTCTCTGTGAAATAAAAATTGTAATTAAAGCACTAATAATAATAAAACGATAGGAAACAAAAAACAGTCGTTTTGCGACTACTTACAAGCAGTTAAACTTACAAGAGCCAGTCGACTGCGATAAGTAATGAAATATCGTCGGTTGGAAGACCTAGCGAGGTTAACACCAAAATCATAGTTATCAAAGCCGAACTGGGAATACTAGCCGCCCCAATACTTGCCAGCGTTGCCGTTAAACTAAAAGTAAACAGAAAATTAACAAGAATTATTTAACTTTTATTGTTTTTGTTTGTTCTGTATAAGCATCTTCCAGATTTTGTAACGCAACATGGTGTGAAATATTTAACTGAATCACCTCACAGTGAGTACATGACCGAATTCCAGCGAAATTCCATTCATCTGTGCAATAAAAATAGCAGCTACAGCCTCGTACAATGCGGTTCCATCCATATTAACCGTAGCTCCTATTGCGACAACAAATCTTGTTACTCTTGGATCAATTTTGTTGTTTTCTTCCAAGCAGTGAAAAGTTATGGGCAAAGTAGCAGCGCTGTTAATTGACAATGGTAAATTGTAAATCATACCGCGTATCACACTTTATTGTTATATATATAAAATAATATCTAAAAAAAATTGATGGAATATCACCTGGAAGCTGTAGCCATCGCAGTTATCCAAGCTTGCGCCATACCCTTGAAAAAAACGGCAGGATTTTGTCCAGTCGATAATCCAAAAATTGCAGGGAGAGTTATTACTGCGTGTATCAAAAGACCCGCGACGACTGTTACCATGTACAAGCCCAACATTCTTGCTGTTTCAGCGAGATTGATTATTGACATTATTTTACCGGCTATGAGGCACATTATGCCAAAGGGCGCGTACCTGAAATGTATATATATATATATATATTTTTTTTTTGTAGTGCTGTTAATGAATGAAAGAAAGATGGAATGCACCGATAGGACTCCTTCATTTTTTTCAAAAAATATCCAAGGTACAGGTTGCTTCAATTAGAATCACTCACCATAGAATTATTATGTTAACAAGCTTCATAACAATTTCGTTGAGTACAGTGAAAAAGTCAATCATAATTTTTCCCCGTGGACCAATCTGTCCGACTATCAAACCAAAAATAATGCAAAAAACAATCATTCCCATGACGTTCGTGCCGTCTTTGTAGACGAGTGTGTGTTCCATAGCAAAATCAGTAATGTTGGTACCGCCGATTACGACCGCAGGCTTCCTCGTGTAAGTAGTTTGCACTTGCTGAAAGCAAGCTTGAACCAAATTCGCCGGCACCATATTTCTGAAAATACAAAATTTAAACTATGTCGTAGCATTGGCACTCTTATATTTTAGGTGACATTTTTTACCTTATTATATCGAGTATGACATCGAGAGTCGAAACTTTGAGTTCTTCGGCATATTCGACCATAATGAGGCTCTTGTTCTTCGGATCGCCGGGGTGAATCGACAGGACCATAACAATACCGACTGTCGCTGCCAGCACTGTTGTTACCAGATAATATATCAATGCACGGAAACCCATTCGACCCGAACATCTAACGTCCAATTGGGCCATTCCTGTATTCATTATAATAAATCGTCAAGTCAAATAAAGATAAATTATTTAGAGCAACTTCTGTTTACTTCTTTATTGACATTATATCGGAACGATCTGCATACCGGTTATTAGGGAAGAGATTACGAGAGGTAGAATAAACATTTTTAATAGTCGCATGAGTATCTCGCCCGGAAAGCTGACGAGCATTATAGAGCCTGTGGAAAGGTCGACGAGTCGTCCAACAAATCCAACGCCAAGACCAACCAGTACCCCACCGACCGTGAGGAGCATCGTCATATTCGCTCCTATCCAGTCGACTACCTACGCTTCAATCGCCCAGATTTAACGTTTACAAAGAATTCGATTAATTCGAATGCATCATTTTATCACATATAATTTTCGGCCTTACCGCTTGAAGCCTGTCGAGCGGCGTAAACTCGTCACAAATAGCTGCGTCTGGTTTTTCCACCGACGTCATTTTTTCGATGCCCTAATTTATTCCAAAATTAATTGACACATACACTTCACCTCTTTACATCAGCACCGACGATTGCAGTCAAGTAAAACTTGTCTTAAAGATTATTTTTTCTTGGCCCCAACAATTATACGCGATCGTGAAATGATAGACAATATACAAAAAAAAGAGATCTAGTCTGGAAGAAAAAGTCAAGTATGAAAGAAAAAGGCAGAGAAGGTATGAAGAAAAATGCATGAAAAGACGGACAAGAAGAAGGAATTATTTGCAACGAGCGCGAGAGGGTCGAGGGGGAAATATATAGTCGAGCGCGACCGTCAGACTGCGTATGACACGTGAGTCCTCGAGGTGTGCTTAGCTTGCACGAGACATACAGATCGGTTCCTCAATCAAGCGAATAATGTGTGCCCCAACCAGGAACCCGATTGGCAGCGTACGCACATATAGAAGAACGCCAGTTACGGTTTCGCGATGGGATCAACGAGAAAGAGTAGGGGCTCATAGGAAGAAGGTATTCATCAGGTCATACAGCTACGACGAAGATCTAATAATTACGAAAATAGAAGTGAGAACTTGCGCGTGCCATACCAATATTATACATCGCAGCATAAATATCTATATGATATAATGGGATGAAACCATTTTTTGCCCGGGATTTTAAAGAGTATTTTTCGCATCTCAACCTCATTAACATTATACATTTCCGACGCAAAATGTACATGCGCCCATTAAGATCGAGCTTAAAACCTCCTTTATTTTACCGTATTACTATTAAATGGGTACTGTCCTCTTCGTTATGATTCACTTCGACGTTCATACCGTCACCATCCACGATATGGCTGTTCCTTTCCGCGTCATCGACGGCGTCGTAGTAATCTACTTCGTTCTCTTCGTTATATTCTTCGTCGTGCTTTTCATCGCGAAAGCCTTTATTGGACGAAGTTTTTTTGTGCACGGTGGTATAGTGCACTTCACTTTAGGACACACATCGATAGTGCATAAACATTGTTGTGCAAATATTGTTTGTGCACATAAATTTTTCTTACGAAATTCCGCCGTTTGAAGCAACATTTTTTTGTGCACATGAATGATTGTGCACATTCCTGTAGTGCACATGTCCTAGTACTAAAAAAATGTAGTGTTTTTAATGGCGCACAATATCATTGAGCACAGTTCGATAGTGCACAACACTATCGGGCACAACGGTTAACCCGCTTCAATCATATATTGAAGCGTACGATAGTGCACGTCGTTACTGTGCACATATAATCATTACGATAAACTATCACTCGATAGTGCACAGCAATTGTTGTGCACACACTTATCGTGTACAGCCAAATTGGTCGTAACAAAAGTTATTATTGTGCACAATCCAGATGTGCACGATGATATCATTTTTTGACGAATTTTTTTTACAACCGAATGTGTTCCATGCAAAACTCTATTTTCATATTTCACATCAATCGGCAATGAAGTCCACCAATCGCCTTGCAGTAAATTCAGAATCGTCCAATCGCCGTGCAGAGTGGTGAGTGGTTGGGTGGCAAACGCTGCCGAACGATTTCGCAACAGGGTAGCTTCAGCCGTGGTGTGAATTTTCTTCATTCTTCAAAGACGCGTTTTGGCTGATTTGTAAATGAAGAATTACAGGAAAGGGAAAGTTCGTAATTGTACGGAGACTGTTGCTCTAAATATGTCGTTACGCGCCGGATGAGTTTCTCATGGATGTTTTTGCTTTTCGGTAATTTTGGCCATGGGACATTTCGCTGGTTTTCCGCAAACGATTTAGGACTCAAAGTGTGCTGGAGACGTTGCATAGGTTCGCGTTGCTTATTGGACACGATTCGGTTTCGGGCACCTGTATGTCCCGAGGATACGAGAATTTCTCACAATAGTTCGGATAGTAGAAACTTTATCTGAAACCAGCGGCGGTTCGGATAACAGTGGGTTCGGATAATCGAGGTTTTACTGTAACGGCAAATCGAAAGTACCTCTATCTGTTAACCGATTTTCAAAGATTTTCTTGGTGCAGAACCGACTGGTGGTAAGATGCTGCGTGCTTACTTTCATGGTGTAGACTCTTCGTCTTTTTCAGTGATCGTTTGATACAGTGCCACCTCAAAGAGTTGCTCGGGCGGTAAGATAGATCGTGAATTGTCCAACAGTTTAAGTGTTCTCTTCTGAATAGTGTAACTTGATTAAACAAAGTTTTGTGATCTTGTTTGTACCGCAGTGTTGAGTACATAAAGTCATTTTCTCTTCGTTACGCGTTACGAAAATTTAAAACGAATCGTATTCATTATTGAACGCCTATTACGTGTCTTTATTGAACAAAGACATTTTGTTAGTAACTTTGACACATTTTTCTTTAGGTTATGTTATTGTGATACTATTCTTCATTGACACTGCATACGATGCTGCATCGCGTTCAAGGATAATCTGTGGTTCGTACAACTAATTTTACAAGTGCATTTCGAATGCAGTGGATTGATTTTTGTACAGATTCGTTTTCGTAAATATATCGTCATTCGCTTGTGTGGGCAGGCGAGAGATGATTGAACTTTCCAATTAACTTGTCCGGGTTGTCACTGTAACTGGAAATATGGATGTGAATGCTTTGAAATCTTATTAATATAATGCAAAATTTTACATGTTCGCCATGAAAAACTTTATTCTATTGACGAAGGCTGCTCCATGGAATCTGTGCTAGCTCGTGAAACTCCATTAATTTTTTTTTTCCATACACCTGGAAAGTTTCATGTGAGAACTCTCATTTGAGATAAGCATGGTTATTCTTATCCCTTGCCTTACATACTATTTCTCGATTACACATTATCGACATTATAAACCATGTAATATTTTCTGTCACAGACATGCTTCTGTTTCCTCTTATTTATCTGAAATGAGGAATTTAATTTGTTCAATACTTAGATAATTTGAATATTGCATTCGTATCTGCGGATACTGCAGCTTTTATCTAACCTATCAGCCTTTCTGGAGCTCATAGATAGATAGAATTTTATTAAGTCCTGAGTGTATTAAGTCCTGAAAAAAAGGTAAGACCGTGCAGAGTACAACTCGCAGAATAACACAAGCAGAAAATGGTAGTAGCAAGACAAATAAATGAAGCAAATAACACAGTATAAAATGTTTAAATACTGTGTGTTTATCGTATGTTAAAAATGTTAGAAATCAAGAGGAAAAATAATATGTTAAAAATAGAGATCATTCCCCTGCCTCTTCACTTTCTCAGCAGCAAAGGTGCCAGAAGAACGTAAGGAGGTGGAGGAAGTCGCATTATTATCAAGAAGTCGCATTATTATTTATTTATTTATTTATTAATTTAAATGAATTCTCTGATTTCACTCGAGAATGCGTGAGAGATTGTTGATCCCATGTAAGCGTGTCATTGGTGAGCTGCTTTCTTTAGCGTATCACCACCTTACACATAGTCAATGTTCATGTAGCTCTGTCTCCATTCACCAAATTTTTAGAAGACAATTTTACAATACGTTTTCCTCTCACTCGGTGCATCGTATGAAACAAATGTTCAACTTTTGGAAAATTTCTTACTCGACGGTTGACGAGATTGTAAGTTGGTAGAGTTAGATTATTGGGGTAGAAAAAATTTGTAGAGACTTATGTAATTATTTATTCATGGGCCAAGCCCTTGTACAAAGTAAATGCAGATAAAATATATGACGTCCAGCGAATTGCACGATAGCGCGCTTCCTCAATACAGGAAACGGGTATTCCGCACTTGGACTCACAGGGCTGTCACGCAACACTCTAGTGATGTTAGCCAAGAGAAGCATTCTAAAGTACGAGCAGTCAGTTGATGGAGGGGTTGGTTCCTTTGTTCTTATGTATTTACATTTATATCACCAATTTAATTTACATTACATTTATTGTCGCATTAACATTTGTACACTTGTCCATATAATGTAATGATGTACAAATGTACAAATATTCTGAAGCAGATAAAATAAGTTCAGTAATTTTTTTTCTGTAAATATTAATAATAATAATAATAATAATAATAATAATAATAATAATAATAATAATAATAATAATAATAATAATAATAATAATAATAATAATAATAATAATAATAATAATAATAATAATAATAATAATAATAATAATAATAATAATAATAATAATAATAATAACATTTATATTTATTGTCACCAATGTAATTTGATATATGCTCCGAAGCCAAAAGAGGATAAGTGCAACCACACGCTAATAAAAAATTGAAATGTACTACTTTCTTTGGATCTATAAGAGGAGCAATCTGTTAATTAATTATCAATATCGATATTTCATTTGTACAGGGTATTCCAAAAATGAAAAACAAAAATTGCCCTGAATAGGGTTTTATGCGAGGCAATTAAATAAACAATAATTTCAAAGTCTTTACGGCTCCTCAAATTACATTGACGGCAATTATATAGAAATAGTTAAGGCAGCCACCCATGAAGCAATTTTACCAGCTTCTGTGGATAATTTATACCCGTTGTGTTGATAATGGCACACTTTTATTTATGTTAAAATGTGTAAAAATTGATGAGAGAAAAAAAAATTGATTTACTCCAAAAAAATCGTTGCTGACAATAACACCGTCTTTTCCTTTTTTTCAGAATGCCCTCCGTCTACTGCGCCAGTGCCGATGAAAGGTCAATAAATAAATAAATAAATTCTCCGATGCGTCAGAGAAGCAGGAAGTAAAATATAATTTCCTTCGTTATGAGTTTTCCGCCGAATGTAAGTTCAGAAAAGGGCAGGCAGAGTCGGAAGCAAGCGCCGGACGAGGAAGCGAAGTTGGACCCGACATTACATCCGAGCGACGATGTTCCACTGGACCTCTCGATGCCCCGTTATCCGAACGCGGCGAAAGCACCGTGTCCGAGGAATTGTTACTTCTCCACCGGGCGCAACAAACCGCCGGCGTCGTACGACGTAGACGCGAACGATCAGCCGATAGATTACAGCAAGAAGTCGTTCACGGAGCGCGAGAGCAAGGTCGATCCTTACGGCGACTACGCGGAAACGGATCTCGACCAGCCGACCGATTACAGTCTCCGTTACGCGGAGGACGACACCGACGACGATGAGAAGGAAAATTCCACCTACTTCACGGGCAACGAGCAGGAGGACACGGTGAAGACTTACTGCACCGAGGGAACCCCTTACGAGACCCCGTTGAATTTTTCCACCGCCACTTCAATGTCGGATCTCCGTCTGGAAGACGCGAAGGACGTCGAGGGTGTCAAGAGAACGATGAAAAAGGTCAGCCATGAGGGACGAAACAGCGGAGAGTTGATAGCTTGTACGAAGGAGGAGGACGAGGAGGACGAGATATCGGATAAGGAATCGAAAAATAAAAACAACGAACTGGTATTGAATTCGAGCAGCGCGTCGATCGAGAAACCTGTTAATTATTACGAGGAGGGAACACCCGGAAGAATATCGAGGGTCAGTTCTCTGAGCTCGCTGGGCGATGCTGCCGTCGGGCGGAACTGTGAAGTCGAGGATAATGCGGAACGGAACGGGGATAAAATGGTAGGTGCGCTAGCAGTTTCGCCGATGCCGTCGGTCGAGGGCGGCAGGGAAGAGACGGAAGACGGGGAAGCCCCGTTGTCTGGGACCGGCGACGATGTCGAGGATAAACCGGTCGCCTGCGGTGACGAGGAGGAAAAATGTGACGCTGTGTCCGTCGACAAGGAAGGTTCGTACAAGGACAATTATTCATTTCGCGCGATTGTCCTCCGAAGGGTAAAATATTTCGTTATTTTTGCAGGAAAAGTGGTGACCTTCGGTGGCGAAGATCACTACGCGGAGCAAACACCGCTTATGTTCTCGCGGAGCAGCTCTCTGGGTTCGCTGAGCGGTTTCGAGCAGCAGTCCATTCACGACGATAGGAGCTCTATCGTCAGTGATTTTAGGTCGGTCATCTTCGATGTATACCTAGTTGCGGGCTGTCGGGCGTTATTGTGACAAAAAAAAAATTGGCAAGATCGTTGACCGAAGATCCATCAGCGACTCGGGAAAGCTACACGCGTCGATGTCAACCGTAAAGTTAAAATTTTCAATTTTTCTAGTCGAAGAACCAGCGGCGCAGTGTCTCCGAGCGAGCTTCCGGATTCCCCGTCGCAAACTGTACCGCCGAGTCCTCGCCACAATCAGCGTGCACAACCGAGCGATTTTTCTCCCCAAGCTCCACCGTCCCGACAATTCCCGTACGTCAAGAGTCCTCGCGCTAAATGCAGCGTGTTCGAGGACAACATTGCGGCCTTCAAGGAGGAATCGACACCGATCGAATTCTCGGCAGCTACGAGTCTCAGCTCGTTGACGATCGACGACGAGCCAAAAATCCTTGCAGACTCGAAGGAAAATCCTCTGAGCGCGTTTCCGGAGAAAGCCCGAACGATAGGACGATCCTCGATCGTTAACGCGACGGAGATTCTCGACCGCAACGGTAACCAGGTGGCAAACGAGAATCTCGAAGAACGGCGCGACCGGGAATCTTACACTGATCAGGTGCAAGTGAGCGACGGCGATGAGGACGACGAGGACATTCTCGCCGCTTGCATCAGCATCGGCATGCGAACGAGCATGTACAGGGAACCGTTGAAAAAACTTCCGGAAATTAAAGAGAAACCTGTACATCGAATTTCCGCTTATTCCGCGACGAATTTGGTCAGATATCAAACAAGCTCGACACTCGATCGTCTCGAGGCTGGGATTTCCGTGAATTCTGCCGGGGCCGAAGTTTCACCGAATTCAACGAGTAAAATTCCTGCCGAGATCGTCGCCGTACCGACCGATACTGTTCACGTTTACTGCACCGAGGACACTCCTGCTGATATTTCGCCGGTTGGTTCCCAGTCGAATCTCTCGGCACTGTCGATGTCCAGCATTCACGGCGACTTCGAGAAGGACGAGGGTAATCGGCTGTCCGGCGACGAGGACGACAATTGGATTTTGACTGGGGACGACGAGAAAATCTTGGAAGAGTGCATCCTTTCTGGGATCCCGAAGGCTCCAGGGAATAATAATTCCCTTCCAGGTGCTGCAGTTGTGTCCGTAAGTTTCGATCGAGTTCCATTCGATGTCTTTGCCAATTGTTCGAGCGTGTCTTCTGTATCCTGTATGAATTAACTTTTCCACCGACAATGCCGTGCTTACATGTGTTTAATTCGTTACCAGGACTTTAATTCGTCGAGTCGCGTCTCCCCGATGAGGAAGCCCGAAAGTCATTCACCAAGGCCGTCCAACGTACGACGAGTTTCATCCACGTCTCCGTCGACTCTGATCGAGAACAACGAAATTCCCATTCATCGTACGTCCTTCAACACTTGGCGCGAACCTGCAGAATCGCCGAGGAGAGCGGTTAATCGGCATAGCAATCCGTACAACGATTGTTCCAACCAGTCGGATGACGACGCGGTCCTGGCTCATTGTACCCAATCGACTATTCCGAAGGTATTTCGATGTTTACTATGGAAGTAAAAAAAATCAAAATACTATGAAGGAAATTAAAATAACAGAAGTTTTTTCGTTGTTTTTTTTTTTTTTTTGCAGGTAAAAACGAATTGTCTTCCTTTTGTGAATTCGACGCAACGACCGAGAAAACCAACGAAACCACCGTCGCGACGTCCGAGGATGAACGATGGGTCTTCGAACGTGGTCACTCAAGTTTTTCGGGGCAAGGTTACGAGAATAACGATAACTCAGTCTCACCAGCCTGAGGAATTGTTCACGGACAGTTCGAGCAGTTCCGATGAAGAGGAAGATTTGATCTTGGCTCAATGCATAAGATCCGGAATGCCTAAAGCAAGTTATCTGCGGATCCGTCAACTCAATGCATTTCTTCTTTTACATTATTAAATTATTCTTTTTTTTATTACAGGCGTAAGTGAGTCACCTGCTAAGAGTAAATCAGCGTGACGAAAGAAGATTTCGGGAACAATATCAAAATAATTTTATAGGATTAGACGTAATGCGAGAAGAGCGAGAGAGAGATAAATCTTTCGTCATTGATGCCGTATTGATTACTCAAAGTTCCGATGATTCTTTTGCGAAAGAAAAAAAAATGGATTTGCAATTGGAAAAAAAATTCGATGCCTAAGCTTGAGGGCCTGCAAGATGAATACATCGTACACGATATTTTTTCTATTTTCCCCGTTTCGACAAGAATGACGACTTGTTGAAGGTTATTCGAATTATCGTGAAACAATTTTTTTCCTGAATGATAGCTGAACAATTGTACGCGGCCCGGATCCCTTGATGCTAGATTAAAGATGTTAAGTAGTTAAAAATATACCAGACGCCCAGTTATGATGCATGGGAAAACTCCGTTTCGACAGCTCGAACGGTATAACGATTTGGAAAAATAGAACATAAAAAGAATGTTAATTCCAAAACGTGAGATAAGTCATGGGCGTGTGGTCTATATATTATCGAAGAAATTGGGACTATGCAACAGTGCAGAAATTTTGAGGAAACAAAATTACATATTAGGACGAGGAAGAGATTATCGTAAAGAAGAAAAAAGTGAAGTCCTGCGATAGGTACAAACGAAATTATTGTTGGCAACTCTTCGGTCGACATTTAAGAGTCTTAAACTGTGATCATAAAAGCGTAGATTGTAAACGAAAAATAACGATTTCAAGGTGAGTTACGAACGTTAACGATATTCGAGGATTTAATTAGATTAAAAAAAAAACAATTACAACTTCGAACACGTTTTCGGTTCACCTGTTATTTGCTCACCGTCCGTGATCTATTGGATTAATTATTAAACATTATTATTATTATTATCATTACTATTACTGCCAATTATCATAGTTTTATCATGTATCGTTTGTAAATATTTATGTTTGTCGTGTAATTGCGACATTATTAATAGTTGAGCATTTTTCGAATAGCGCATCGAACATATAAATGTTTTTTATACCTCCGACTTGGATCGCACTCATCGATACATGTAAAGGCGCTTTTCCGTGCAATAAACATTTTTAATGAAAAAATACATTTTTGCTAACCGATTATTATTTACCGAGAAGAATATCAAAAAAATCACAAAAAAAAAAAAAAAATGAACAGAAACTCCTTCTTATATAATATTTGCGTCAATCAAGAAATAAACAACAAGATATAATGATGGATCCACGATGAAGTGTCTATGAAGCCATATTCATTCACCGAGCGTTGAAAGGGGTTTGCGAGAAAGTGATTGCTTCCGGAGCGACATATCACGGGACGACGACTTCGAGACGATGAAAATCGTGGAGAATCGTTGAGAACGAATGGCACGATTTTTTGTACGACCATCGAACCTGATAGATGTAATGAGGAGTGACTTCATGTGAGACCAATCACCGTTGATAGATACGTAACTATAATAAATTAAGCAAAAAAGTACAGTACTTTGCGACAATACAAAGCGATAAGTAGCGATTTGAAGTAGTGAATTTCCGATGCATGAATTACGACGCGTTAGGGTTGGGCGAGCATAAAGTACGAAGGCCGCCTTTCGACCGCTACCCTGATGATCCCCTTTGACGATTCTTGTGTCTTAAAACGGCACACGCATTTCACCTTAGCCTATTTTAGCGTAGCGCATAAATACCCAACCGTGCCGATATCACAGTGCATTCATGAGCGGCACGTCGAGCTCGATATACACGTTTGCACGTTAAGTTTTTTTCTATCTATATCCGTGTTAAAAATTTGAGGTAAGTTTAAACAACAAAATAAAAACCAAAGACAAATGACCAAAGAAAATTTTAATAAATAAATAAATTAAAACAAAAAAAGATATAAATTGAAATTAAAACAAAAAAAGATATAAATAAAAATTTGAACAAAAAAAATATATAAATTAAAATTAAAACATATTAATATGTAAACAAATCGTACGATCGATTATTATTGACGAACGATAAGTGTTAAACAATAAATCTATTTTCATGAAGTTTGTTAAAATTATTGTTTGACGCAAAATTTTTTTGTTAAAAAAAATATAAATGATAGAGTGAATTAAATGTTGTCAGATGAGTCCCAACGGTTTGCCCGCGACGGTGCTGTTCCTCGTTCTCCTCGCGATCTCCGGCCGAGCCGAAGAGAAGAAGACATGGACGATCCGCCGTTTTCTGAAAAATTGTTCGCCAAGCTCGTCCATCGAATCCGAAGAGAGCCAGGATTTCGTGGATATTCTGCGACGGTGCATGCAGCGTCGTGCCCTCGTCGCGATGGATGCCATGCTCGGCGACGATGTTATCCCCGTCTTCGAGGGCATCGATCTTGTTCGCTACAAGAAACACTCGAGCCAGCGAACCGACCGGTACGTTATATTTTTCATTATTATTTCAAACAAATTTTTATTGAACTAATTAAATATAATAAAAATTATTTTATTCAATTAAAATATTTTTTTTTTAATGTTATTAAAAAAAAATGATCATTTTCGTGTGAAACCAGAAAATAGTGCCTATATAGGATACAGCGGAAACCCCATTTATCCGAGGTAATGTGGGGAGAGCATACGTCGGATAAGTGAAAACTCGGATAACATACTCAATTATTGAAACTTATACTACTATCATATATATTTTTTGAAAATAACACACCACTTCGTATGAACATTAAGTTTATCAGGTAATTTAGTTATTTTTTAAATATAATTGTAATTAAGTTAATTAACATTAACTTCATATAGAGGAAAAGTGGGGAATATGGCCCGGTCCATCATTGATTAACGTGTTAATCGAGGTGGGCCATATTCACCACTTTTAGCCCTAGAAATCTAAACCATTGACTCTAAAATCGGAACTGTTGTATTTGCAGTTCGCAATATAAAGACGCAGCAAACTTGTACAAATTTAAGCGCGTACGTAACAAAGTAGCCTTTACGGACTACTGCGCGCGTGGGCATTGCTGCTTTATCCGTTTTATCCGAGTTTTCCGTATTATCCGAGTCTACACCTCGGATAACGCGGCGGCTCGGTTAATCGAAGGTCGGATAAGCGAGGTTCTACTGTAGTAAATAAATAAGAATAATATTAATGGAACGAAGATTTAGTTTTATATAAATTTCTTCTTTCGTGAAAGAAAAAAAAAAGAAGAAGAAATAAGTAATATGTTTCCTGGACAATTGCAGCATGCGTGTCATGCAACATCGTGCCAATAATTGGGCCAGTCCATGTCGACACGATACATAACATAACTCCGAGTATTACAGGCTGTCGTGATGCACCGTTACACGATTGACAGATCATCTAATTATCGTCCGAAGAATCGGAGCGTTCCGATTCCATTCCTCGACCCACTGAACCGACCTGGCGGATATACTGTACCGGATTCAGGAAATTCTTTAACCGTAGAGGAGAAAAGCGGAGGCCGAACACTTATTGCAATCTAAAAGTGGTCAATTAAGTTTTTAATTTTCTTTTCGTTTTTCTATTCAGTAAGGCTTCGATGGACGGACCAGAAGATGGACAGAGCTGGATGGCCACGGTGTTCACTCGTCTTGCACGAACATTTCGGACGCACGTGTTAAAAATTGACGTCGATAAGTTGTCCCGCATCACCGGTGGTTCCAATGCCACTGACCCGACGATCGATGCCGGAAACCATGTATTCGAAGGTGATGACCATCAATCAAAATTTCAAAATTTACCTAGCAGGTCAAACGACCCTTGGAACCGACCGCGAAACGACTTAAAAAACGACCGGTCGTTTTGTGCCGTTTTGGCGACCATCGTGTGACCAAAACAGACGACCAGTCTTTAGGTTTAGGCTTGGTCGTATTTCCTTTAACGACCCAAAAAACGACCAGCGTATTTGAGCAGACGTTACCTCGATCGTTTTTGGGTCGATAAAGCAAAAGACGACCAAATCTAATCCGACAAAATGGTCGTTTTATTGGTTGTTTTAGGGTCGTTACAACGGCACAAAACGACCGGGCAGTTTTGGTCGTATGGTGGTCGCTTGACTTGCTAAGGTTCTTTATTTGATTTTCCATCAAAAATCGCACGAACTCGAAGAAGAGAAATATAATGGGGTGATTTAAATTAAGGGGGGTCCTGCTTTACAAGGCATCAAAAAAGCGTTTTTTCAGGGATTTTTTTAGGAGGGAAAAAACAAGTGAGCCCAGTGAATTTAGAGGTATGTTTTAATGTGTATTTGAGTTGTACGAAAAAATTCTTTTAACACAAAACAAAAAATTACTGCATAGTTGTTGGTCGATTTACTGCACTGTAGTTTTCAATTGGCGGGAAAGATGCAGCTACGTAATTCTTGACTGAAAGAACAAAATCAAATATATTTTCAATTGTTACATATTTTTCTTCTATGTGTCAAAAAGTCGAAAAATGTTTTAAAAAATGTAAAAAACCGAAAAATCATAATTTTATTCAGGTTTGTAAAAAATGTGTTTTTGAGAAAGAAAAAACAACTTTAACGTGCTATAAAAATGATTTTAAAATATTTTTTTCAGAATGTTCTAGGTTCATGTAGAAGAGAATTTTTAGTACTGAAAAAAATGAACTTTGGTTTAAGTCGATAGGTCGTTTAGTTTTTTTGCTATCATTCCCGCCAATTTAGAAAAATTATAACCAATAACTATGCAGGGGGCCAATAACTATGCAGTACTTTTTGTTTTGTGTTGAAAAAAAAATGCGTACCATTCAAATATACATTAAAACATACCTCTAAATTCACTGGGCTCGATTGTTTTTCTCCCTCCTAAAAAAAAATCCTGAAAAAACGCTTTTTCAGGTCTCCCCTAGGAGAGCGGGGCAAAACGGGATAATGCAACAAAACGGAATTCTTCAGTAACTTTTGGATGGTGGCGAATGGTGGTACGTGGAGCAAAACGGGTTTGAAAATCCGGATGTATAGTTAGAACAAAATGTGGCATCCAAAAATTATTGGAAAATTGAGTTTTGCCCTCACTGTCCCATTTTGCTACGCTGTGCCATTTTGCCCCGGCCTTCCCTAAAGCAGGACCCCCCTTAAATAAAGTGTGAATCAAAAAAGTAGGGTAGGGGAGAGTAATAAAGGGGAATGGTAAGTTCAAGATTGAAGTCACCAATTTTTTTTTTTCTTCTTCGAAACTGAAAGTTCGATGAGTTATTATAAAAATATCTCTGGATCAATTTTCATAAATATGATACGTGAAGAAGTCGTCGTGTGTCGAAGTAATGTGTTGTTCGTTCGTTTTGCTCGTAATACAGGACGCAGACGACATCACAGAAGACGACAGATGATGCCAATGCTGATGATGGGAATTATGATAATGGGCTCGGTGCTCATACCAATGGGCTTTCAATTTCTCGCGGTGCTCGGTGGCAAAGCCTTGATACTGGCGAAGCTCGCACTTATGCTATCTAGTATCCAGGGCTTGAAGAAAATCGCTACGAACGGCGTAAATTACGGATTGTATCATTCGCCGGAGCCGTGGCACGAGAGAAGCGCACAGGAACCCAACGATGGTCACTACGAAATGCCTTATCCGTATTATCCGATGCCACCGCACCCTTGAGTATACCCGACTCTCTTTGAGGTAGTTTCGTATTTTCGTTCTTCGCAGCTCAATACTTCCGTGCAAAAAAAAATTAAGGAATTACTTTTTTTTACTTCAAAAGATATATTTTTCAATTATTAAAAAGTAATTTTTTTTTTTTTATATCAGAAACATTTTTCGGGAACTATTTATGAATGTTTTGACCGGACAATTTGTTTGCTTCATTAACATTTTGTCATGCATCGGAACTGTTCTCGCGAAGAATGGACAGAGAAACGATGAAAAAGTGGACACGATCGATTGATAGAGGGAGAGCTATCCGAACAATGCAACTCCTGAATAACAGCAGTCGGGAGGGCTACACACGGTTCTACGTTCCTTCTATGTGTTCATTGCTTTATTTGTTTGTTTATTTAGTTATTTCGTTATTTATTTATTTATTTATTTATTTATTTAAATGGATTGATTTTTTTCATTTAATCATTTTTTATTTCGCCAATCGACATTGAATTGGTTCGTTAAATTTAGTGAAATACATTTTTTCGACGACTCCCTTGACTTCTCTATGTGCAACTGACATTGTCATAAAATAAAGTGCAATTTCATTGCAATAATTCGGCATTCTTAATTATTTTCATTCGGCATTCTTCGAAACAGCGAGATGAAAACATTTTCAGAACGCAAAAAAGGAAAACAAAAATACGCTATGGAGCCGAGAGTATGGCAGGATAAAGACCAATAATTCGTGTGCGCAACTTGCGTCCGTGAAACTAATTTATTGTATTTCCGTACGGCGAATAATCTTATCAAAGCCCAATAAAACCTAGAGTATGCAATCAGCAGGCGAAAGTTTCCACGGTATTACTCTTCCGTTCGAGGTCCCTCCGGTGAATCGTTTCCGATTCAGCTTCGGCTCTTTCCGCTACATTCTATTCTTACGGTGAAGTGGCACGGCTGTTAGGGAGATAGTTGCAATTTTTCATTTCCATTTTTTCAACGCTATTAAGTTTTTTTGGAAACGAAAAAAAAAAAAAAAAAAAAACATGAAGTTTTCGTGATTAGAACACGAGACAGGGTTAAGGTCGGTAGAGAGATAATCGATGTTTCTCCGATTTATCTCGACTTAGAATTGTCACCCTGACAAATGAAACTGGCACCGGAGATTATCGAGAGACAGAAAAAAAAGAGCGCTCAATCCTTTCATTCCTTATTCACGTAAACAAGGCCATTAGCGATCGTTTTTTTATTTCCTTCCGGCTATCTTGCGAAATGGGTTTCATCCGGATGTTAATGTCGGGCGTGACTTTTAACCAAAACTGATATCGGATTCGTGTTCAGAGCGAAAAAATGCATCGAAACATGCGGTCCGGAACATTTTTTGGGACTCTTCGATTTTGTCCAGAAAAAAAGACAAGGGCCAAAAAATAGCTCGCTTTATCATTTATTTTTCTTCACAGTTTTCATCGCCCTGTAACGATGTCACTTCCGGTTTAAAAATTGAAATCTTTTTTCATTTTTTACAATTCACAAAAAGTTTCTTCGGGTTGAGTGATAAACAATCGTCCTTTTCTCACAGCTGTGAAATGATCAACAGTCACGCATGAATGGATATTGCTCTTCGACATTACCTATGAGGTGAAGAAAAAAAAAAAAAAAAAAAAGAAAAATGAGCCGTTTAATCTGAAGTCGGAGCGAAATCAAGAGGTAATTTACTGCGTATATTCCGTCGTGCAAACAACTCCCGAGTTTACAATTGATAACGCGTTTGCTTTGAGAACGGTGTGTACTACGAGTGTACTACAAAGCACCTGGTCGCATGTTAACTGTAGTACAGCTCACTATCGCATGCAACGTACGTATGAGTACACTTTAATTAAAATGTAAGCGTTCATATCTTGTGGAAGAGAAGGAGAAAGAGGAAGTGGATCTTCGGCAACGCGCAGTCTCGAATTCATTAGCATCGAAGAAACTCCAACAAAAAGCTTGCCACCTTTTATAAAAAATTATTATACTTATAAAATTGTTTATTATTTCGTCGATTGAAGAAGATAAGAAAAATAAAATTTTCTCCCGGACTTAACAATTTTTTGTTTTTATGCTGAGTTGAAGTTCCAATCGTGGATAAAATGTAGGTGAGTACGATTGAGATAATAGCAGCTATATATTTTCTCAGTTTCTCATTGTTAAATTTAATTATCGAAGTATGCAGATAATTTCGTTACGGTCGTGGGATCACGCATTTTTGCGAGTTCAGTTCGACATGTATAGAACTAATTCGCTAACTCGCTACGGAACTTTGACCTGCGGGATAAAATTGTGAGAGTATCTCGCCTGCCCGAAAGAAAGTTCCTCGGAAAACCTTCGAGAGGAAGTATGAAGAGGGACGATGGACTTCGAGTGTGGGATGAAAATCGAATTACATTTCGCGCTCTCGAAGCTTGCTCGTACGAACCGCGTGTTAATAGTTGCGCGGCAAAGGGTGACTTACTTTTGACGAGAAAGTTTTAGGATTCTTAAGAAAGAAAAAAAAAAACATGCACGCAGTATTCTTAAAAAGTCTGACTTTCGCTCATTTCTTTCTCCGCATAAAAGTGACTATCGCCATTTTCATCGAAAACCACTCATGCATTTGCTTCCCATATCTTCTCGATTCGATAGGTCATCACGGTCGGTGAAAATGATGAGGACGCACGTACTTTGGCAGGTTCTTTTAAAAAAAAAAAAAGGTTGACCGAGGCTCAGAGACAATCTGAACGGAAATGGAGCAGGTTTACAGGAATCACCGCCCATCAATCGTAATCCTTCAATATTGCTCGAGGGTATCAATGGAATTTCCGTTTTCGTTCAATCAACTTCGATGTTAGTCCCTCCGAAATTATCCTCCATTCTTCTTACTTTATCAACTTGTTTCTCTTGTTTTTCTTGTTTCTCTTGTTTCTCTCGTTTCTCTTGCTTCTCTTGTTTCTCTTGTTTCTCTTGTTTCTCTCGTTTCTCTTGCTTCTCTTGTTTCTCTTGTTTCTCTTGTTTCTCTTGTTTCTCTTGATTCTCTTGTTTCTCTTGTTTCTCTTGTTTCTCTTGTTTCTCTTGTTTCTCTTGTTTCTCTTGTTTCTCTTCCTCCTCCTCATTCTCCTCTTCCTCCTCTTCCTCCTCTTCCTCCTCTTCCTCCTCTTCCTCCTCTTCCTCCTCTTCCTCCTCTTCCGCCTCTTCCTCCTCTTCCTCCTCTTCCTCCCCTTCCTCCCCTTCCTCTTCTTCATCATCATCATCATCGCCTTCTGCTTCGAAAACCTGCGTCACTTTAACCTATCGCTATTCGGTCACTGTCGACGAAAATCTTTATTTCTCCTTGGCCCCGTATATAGTCCGGCGTCTGTCCGACCTCTTCCCAATTGGGTGTGCAAGCAACGACCGTACGTGGGCGGGTGTGTGACTGTACTGCGGTTAATCGAATTTGATCTAAATCCGATCCTCGACCGAGACGCCGGGGGTTGTTGGAATCCTCTATAGCACATACATCCATGCGCTGCGCAGCTTCCCCGGAGCTCATCTCTATATCATCCGAAAATGATTCGAGTTATGCGGATTTGGTGTCAATCGATTTCTTTCCTATTTATTTTTTTTTCCAATAACCGTTTGGAGAACGAAAGACGCAGGTTCAACGTTGCAAACCGTTGCTGCGTCGTCGCAAAAATCCGATAACGTGGAGTAGTCTAATCACGCGTATCCACAGTCTTCGCAATCGCGAAATAACACACAGCTGGCAGTGATCAAACACTTAAATTTTCCCGTGGAAAATCACCGAATACGCAATCTAATTGCGAAATGCAAATGTTGGAAGAGGTACAGAAATAAATGAAACGAAAAAAATTGATCCTGGTCATGAAAGAAGATAATGGAAATGAGATTCGGCGGGCACAAGAAGAATCATTGAGGAGCAAGCTTGATAAACGTAATTTGTGAGACTGTAATAGATCTGTAGATGCCGATCATCTGATTATTATTATTATTATTATTATTATTATTATTATTATTATTATTATTATTATTATTATTATTATTATTATTATTATTATTATTATTATTATTATTATTATTATTATTATTATTATTATTATTATTATTATTATTATTATTATTATTATTATTATTATTATTATTATTATTATTATTATTATTATTATTATTATTATTATTATTATTATTATTATCCTGCAGTAAAATGAATCAACCTTCAATTTCTCTAATCTGCGTCCATCCAGACGTCAACTGTAGTTACCGTCACATCGTGCTTTCGCGGTTTGTGGTCGACACCCTGGTTGTGCATCAGCAACTGAATTTTTTAAAATATATCTCCCGAAAGGACGTTGAAAACTCGACCGCTGGCAACTTTGATCAATCGATCAAACAACCTAAGAGCGTCATTTAATTGGCAAAAATGATACCATCAATTATTACATTGCACGAATTTTTGTTTTTCTCTCTTTTCAGAAGGCTACGAGAGTCCGGATTCGTTACAAGCTTAAAACAAATAAATAAAACGAGAAGGCCTCGAAATGTGGATATAATGAAAAAAATATACGAAACATGAGGGAAAGTACAAAAATCGTCGGCACCGACGAATAAATCGTTTTAAAAATCATTAAACCGGTATACGTAAGCGACGTCCCGATAAATACCCGGAAACTATTTAAATCTCCTCCCACAGAGATACGCGAGACCATAAACTTTAAATCTTTGGCGACGAAGAACATGTGAAAAATTACTCTTTGATCGGCACATTCTCGTTGCGAGTAAATCGATAAAAAAAAGAGTTACAAGGATTAAAATTTATCGCGTCGACAAAGGAAGCAAACATTGTCCGAATTCAAGGTCTAACGTCGAAGCGCAAAAATCTTGGATCAAAGAACAATCGAGGTGAAGCGGTCGAATCTGTCGTGAAATGCATCGCTAAAAAATAAATATACATAACAACTTTTTTTAAATAAAATAAAATTTATATTGATAAAAAAAAACTAAGTTTTTCGTCTCGATAGCTGTTTTGTCGGTGGGTAGGAAACTGGAAGTGCCCTCGTGAGAGTTTGCGAAGTTGGCGAAGGGTGGGGGAACGTGCGATAACGGGGGTAAAGCTTTCGGGGATGCGCGTCGCGGGGTGGACAAGCCGCGCGCCCGACGACGACGACGACGAAACTAACCCCCCGCGAGGATCCGCTTTGGTCGCTGCTATAAGAGGAACGTCGGGCATCGCGACGCCACAGAGCTTCCCGTCCTCTTCGGCTCTCGATTCGATCCGCAACCGATTGGCTAATTCTTTAAATGAAAAATTAATTCTGCATTAACAAAAAAAAAAACAAAAACAAAAACAAACAGCAACAACAAAAAAAAAAAGTTAAATAACGTTCACGTATTTTTTAAATAAGCGCGAAAAACTTGTTCTTGTTCGAGAATAAACTTTTGACGATTTAAAAAGTATATTAAAAAGAAAGGAAAGAAAAAAAAACGAAAATGTTCAGAGTTTTGGAAAAAATTATCGCGGCTGTCGCGATCATTGGAGCTTTCGCGACGCCCATGGTCCACGCCAGTATCATACCCAGCAACGAGATACCCTTTCAGCAACAGGTAAGATTTCACTGCTCGTGTCGCTATTATATTTTTATGGAGATTGGATTGTCATTTTTTTCAAATTGTTTTTTTATTTTACGGTGAAATTATAAGGCCTCTTTGTTCGTCGACAACAGTAGAATAATTATATTTATTGTCCAATAATTTAGTGACATGAATATTTGACTCTCGATAGTAAGAAAACTATCATATAACTTTCATTTTAGGGATTGGATTTCTCCAATTACTATATTTTTGACAATGGTCCGATTCCTTAACAATTGAATGACCTTTGAAATATTGTCCAGTTTTTTTATTGGTGGCATTTTTAAGAAAATTAAAAAAAAATTAACTAATTTAAAAAAAATTAATTAATTTTAAGTAAATTAACAAAAAAAAACTCAATGCACTTGAACCTTTACATTATTAATTAAATTTGTTGCTTCTGTTCCTTGATTTTTATTGAGTCGCAATCTTTCCGCGAGTCTGACCAATACAGTCCTTATCCACTGAATTAACGTATTAAGCAGACCATTTTATCCTCATTTCCCTCCTACAAAAAATGATTTCTCTCAACGAAACGCAATCGTTGCGTTGAAAAATTAACCTGCTTATTGAAATGTATTGGAAGAAAATCTTTCAGCATGTTTCACAAGAAAACTCGTATGACGCATTCTGGAACTTCGAGTCTCTGTCTGCAGTAACTTATTTCAAGGTCGATTCATGAATTTACTATAGATACAAAATATAAGAAGATCTCGTCCAACGGAGATGCACCTCATTACGAAGGTACTTTTTATTTATTTTTTACCTCTCGAGCTTTATTTTTTTCTCGGCTCGTTAACGTTGACGCGACGTTCGTACGATCGCGGGCAATTAGGGACGATTGGCCCTTGCCGTCAGAGCAGTTGTGTTCCTATCTGCTGGACGCCACGCGACGTTACCGTTTCCCTTGTTCGTGTCACGATAAATACAGATTGTCATTGTTCGGCTTTCCAGCGAAAATGCCGGGACCGTTGAACGTAACTGGCCTCGTTTATGTACAACCGTGTACAACGTCCGTATACACGTAGCGGTTTCTCTGTAATGTCCTGCATGCATGTTCTGTTAGATAACTTCGTTTCACCTCTCAACCCCGACGTAACTTGATCCTTGACATTGTGCACCGGGCGCAAAGGACACTCCATTATTTTACGTACATGCGGCGACTACCGTCGAAACAATACGGTGAGAAAAGGTCTTTCGTCCGAATAATACCACTTTCATAGAAACTGTTATAACTTTTGGAAAACATCTTTGCTTTCTCGTAGAGGAAACTTTTTTTGTTTAGAAATTTTCATGTATATATATACAGAATGTTCAAACACCCAAAAATCATAGGGGAGAGCGGGGCAAAATGGCACAATGACCCTGAAGATATCTGCACGAGATCGAATTTCGTCAAGTTATAACGGCTGTATTTAGCATCGCAAAAACTTTGCTCGGTGAAGTTCACATGGAGAATAAAATACTATAAATGAACAATATTTTTTTCTTCCTAAAGCCGTGGATTGACAGAGACTTGCCAAAGATGAAATTTGATTTCATGCAGATATCGTCAAGGTCTTAATGGCACAGCGGGGCAAAACGGGATAATGAGACAAAACGCAATTTTCCAATAACTTTCGAATGGTGGCGATGGTTGCAAATCCGGATGTATCGTTGGGGCAAAATGGGGCATTGAAAAATTATTGCAAAATTGAGTTTTGCCCTCACTATTCCGTTCTGCCCCATTGTCCCATTTTGCCCCGCTACACCCTACTCAAAACTTGAAAAATTGTGATATTTCGTTGCCGGATTTTTGTGATCAGAAAATTTTTTGTAATCAGAAAATTTGTGTATCACATTTCTCAGTGACTCGAATTGTCGTCTGATTTAAATGTAATTGATCGATCCATATATAGCAATGAACCCATGGGGAGAAAATTAGTAACGTCCCGCACGTAATTCCCAACTGTTTCCTGTTCTCGGAAAATTTGGTTGAGACCTCGGTTGAGATCCCGTACTAACCACCACGTTGATAGTGCGACCACTGTATCAGCATAATAATACAATTAGTCAATTCACGGTTCGAATTCGAGCGCAAGTGATCATAGCCGCCACCCCTTTGACACTTTATGCTCCGATAATTTTCAGTGCTTATAGTATTGTGTGCGGTTTAGCACGGAAATTGTTCCTCCCACGACCCGCCTATTTGAATTTACGTCAATATTTTATTTTAATGAATAAATGATTCATTTTTTTTTTAATATTGACGTAAATTCAACGCCAATATTGACACTTTTTTCGAAAATTATAGTACAATTACCATTCTTTACTCTGCACGAATTTTTTTAAAAGTGTTATCCAGATAGCATATTGAAGAATTCAGAAACTCGACCCACGGAACTTTATATGAAAATCCATTTACAGTGCATTTTAATTACGTAATTTTACATTTGTTTTACATACGCATACCCGTTATCCTCCATTGATGTATGTAATCACCGCCACGCTAATTACCGCTCGATACTAATCCACAGTCCTTTTGCGACGGTTTTTTGTCTGCTTATGGAAACCACGTCATAACTGATTACATGCGTTACACGGGATACTCGCGTTTCCAGGATGTATCTTTCAGCTTAATTTTGCGACCGTATTTTTTTTTTATATTAATAATACATTGTTTTTCCCATCGACATAAAAATTCATCGTCCTCCCGAAATCGAAATTATTACCTCCCTTAAGATTGAATTCAACGATCGAACTGAAAATTCACCCCTCGTTGTCTTAAATAATGTAATAAAGATCTTCAATTTTTTTTTTAATATCTCAATTTTATCGCCCACGCTGATCGGTAATGGGCTTAAGGATGATTTTATCGTTCTTCGATCGATCACAGAAGCGCTTCAATGAAAAACCATTAATGAATGGATCACCTGCGTCACCGGAGTGTGCGATAACGGACCGACTTTTTTTTTTAATCCCTTCAGTGGTGCAGAATAATATTTTAGCACGTCAATGCAAACCTATCGAGTGGGAAACTGTATAAACAGGAAAAAAAAGACTCGATGAATTCTATCGATTCTATCCATCACACAGTGGGAATTAATGAACGGGGGGGGGGAGCTGATGACTATTTTCAATTTTCACCGATTCGTCAGGTATACCTCTCTCCATTCCCGTATTGCTGCCCGACGTCTCATCGATTGCGTTGTAATTTCCGCTGTTCAATAAATTCCTTCTCCCTGTTTCATCCTTCATCCCCCCCCTCCGAGACCCCCCTCGGGCGCACTTATTCCCATTGTATCACTCTGTCGATAATCGCACACTCGGTGCAATCTTCCGGCTTGGTACGACCTTTCTTTTTCTTCTCTTTTTTGTTGCCAATTTCACTGCCAATCGAACTTAACGAACCGACGAAGCGTTTCGGTTTATTTCGATAACAAGAAAAATATTATTATTATATTATTATACCCGGCATGTTTCGTGTCATTGCATTTCAAGCGCACCGTCGAATGCAAAATAAATATTTGTTATTATGAAGTTAATAAATATTTAGAAAATTGTTAACTTCATTTTTATTTTTTCGTGCGAAAAATTGAGAATACACGTATGTTTGTTTTTATATAATATATGCAATATACTAGAAGGTTGTTGTGGCTCGGACGCTTCGCGCCCTCGCCATCGACTATCGAATTTAGACCCGGAAATATAGATTTCAGGAGATTTGCCGGAAATACGTCATTTCAGGTTTGAAGATCTAATTTTTCGACCGGAAGTGACGTCATACCCGGAAATATCAGTGGTCTTGTATTTTATTATTAACTACATAATATATGTGTATAATGTAAAGATATATATATATATATATATATATATATATATATATAATTTTCTGATACGATAGCATTTAAATGAAAGCGGTGTAGCTTTGAAGCTAAGAGGAAGAGGGAATCGTCGTGTAAAACACCGAGGTAAAGTTCAAGCAGCCTGCTCATTGATCGCGATACATGCGATGCAATTAGCTGTGGAACTCTCAAAGTTGACTTGTTATACCTGTTGGAGGGCCCTAACGAGCTCGAGACTAACATTGCCCGAGTATCACGTGGGTGACCTCTAATCAATTTGCTTATCATCATTTTACATTAAAATCGAACCATTAAATCAAAAAGTATTTAAACTGTTTTAATAAGTTAATCGGCGAATTATCTCGAACAGATGAAAAACGATACATTTTTTTCAAACAAAAAGTAAATCCTGCGGATGATTGATAATTTTATTATCTGAATTTAAGTAAATGCGAATCGAAGATTTTGGCATATTTCACATGACGAAAATCATAAGGACGTATTTTATGTGCATAAGCGTGCGAGATACGCCCATTTGATTTTAATCGCTCGATATATTGACATAAATTATTAGGCACGCGAGATGTCCACTATAAAGAAATTAGAGATTAATAGTAATAAATATATGTGCATATATATATGAATCTCAAAGATAGCTTGCAAAATCAGAACGAAGACTTTGGCTCTCCGTCTGACACGGCACTGACCGGTACTACTTGGCGCTGAACCACCTGCGGTGGTACACGCGCTCTGTAATGGATATTGACGCTACCTGTGTTCGTACCGTGCATTGGCCTAAATATATATATATTTAAAGAAATGAGCAAAAAATTTGCTCGAAGGATTTGCAAGTAAGACGAAAGGGGTGAATATGGATCGCCTCGATTAGCACCGCAAGTATACGGCAAACGGGCCGGGCCATATTTCCAACATGTGCATCCGGTGAGATGAGACTTTGGCAACCTAGTTTCTTCTTAATTCAATAAAAAATGTGCCAAATCGAGATACAATTTATTTTACATTCAAAAAAAATTAGTGGCCCTCAATTTGAATTAGCACATGAAATAAAGTTCCTTGAGTTTTTTTTCTCGTATTCCAGATCGCCAGAGAACTGGAGAGAAATTCGGATCTGGGACTCTACGGATTGAAGGGAATTATTCGCGAGACTATACCAGCGACACCCATCACAGGTCAGCATCGTTATGTTTAATTGTCTTAAAAATATATGTAACGCAGCAAATTTTTAACGAGCGGTTCTTTTTTTGTCGTTTATATTTTTACTCTTCGATCGATCATCAAAGCTCTCGTATCGTTACACACAATATTATTTATTTTCGACGAGAGGTTTCGATCGATTTTTTATTTATTATTTTTATTAATATAGTAAAAAAAATGTCTTTTTATTTATTATAGTCACCCTTCTATATGACACATTTCTGTGTGTCGTATAGAAGGGCGACTATAGTAACTAAAAAGACATTTTTTTTTTACTATATTAATAAAAATAATAAATAAAATATTGATCGAAACCTGAACGATACGTTCGGTTTTTAATCTCTTCTCGTGCATCATGTAATATTGATGCGCAACTTTGTCTTCGCTTCCGTGTATTTGCGAATATTAATATGGAGTAAAACAAAACGCGGAGAGGCAGGTGGCGACGCTTGAGACTGATGGATTTTTCAGGATCGACAGCTGCGAAAGAGAACCTTCTGCTCGGGCAAAATAAAGATCGCTAGAAAAGTTGCCTCTACGTGTCAGTATATAATCACGTACGACGACCCTCTCGTCGGCTTGTTTGCCGATGTTCGCTAGCACGTTCACGGTTAAAAGAGATTTCATCTCTCGTCCGAACAGCCGCCGACGATCGGAAGCGAAAATGCATTATAACCGGAAAACGTCCTCCCGTCCGAGGTTTTTTAAAACCTCTCTGAAAATATCTGTTCAAACATCTCCGTCGATCAATTTATTCCCGATGCACTTTTCCCCGAGTGCCCACTCGCGTCGGTTAAATTTTTATTGTTACATCGTCTCCCGTCGTAGGCGGATGTGGGTCACGCGAGAAAAAAAATATCACGTTAACCCCTCACCCACGAAAGACTCTTTTCCACGGGGGAAAAAAATGTCCTTCGCATTATCCCACAGCTGTAATAAAGATAAGAATTTTAATTCAAAGAACAGAAACTTAATTTCCATCCCATCGAAGAAGCTGTACTTGGCTCTACGAATTTTTTTGGATTTTTATATTTGCACATTTTGTTATTTTTATTCTTGTTGATGAGGCAAGTGAAAACTAGTTTCACAGCAGGTATTTTTTTTTTTTAAATCCGTGGTCGAATTTTTATATTATAACTAAATTGTCGTTTACATAATTAAAAATGCAGAAACAAGGACGAAATAAATAGTGTTTAAATAAAAAATCTTTGAGAAATTGTTCGCAGACTGTGTCTTCATGACTTCCCAAGCGGGTCGTTACGTCTACGAAGCGATCGATGGCACGGAAACGGTTTGCGGTATATACGTCTTCACTGAGCCCGACGAGATCGTCGAAGTGTCTTTTCCTCGTATTGACGTTCCATGCGGTGGCAAAGACCTCGTCGTTGTAAGTTTATATATAGTACTCTACATAAGTATATTTTCAACCTCCTTTACAGTTTTTCCCTCTCCCTATGGCCCGTACGAACTTATAAATTAATAACCTTTCGTCGAGAGTCACCGCGCTCGATGATCACACACAACTCCCGAATGTTTTCATTATTCATGAACGCTGCGCATGCGTGGAATATTTTTCTTTCGCGATCGTATTCCCATCGAGTTTGTACTATTATTTCTTCGGTACTTCTTCGACCTTTACCGAAGGAAAACAAAAAAGGGCGCCGGAAAGAACAAGTTTTCCACTACTTCGATTACTGTCATCGGAGAAGTCGCGTATGAATCGAGTTTACATTTTGTTTCTTCGGCACACTGTTTTTTCAAAATATTTTCTATATTAAGCAAGTTTGTTTCTTCTTTCGTCGTACATTCTTTAATTCACTACGATATATTCTAAGTAGATTTTTCGATTGCCAAAAACTTTTTTCGGTAATTAATTTTCACTTTTATCATTTACTCATTATTTTTATTAACAGGTGGTTAACGGATGGGAATTGAACGGTCAGTATTTCCCATCGGGTGCCGATCATCCCCTGCCTCTGGACCAGAGATTCAGCGAATTCTGTGGCTCGCAGAATCACAAAATTTACTCGAGCTCGCAAAACGTCGCCCTCGTGCAGTATCGAGTACCAACGATCGGCAAGGGCTTCACGGTATCTATAAGGTTCAGGAAAAATCTTCATCGTGAGTTTCATCCAATTTATTTACAAATTGGAAAAAATAAAAATATATATATCAAAATAAAGTTTATCCCATATTCGCCGTTAAATCTGTAAAGCCCAGTAATAGACATCTCAGGTACCCCTTTAAGTACGCTAACTGACGATTAAATCAATCAATATCATATCAATATTACTCATTTCAGTGCCAAAGATCGCTTCAAGTTTGTGTACAACAAACGATTAATGAAATTAATGAAATTAATGAAATTAATGAAATTAATGAAATTAATGAAATTAATGAAATTAATGAAATTAATGAAAATAATGAAATTAATAAAATCGCTTCCATCAATCCATAAATTCAAAGATATTCGTAGAACAACAATACTAATTAATGCCAGACAGCAAGTAGAGGGTGAATGTGGGAAATGGTACCTTTGGGAGTAAGACGCGTTGTTCCGGAAGTAGCGTCACGAGTCAACCTCCGTTACCGTGTTTGTTTCAGCTTGCAACGTTGTTGCGAGCAGCGACACGGAGCCGTTCACGCTCAGGAACTACGGGCGGCGCGTTAATTGCACCTTCATGGCAATTTACCCGGCCGTTGTACGCACCATCGCACTCGACGTTGGTAGCAAAAGAGTTCGCGGTGGTGCATTTCCGGAAACGGAGACCGGAACCATTCATCAGGTAACGCCTCTGTTTTGTTAATTACCCATGCATTAAATTGTTAATTATTTTATGTTAAAGTTAATGTTGTATCGTTAATTACAAAAATAGTGCGACAAACGCGGCTCCGAGGACGAAGTGCAGATCGGTGGAACAGATGGTCTGGACACCTCACAACTGGAAACACTTGATACGATATGCGGCGTTAACTCGAAGCGGAGTAAGATTTTCTGGGTGGTTTACAATATTTTATCGGTTAATAATATTTTTTATTATTAATTAATTTTGTTAATTTAATAATTTTAGCGTCCGACTCGAAAATCATTGGTTGCGAGATGACCACTGTGAGGCTTGTGTCCAGCGGCAAGTACGACAATTCGGTCACCATAACAGCCCGGCCGGCCGACACTGCGGAAGTTCTCGACGCGAATCTCACTTGTGGGTTAAACGCCATCAAAACTTCAGAGTAAGTTTAATAGGAAACAAAAGGAAAAACTAAAATATCGCCAATCGCCCCATCATAAAACAGTCTTCAAAAAAATGAGTTAAACATTTTTGTTTTTGTTATTTGAAAAAAATTTCAGCTAACTTCGAGGCACTCGATCAACGATTCTCCAGTACTCCGATATAATAATAAATACTTAAATAATGTATTGACGACTGGTCATTGTGACCCACGATAAAAAAAAAAAAAAAAACAAAAACAAAAAGACCTAAGAATATTACGATAATCAGACAAAAACGAATAAAAATAAAACATTGTCGTAGAGGAGCAAGAAATATGTGACAAAAGAAACTCTCGCAAAGTCCAATAGTTAATCCGGACGAAAAACAACAAACAAAAATCATTAATGTTATTCTCACAAAAATGTATGTGTATATTTAAAAGTAGCGCTGTAAGGAGAGTTTAAAACAATGTTCAGACGACGAGAGGACAGACGCGCGATGGCCGTATCATCCCTACTGGCACTAAAAGTTCCTCGAGTCTCTGCGGACCGCAACTTCGGTCGGAACCCTCCTCATCCCTCTACTCTTACGGTTCTGTATATTAAGTTATGTTTAAGGGTGTAACATAAAAATTATCTTCAATAAATTTAATGTAGCAAATCTTTGATCCTGTACAAAAATCACATCCCCTTAACCGTTCGAAATTTCATTAACTTCAATAAAATGTCTTGCACTCGCTGCGAGACATTTTAAATCCAATTTGTTTTATTTTATTTTTTATTTATCTATTTGGCAAACAATTGCTGACGTTTGCTGACACACGGTGTCTTTGCAGGAAAGTTAAAATTTGTTACTTATACCGCTATAGCACGAAATATTTTGAAAACATTTGAGAAGTATGTTCAATCTCTCAAATATTCCGAAATATTTCTGAAATATATCGAGATAATATTTTGAAATATTCTCCCGAAATATTGCAACGAAACATTTCTGAAATATTTTCAATCATTCAAATCTTACAAAATATTTCTGAAATATATGGAAATCATATTTTTAAATATTCTATCAAAATATTTCCAACGAAAAATTTCTAAAATATTTCAGAAATATACTTAATCTTTCATACATCTGAAATATTTCTGAAATGGTGAAAAAATATTTTGAAAGCGAATATTAACAGCTATGATAACGGGAACGAAAAATAAAAAGTGCCATGGTTCGTGGATTCATTTTAATACAGTTCGACTATTTAATCTGTCATAAAACTGCATATTATTGGCACTCTTGAAGGGGCTTACAGGAATCTCATAGATGAAGTGCGGGAGACAGTGTATATGTATAAATAATGAACAATATCAACAGCACTAAAATATTGATAATTTCTTGAATATTTCAGAAAGATAGCTAATCAATATTTTACCAAGATTTACAAATATTTGTACAATCTTTTAAAAACATTTTTGCGAAATATTTCTTAAACATTTCAATGTAAGATTTATGGAGCGGACGAAAAAATATTTCCAAAATGTTTTAAAAATATTTCAGAAATATTTTGTATTATTGGTAAAATATTTTCAATATTTCAAAAAGACATTCTCGAAACATGTCAGAAATATTTCCGTGCTATGTGGGTACTTTTTTTATTTCTGCTTTTCGTTTTAGTTTTATGCTCGGTCGGTAATGTAGTAGCCGTTGGCACAACGCGTCCAAGAACCGAGAAGCGGAAACTAGCGATAAAGGATACAATGCAGTCGGGAACATTGGAAAGTTAGGGATTTTTGGTCGGTAAAGAAGATTCGTTAGAACGCCGTTACTAATATCGTACAACACCGCTCTGTCCGATTCAAACGATTCAATATATTTCCAGGAAGACTTTTTACACTTTATGATCCTTAAGAACAATTTACAACGATTATGAGATACTTTTCGAACCGTCACGGTTTTACATTGTGTTTTTTTTTCGTGTATTTCATTCGTGTTTTACATAGTTTTTGGCACCGTTACAAACTCACCAAAAAATCATCGTTTTCTCAGGTTTCCAAAAAAAAAAAGAAATTCATCGATGTAAAAAAATGATATTGCAAAGCTATCTCGAGACCTCCGTGTCACGATTGTCATAAGGCAGGTCCGAGTTGGCACACGATCTGTTATTCGATATTTATGCAATATTCGAATACTGTTCGGTCCACCGTTTGGTGTATATTACGTATTCGGTATATCATATAATACAATATATATAGATATATATCTATAATTATATAGGAATAAAAATAATAAATTCGATATCATGAGCACGACATCAGTTCATCGTGTCTTATTTTTGTCTCAGAGTTTTTTTTTTTAATCATGTATCATTCTACTTTATCAATATCCTGTCATATGTATGTTCTTTTTAATAGTTTCATCGATGGTGTATATATATAGTGCAATTTTTGCCTTTCGTTTAGGTGAGATAAAAAAAAAATCAAATTACAATTCGGTATGATGAGACGGAAATTTTTTGAGCACCGCTCGATAAAGGTTGTAAAACGCATAGAAACTGACACCAAGAACGATAATCAACGCCGAGATAAAAATCCACGATAAAAAATTACCGTCTATTATGTCAGACGTTTCTTTGCGTTTTCTCGCAGTGCTCAGATCGCCCAGAGTGCTCCCCTTTCGCTCCTCCATCATTCTCTTCATATTCGCCAACTTCTCGCGAAGCTCGTCGACCGATTCGGACAAATCCTCGATCGACTCCTCGCCGTGAAGATCCTTCAAAACTAGAATAACATTTTTTTTTAAATATCGTTTTTACGACACACTTCAGCATAAGCACAAAAAAACCCTCGATTTATGTACAAAACGCTCGCACAGCAAACTCATTCCTGTGGACGACGAGAACTTCGTATTCCGTTTCGTATTTTTTTTTTTTTATTATTCTCATTACGATTCGAGTAGTTAAATTTCACTTTGGTGTACGTAAGAAATATGTTAAATTAATTTTTCGTGTCGTTAACTTGCCTGTCGTTTCGGGTATGCAAGTATGCGACGCGTTACTCATGATGATTGTTATTCTTGCGGGTTTCCCTTGTGCCCCGAGTCTGGACCAGATTCACTCGTATTCTTGCATGTACAGCATAACACAGTCGAGTAGGCGCTAGTGCGATAGTATTGATCATCAGCATCCGCGGGCGCTAGTGTCGCGCAGTCTCCGAGCTTCCCGGTCTGTGAACCTTGTGCGAGGGTCCTCTCGCCCTATACGACAGTCTCGGCCTAAGTGTTCCCCCCTCTTCTCATTTGCGGAAATTTTTTTTCTCGTCGATAGATAAATCGAGTTAATCAAAAGGTTTTTTTCAAATGAAATCGCTTGCGCTGTAATTGCTGCATCTTTGTAACTAATACTCATTACAACAACAATACTTCGTGTTACCTCGAATTATTTCATTCTTCGTAACGACACCTCGTACCGTAAACAATAAAAAATCATATTTTATCGAGTAACAATTACTCCGATAAACGCCGTTTGTATCATTTAAATTTGAATCAATGAACTCGCGCGTCCCGCTCTTCATTCGATTATCGATTGTCGTTCGATCCAACGGAAAACTCGAGCACATTTTTTATACATTTTTTACTCAGAATCGGCTGAGCTAATTACATTTTTCTTTAAATCCTGCTTCGGATTGGCCGATACGTTATAATAAATCAAACATTGACTTATCAGTAAAAGTCCTACTCTTACATTAACTTTTTTACACTGCAGATACGGTAAAATAACCGGTCACATTGCAGGCTGGAGTCTCAGGTTTCGTCAAAACGAAGCTTCAGAATCACAGACGGAACAGAATATTGAATTTTACAAGTCTTCGCGAGTAACGTAAAGTAAAAGACCGTATAAATGGCGATCGCGTTTACCCGCGACAATCTCGTTCCGCTCGTTAATTGAGAACTCGCCCAAATCCAAGATAGGTTTCGTGGAATTTCGTGGGTCTCCGACGAACACGACAATCATCGGTTGTCCCGGGGACGATCGGGTCTCTTTCGATGATAGCCGAGTCCGGCCGATCGTTGGACGCAAGATGGCCGCCGTTATCGGGAAAACGGAGGAGTAGCTTAGGAGATTGGGCGGTAGAGAGTAAATGGTGCCGTCGTAGGTGTGTCGCGAATCGGTTAAGTCGTACGTCTCTCCTCGTCCCGTACGCGGGCAACGACAAAGAGCGTCGATCCTCGCCCCGTCGAATAATCGAAGGGACGACCGAGAGACAATCGTGTCAAACCGGTGATTCGAAGGATTCGGCGGGCTGGATATAGTGTGTACGAGTGTGTGTGACAGTTCGCGTGGTCAACCCCGAATATAAAGTGTCGTCCCGAGGCGCCCCTCGTTACTTCTCTCCTTTTTTTTTCCCACGCACCTTAATTTTCATCGGAGACGTACCGAGCGTGCGAACGAAAAATTAAAGTCTACCCAATCACTGCAGCACAACCGCATCTCACGATCATCTCCGCGACACCCGACGATTTTTGTATTAACAGAGGGGAGAAAAAAAAATTGTACATACTCACGAATGGAATTAACGAGAATATAAGATGATCGAGGACAAATGATCGGCGGCATCGTCGGCTTCGGCGACACTCTGACAGCTCGCCACAAATACGATCGAACGTATTTCCGGCCCGCGACACACACGAGGAGTGCAACACACGCGCGATGACAATTCTTCGATCATCGTCGTGAGGAAAGGAAAAGAGAGGAAAAAAAAATCGACGAGAAACCGGCTCGATATCGAACTCGGCGATAATTTTCACCGCCGCACGATTTACCTCGCATCGATTTCGTACTCAAGATTTCATCTCTCATAGTAAAATTCACGCCGTCCCGATTCGGCCGATAAGATCTCGCAGTGGCGAAGATTTTTCACGATTAAATTAAAACATCGACGTTTCGTTCGCGTTATTCGGGTTCGAGACGAAAAATCCATCCGGGGTCGTCGAATTTTTGTTACTATCAAAAAAACTACAAAAAGGAAAATTTATTCAACGTTTTTGTTGAATCTGCATTTTATTTTATTTTCTTCTCGGTGTCTTCCCGAAGAGATAGAAGCGAGCCGAGTTGAATTTTTTTGAAAGTTTCATCGAGTCGCTAGTAATGGCTCTTCCCTATCTTCCGTACCTTCGACGACGACTGGACGCTCCGAACCGTTAGCGACTAAACCGATTCGAACGAAAGAACGAAGAGTCCGCGTCTCGCAACGGAGCTTCTTCGTGTCGGCTTGGTCTCTGTTATAAAAAAAAAAAAAAAGACTGAGAATGGAAGTACGTCACTGCGAAGCGCCAAAGTTGAAGCGTAGGGAGTTCAGAGACGAGCGAAGAATCGCCTACTCCGACGAGGCGTGAGAGACGATGATAGATTCTCGAAGGATCAGTTAGCGTGGGACTTCGAACTGCGAGGATCTCGCAGGCGAAGGGGCAGAAGAAACATTCTTAAGGAAAAAAGTGAGGGGGCCGGCGGGAAACAAAGCCGAGGGAAGAGAATTTTGTTTTTCCAATACCAAAAATATCATTTGAGCGAAGCATGAGAAAACAGCTCGGATTCTCTTGCCTATCGCTGAGTTTTGAAATTTAAGGAATTTTCCATTTTTTTCCCCGCAAGAATCTTTAGGCTCCAGGAAAGAAAAAAAAAGGATTTTTTTAAATCTTCTTAAATGCATTCCGATACGAGTGGACGAGAATTCGTCACGAATTGATGATCGAAGAGAGAAAAAGAGAGAAGAAAAAGAAGAAATATCCATCGTTCGTCTCTTCGATAAGGAATGTCCCCATGACTTTATTTGATTGGGCGCGACGGGGTTCGAACGACGGCGATCTAAAGCCGAAAAGATCGAAATAGTCCCGACAGTATCGGCGTTGTTCGTTGCTCGGATAATAATTTTTTTTAAATAAAATATATACACGTATAATTTTTGTGTGACGCGGTGGGTCGGTGGGTCGGGTGAACGGAAAGTAAAAGATCGCGTGAGAGCCGCGACGACGCGACGAAAATGTGGAATATGATGTGCGACGTGATGCCGACTATCGCCGAGGATAGTATTAGCCAGCGCAGTTCGCAGTTCTCGGGTGAGGACGCGAACTTCGAGCAGCTGATGGTATCGATGCTCGACGAGCGCGACAAACTCGTGGACTCGTTGCGCGAGAGTCAGGAACGACTGCAGGAATCCGAGTCCAGGCTACAGGAGGTCGAGAAAGAGAGGGACGCTCTCAATAGACAGATCAACGCGAACGTCCCACAGGTAAAAATAAAACCCACTCTGCCCTGTTCGAGTCGTCGATTAAAAAATATAAGTTACTCCATCGTTTTATTCAGACCCATCTCTCTGAGAAGAACGTTTATCGCGGCGAGAGAGGTTGAATAATTTGAGTGTTATGACGACATAGAGATTCATTTATTCATATTCATTTATCAACGTAATAAATATAAGATTTGTATTCATTCATTCGGTACGGTCTGGTATCGTCTCGTTGCGCAATAGTGTTGACACGAAAACAGGCAGAGACGTTATCTTCTGTGACTCGTATCTGTGATAGTTCTTTTTTTGCTTCCTCGTAGAGGAAGCTGTTTTCTTATTAAAAAAAAGAAAAATGCCCGATTGTAATTTATTGGTGAGTTGAAATATGGTACACTAGTAGAGTGGTCGCGTCTCTCAATTCAGTGCAATTTTTATGACGTTTGAGGACCAATTGGTGATTGCACGCGATTTTGAGTTTAAAAAAAAATTTCTGTGTTATCTCAAATTTCCGTAAATTTGAAGCTATCTTCCGAAAACTGCACACAAATATGATATTTTGATGAAAGACCGTTGGTATTGAATTTCATCAAAGCAGACAGAATTTATCGTATTTTAATTTTATTCAAATCATTACTAAAAACTTTCTAATTCGAGCAAACATGAAGGTATGGAGCTGAAATTTGGAAGATTAATGGATTACCAATGCAGAATGTTTTGTATTAAATTTGGAAAAAAAATTGGTTAATCGTTTAAATTTTATGAAATTATCAACAAAAAAAATGGTCGATTATCTTTTTTTTTTTGCGCCTGACATGAGTTGCTGCATCAAATATCACGCTAAGAGTAAAATGCGTTACTGCTTTTTTTTGTGATCAGCGGTAAAGAAGATATTGAAAATTGCCTCAAAACGACGAAATCCGTAGATTTCAGTATGCGATTTTCTACAATAAAATGTTGAGGTGAATTTTGATGCTTCCAATTTTACGAGTTGTAGAAATTTTTTTATGTTACGCAAAAAGGTGTAAAGTAATCTTCACTAGACTTTCTTATTTATTACAATTTTGCGCCTAGCTTGCTGCACAAGGAGGCAAAAATCGAACAAAATTGTAAGAAATGAAGAATCCAAGTGCAAATTACTTGGCAGCGTTCTTTTTTGGTTTTTTGTTCGACTCCCGCAAAAACCGACAGCGCACAGTCGACAAGTGTAACTGTTTTTCTATCGCTGAGATATAACATCATTTGCTTCCGATTGTCACGAGTGTTTTTCTTCAGCGTCGGGTAGACGAAGACCCGCCCGCGGGTTTATCGGTGAGAAACCTTCGATCGACCGTGGCCTGACCTTCCGGTCAATTAATTCAGCATATTCGACCAGTCGATAAACGACCAGTCGCCTCCGTGCGGACACCTCCGACGGTCTTGCAGTGTGCTTGAACCCGGAAATTTGGGGAGAGATGATTGTCGAATGTGATTAAGTTGAATCGATGCCGCCGCTGCACATCATTCCGACGATCTGTTTACTCGCCGTATATCGCTCGAGCTAAGCTCCGAACAGCGTGCGCCCGGAGAAATTCCGACGAAGCAGGCGACACGTGGTCCGAATGAAATTTTTAACAATCGCTCGGCCTGGTGATCGCGACGGTAATTAATATGTTCCAAGACGCAACCGATGAAACTCAGTTAAATGCTAAATAGCGCAAGTCACCCGGCAATTTAAAACAGCTGTGTGGTTTTTTCAACATTATCAATAATTATTTTGCCGATTAAAGCCAAAATGTTATACCCTTTAAAGATTTACAAATGTTGCTCATTACCGAAGATTACCTAAAGTTATCTTCGAGCTTAGTAGTGCAATACCAGCACTGTGTTCTGCTTTGCGGATGGCTGTATTATTATTATTATCATTATTATTATTATTTTAATTTATAACCATCGTTCGGCCTGGTGATCGCGACGATAATTAATATGTTCAAAGATGGATCCGATGAACCTCAGTTAAATGCTAAATAGAGCAAGTCACCCGGCAATTTAGAACAGCTGTGTGGTTTTTTCAACATTATCAATAATTATTTTGCCGATTAAAGCCAAAATGTTATACCCTTTAAAGATTTACAAATTCTGCTCATTACCAGCCTAAAGTTATCCTCGAGCTTAGTAGTGCAATACCAGCACTAAGTTCTGCTTTGCTGATGGCTGTATTATTATTATTATTATTGTGGCACTGAATACAAAGCGTCTACCCGTACAAACTGGATGGCTCGTGTCTCCCAAGTAAACTGGAGCCAATCAGCAGCTTCGTCGATGCAGGCGGTGCGGTGAGGCCCTTACTGTTCCTTGCATTCGAATTACAGTTTACAATGGTGAATGAGGGTGGCGAGGGGGCAAAGTCTGTTTTCCGTTGAGCTTCACAGGAGACCACAAGCTTCTATACCACTGATCCCGAAGTTTCCATGACTCAAAGAGAATATCCGATTATCTGTTCAATGGCGCACCGTGTTTGAACGTAATATGTCTGTTTCGTTTCGACGAAGATATAATGTCTTGCCTAATACGATTTTCTCACGTAATTACAGGAATAATCGGAATGACTGGAAAAAATTGTATGAAAATGGAATTAAACCAAAAAAAAATCATGCATCGAATACTCTTCGGGAACGGTGAAAAAAAAATCGTTTTGGGCACGAGGGAGCATTATCCTCAGCCGCTTAGGCGAGGTGTCGGTTGGTCTGGTCAATTAGCGTTCCGAGAAGTATGTAGCCGGAATGCTTTTTGCGCTACCGACTCCCTCGCTGCCGACAATTAACGACGGTCTTATCTTAAATTCAGCTCGGAGGCAAAAAGGGGTGAATATGACCCATACCGGTTGGGGCGTAAATCAGTTGTACATGGATTGGATCGTTACAACGTTTTTTAAGCCCGTTGAACAACGATAAATACAAATTTCATCGGGTCGATAAATACGTTAAATAACGTTTATTCCACTCGGTGGGAAAAGGACAGTTTTGCGCTTCGCGTGCGAAAACCCCAATTTTCACACCTCGTGAAAACCAATGTTGTACGATACTCGTGCGAAAAACGTTTTCTGAACTCGTATCAGAATGTACTATTTTGTAACACGTGCCCACAAAGTCTCACTTCTCGTGCCTGTAACGCGCGGCGCTTTTTAATAAGGCGTACGAGAAAAATACACTGAGAAAAACTTACATAGTAAATAGTTCCCAGGGGGGACGTCTAGATTTTACAGTTACGACAATGACCAAAAATTGTAGTTGTAACTATAATTATAGTTTGATCAATTAAGTTTATACTATCACAAACTATCTATATAGACGTCCCCCCTGGGAACTATTCGTTATAGTAGGAGATACCATCCTTTTTCTCAGTGTACTGCGCATGCGCGCATCGCACTGGTTACTTTTTTACATACTATTTTAACACTCTAGTTATTTTCTCGCACGCCTTCGCCGCGCATAAAAATTGGGAGTTTTTGTGTACTTGTTACAAAAACAGTATGCGATTCATGCACGAAAAAAGCGGTCTCCCGACGGCGGTTGGGAGATCGGAAACACTCCCCTTCGGATTATGCTGTGTGGTACTCGCTTCCGGGCTCGTGTGGCCAACTTCGCAACCTTCGACGAAAGACCGGCTTTTCGCACTAGTATTGCAATGGTAATTTGCGATACAAGTGCTGTAAAGCGAACTTTATACGCACGAGTACCACCGCGGCACGAGTCACTCTGATACGAGTGCGGCGAGTACCTACACGGAAAAAAAAATTCGCTTGTGGGCTGCCGAAGAAAAAAATATTTTTTTCAATTCTACTTTCAATTCTTCCATTTGCATATGACACTGAAACAACGACGGCAAGAATGTCAAGGTGACATGTTATCGTTTCAATCCGGTATGAAATTGTACGAATTCAGAGTAGCATTGAAACAACTTTTTTATTGCTTTGGCAGCCCGCAAGCAAAATTTTCCTTGAATCAATGATATTTTTTTATCGGTGTACTGTTTGTAGCACTGTTTGTATATTCGTTCCGATTTGTCCGGCAATAAATTCTCGACGACACTTTTTGCCGCTCTGCGGATTTCCGCTGTTGTATTGTCTCGATTACACTCTTCGCTTTCACGATTATTTCCATTGATTTTACTATTAGTTCGTTCTCGTCCTTGGACTCGAGGATGCGTCGGGATGGAAATGAGGACACCCAGTCACTTTGTCGACGCGTAATTTGACAAACCCGTCGGACGGAGCATCGGTACGGCTACAAACGCTTGAGTCGTTAGAGCATGCGTAAAGTACGAGATGCGTGCGTAAAGTACGGGAAGCGTGCGTTGAGTAAAATCGGCCCGATGTGCGCATGCGCCGGGTATTTAAAAGTACACTGGGCTGTAAAGCGCCACTTACGCGACTCGCGGCAGGCTCGAAGACTAGCACTTTTCATGCAAGAGTTACATAAAGTGCTATTATCGCGTAACACGGTTCTCTTCGACCGTAGGGTCATTGTCATTCCGCCCTCCTTTGTCCCTTCAGTCTTCATTCATCGACGGAATTTTGCGGAATGCCTCTGGTCATTACAGTGTTTCGGATGATTTTTCAATGATTTTCCTGACGCAGAACCGTCTGGTGACGATTCGGTTGCAGTTGTAGACAATTCGTTTGCAGTTGTCCTGGTGTCGTCTTTTTCAGTGTTCACTTGATATACTGCCTGGAAGTCGAACTAAACGCTGGAAGGGCACTCAGCTCCATAAAAAAAACCATGCAAAACAAACGATGTTAGCCACATGGCTGTCAGCACTGTCGAAGGATTCGAGTCGTTGACCTTGAATCGGTAGTACAAGGGATAGCTGTTGAGTGTTGGGTTCGCTCACTCAAGTGGGCGCGACGCAACTCGCTAAAACGTCGTACGCAACGGAGTGCATGTCACGGCGACAGGCGGCAGTGCACAACTTGGTAGACCGAACGAACCTCCTTAGGGTAGATGCTTCTCGACCCCATCGGGGAACGAAGTGCTTTGAGCGTGCTCCACCACCCGGTGTTCCGTTTTGTCCCACCCATCGCTTTATGCCTCATTTTTCAAGTTATCATTTTTTCAAGTTATCACTTTTTCAAGTTATCACTTTTTCAAGTTATCATTTTTTCAAGTTATCATTTTTCAAGTTATCATTTTTCAAGTTATCATTTTTCAAGTTATCATGTTTCAAGTTATCATTTTTCAAGTTATCATTTTTCAAGTTATCATGTTTCAAGTTATCATTTTTCAAGTTATCATTTTTCAAGTTATCATTTTTCACGTTATCATTTTTCACGTTATCATTTTTCAAGTTATCATTTTACAAGTTATCATTTTTCAAGTTATCATTTTTCAAGTTATCATTTTTCAAGTTATCATTTTTCAAGTCATCATTTTTCAAGTCATCATTTTTTCAAGTCATCATTTTTTCAAGTCATCATTTTTTCAAGTCATCATTTTTTCAAGTCATCATTTTTTCAAGTCATCATTTTTTCAAGTCATCATTTTTTCAAGTCATCATTTTTTCAAGTCATCATTTTTTCAAGTCATCATTTTTCAAGTTATGGACCAAGATCGACCTGTGTCTTTCGTTTGGGGTGACACGTTTTTTAATCTATAACGAAAAATTGATTTTTAAAAACGGTCCGTTTTGCCCCGCTCCGGCCTTCCTCCATTTCCTAAGTAATTCAGACAACGAAAATTGCGTTTCGTCTCACAATCTCAAAGGACATTATACATCAATGCTTCTTGCTATCAATGACGCCGATCGGAAAAAAAAAGTTTGAAAGTTCAATTCGCTAATATCGCCGACACCGGAGTTCCCTGAATGCTCCTTTGCACACTCCTAATATCCATAATTGCATCGCGTCGCCACTGATTTTTTTCACTGTCGTTCGTGTGCCTCGCCCGCGCGGCATAATTATCTTCGTTGAGGGGCCTCGAACTTCATTGACATGGATACTTACCAAGCTGGTCGGCTTCGCGCCTCGGAACCGCTTCACTGATGCGCCACTCGACGTGTGCTGCGTCACTGCTGCATCCCGCCAGCTTCGGCTTCGCCGTTAATTTTTTATTGTGAACCCATTAAATGGAAAAATTGGAAATTCATTTTGCACGCGGTTTCTCATTTTTTTTTTTTTTTTTGCGCTTTTACTTCAACGTGTGTACACAAAGAAACTTGCTAAAAAATAATAAATGAAATAAAACTGAGGGACAGAAATACATATAAAATTATATATATATATATATATATATATACATCGCCACTCATAGGCGCTTTTATTTTATTACCGTATCGGTATTTTCGTCGTTTTTGGACTTCCTCTCTTCGTTCTCACTGGTGATTCATCAGCGTGATTAATTTTACGGTATCTCCAAAATAAATAGAATTTTACTGCGTCGAGGGCTTTTGAAAATTATTTTGCGCTATGATATCGGAAAATGGAGGACAATTGTTCGAACAACAATTCGTCGAATCAATGGATCCCGCTTGGATGGAGATGTGAAATAGCCGGGGAAATCGCTTTCTCGCGCGAGAGGCAGGTATCGTTGAGGGAAATGAAGCATTCTAGGAAGCGCCCCATTCCGGGGAAATGGCTTTCAGGGAAATTAACAATCTCCCGCTCCTCTCACTTTATCGAAGCTCTTCGACAGTGAACTCGGGGTACCTTCCTCTGCATTCGCGTCATAGATCCACCGGAGAGTTATCTTTCGCGTGACTCGTTACCCCTTTTGTTTGACGCGTTGTTTTTTTTTTTTCTACTCCTTCGGTCAGGTCACATTTTCGTACGCTTCGCCAATCCTAAACTCAATACAAGTGACTTCTACGATAATGGCGGTATCGCATACAGTAACACTAATTGTTTTGCTGCCTATCTGCGTGTACGTCCGTCTTCGGACCAAACTACCGTTTATTAGATTTTTGGAATTTTTTTTGTAAATGCGCATTTTTTGTTACAACATAATTTTTAAAAAATATTTTTTATTTTGTGTTTTCGTTTCGAGTGATGTTGTAAGGTAACGGCGGTACCGCATGTATCGGAACACTAATTTTTCTCTTCAGACCAAACGAACTTATAGTCGAATTTTGCTCAGTTTTTTAATACAAATTTTTTTACATTTTTTTTTAATACGTTCATATTTTATGTTTCGTGTGTTTTTTTCCACTCCTTCGCCCAGTTCACATTTTTGCACGCTTTCCCAATCCTAACCTCAAAACGAGTGTCTTCGTAAGATAATGGAGGCAACGCTGTACCGTAACACCAATTTTTTGCTGGTAACCGCGTGTACGTTCGTATTCGGACCAAACAAAGTTATAGTCGAATTTTGGAAGTCGCTGTTCAAGGGAATACGTCACAGATAGCCGTTTCTTAATGGTGGGGGGTGGTGGGGCCATGCTGTTAGCAATAGTTGAGGCCTATTCAAATACAGGTTCTTCAAAAATCTATGGGCGCAGCTCGATTTTATTTTTTATACAGTTCGAAAGCACTTAATTCCTGTGAAAAGACATTTGACGATAACTTAAGTACCAATAAACGTCTGCTAGCATGATTTCAAGCCAGCAAAGACTCTTTCAAATTGGATTTTTGGCGATATGACAAAGAGCACAAAAATTATAAACTTAGTGCCTAATTAGCACCTAAAAAGCACTTAATTTTGGTATATGCTAAATGCATTTTGGAGACTTTCGTCTGTTGACTTGACAAGGGTACATGACCCGTGTACGAATGAGTAGAGCGGGATGTTCGAAGCGACCGTGTTGGGAGGCCGAGTGGAGGAAAAAAATTGTGGAACGAAAAGAGCGTGGATGGGTGCAATGCACGCGATAGCGGCAGCAGCGTCGAGTGAAGGGGGGGGGGGGGGATCGTTGGGGACGAAGCGGAGGCGAGGGATTGTGGGCGAGTTGGGTGTACGCGACCGATCAATAGCCCACCTACTCACTACCGGCGCATGAATGAACCTCAACTCATACCAGTATACACAACTTATATCTACACCAACCCTCGACCGCGGTCTCGTTCCACACTGTCCGTCCCTGTACTACTCTCGCGCCCGCGGTCCAATTTCTCTCATACTACTCGCACCTCACCCGGCCCTACAATAACCACTGTATTCACTGTGTCATTACTGTTCTTCTTTTTTATCATTGTTATTTTTTTAACGCTCTCTTCGCTGCCTCTTGGTACACACTATTTTCCGCCTTCGATGCAATTGTTTCTTCACTTTACTACAGTAGAACTCCGATTGACCGAAATGCTCGGGACCGAAGAGTCCCCGGATAATCGAAATCCCGGTTAATCCGAACTAGACAACGAAAGTATATAAGTCAATAATGGCTAATGATACAACTACATTTTGACTAGTTACAGTGACATTTGGTACAACTTGCACTTCATTGTTGAATAGTGTGAATAGTGTGAACTAGAATGTAAAGCTTTGGATATTTTTTTTCATTAACATTACGTAAGCTAGTCGTTTTTTTTTTTAAGTACTCAGTGACTTTGGTTTGCTCCGCGCATGAAAAAAAAAAAACCTCGCACGGTTAATCCGCATCCCGGTTAATTCGACCCCGGTTAGTCGGGGTTCTACTGTATATCCAAATTTAGGTAACTTTTACTTTGGGCGCGTTTGGCCAATTTTTAATTGCATCTAATAACTCGGCGAACGCACCGGTCGCCGCGGTCTTGCGGTGATCGACGTCTGGACGATTGATAGCGATTGGAGACTGAACAGCCCAAAATATATATATGTATATATATATTTTTTAATAGGTCAGATACAGGCCTGTAATGACTAATGGAGATATTCGACGTTTTAGACTATTCTCAGTACGCTGACACTAAAATGGCGTTTTTTGTTCTATCAAAAACAGCTTCCTCCATGAGGAATAAAAAAAAAAAAAGAAGATTCTCTCGACGCGTTCGTATCGATCGCTGGATATCAAAGGACGCCACTGGGTTACTCAGGGAAGCCCGCTCTCTCACACCGGCCAGCTCGAAATACGTCGGATCGTTTACGCGCCGTGCTCCTCTGATTCGATTAACGTGCCACAGACGCTCGAGTCTCATCGATCCCCAATGCCAGCCTGTCCAAGCCATACCGCAACAAGACCACTACGACCTCTCCCTTGTACCCCGACTCCCACCACAAACCACTTCCGCTATATAGCGCCAATTAACCTTCAATAACATTGTTACCGATATCTTTGACCTCGTGCACGATTCGTGCTCTTCCTCGTAGATTTTTCTAAATTTATTTATTTAGCCATTATTGCCTTTTAGGGTTTTATAATTCAACATAGGTTTTACATATAAACTGCACAAACTTTGAATTCGTTGGTGCCCTCGTATATAATACATTTTTTTAAATTATATTTTCGTTTTTTTTTACTCTTAAATCTCAGTCTATTTTACAATCGTCGCTGATAATATAATATTTTGCAAATAACTGGCAATTTTTTTATTTTATTTTTTCATTTTTTTTATAGTACTGAAATGTCTCTTAAGGTTGGCTTATCGTATCTAAAGATTTACATTCAACTGATTTTTTTTAAATAAATAAATCGAACATTCATAATTCATTAATTGAATAAAATTATATAATGTTAGAACTGTATACGCTGAGATAATATGTTGCGTGATACGAGCGTGAATTCCCATCCCATCGCGCAGCAACTCGAAACCCGACCGTCTCTGAAACAAGTCTAACGCAGTTCGTGCTTGCAAAATCCTACCCATTCTGATTATTCCCTCGTCGCGACAATGTTCGTAATCCCCGATGGGCGTAAGAGAAGATTATAAATTATGTAACCGAGACACTTTAACGGTGCGCGCATGAAATCATCGCTGCGTGCGAGAGTTCAACGCTCCCAGCCTCGGCCCAGAGATTTTTTTTTCGGTTCGTATATCATAAATTGTTAATTTTTTTCGAACAATGAAAAATCACTTAAAAATAGCCCGTAAAAAATTGCTCACTAAAAAAAATCTTAACAACAAACTTTCCTTTTTTTCTTTTTAAAAAATCTATTTTTTGTATAAAAGAAAACATATTTTCCTCAACCATTGTCATCAATTTACTTATTTACATAAATTTGAGGCTGAGTTATTTGCGAGCTACCTTATTGCTAGATTCAGGAATCACGGTCGGTGCGGACTCTCTTATGAAGAAAATTAAAAAAAGGATTGAAAAAATAAAAAAAAAAAACCAGAATCAACACTGGATACGTTCAACGCAACGACAACTCGTCATACGCGTATGCGCCGAGGCCACGCGTTATTCTGTCGCGACCCAATTGCGATCAGTTATTACAGGTGGTTCGAGTTCAGTGGCCCTCTTTCTTCATCCACTCGCTACACTTACTACAATCGCTGCTCGTTTACATATGTGTGTGTATGTGTGTGAGCAGCCTTATATTCTCGCTCGGGCACGTATGAATGAAGCTGGTTGCCTGTTACCACACCCTACTCTATTTCATTACCATACTTCAGCTATTACTGTATCATTCCGGCCCATAGTTAGTCCGCATGCAAACTTACTCTGAAATATATCTTGTTACGTTCACTCGATCTATTTTTTTTAATTCTTATTTTCATTTCAAGTTTCTCTGTGTCCCTCTAATCCAATTTCGATTCACCAATCTCAGTCGGTCGGAGAGTAATTTATATCTGTTTTTTTTTTTTTTTTTTTCTTTCTATTAATTGTTCGGATACGAATGGATAAATTTGCTATAGCGAGAATGAAATGTTTGCCGGATCAATGAGTCGGATTTAATCGAAATAAATTGGTATTTATTTACGAGTCACTGTAATTCACGTCCGCGAATAATTTATTCCCGTATTACGACGGTTACACGCTCGCTCATGTGTATTTCTATATTTAGACGCTCGTTCATCCGCGTTTATCGTATTGTTGTTCCCTCCGCTCCGGCGTATCTCGTGTGTCCAGCGTGAAACGCTTTAACGCGTTACGATGACTATGAATAACGCCAATGACACGCTTTTCCTTATCGCCTGGCCCTTGATGACGAAACTACTCGGATCGATTCCTATACTCGGCTTACTGCTTACACTCTCGCAAATAATATTGTCTGTTTATTTTTACAATTATTTTTTCTTACTCATTTTACAATTATTTTTTCTTACTCATTTTACAATTATTTTTTCTTACTCATTTTACAATTATTTTTTCTTACTCATTTTACAATTATTTTTTCTTACTCATTTTACAATTATTTTTTCTTACTCATTTCACAATTTCTTTTTCTTATTAATTTTACAATGATTTATTATCATTAATTCTGCAATTATTCTTCCTTTTTCGTTTTGTAATTTTCGTAAATTGAAAACAGTTAATTGGAGGAAAAAAAAAAAAAATTGTGAAATTAACGAAAAAAAATTTTGGTGATCCATTGCGAACGATAAATTTCCGTTGAAACTTTTTTGTTTCCGTTGAAATCGAGGACGAACCTTCGGGATTTTTTTTTTATCCCATATTAACTGGAGTCTCACTCCACGCGGATAATCGATGCGACGAACAACCTTCCGACCTTGGAAATGTCATCAAACTGCATATATCACATCGAAATTTCATCGATGTTACAGCATTCGCAAGGTATGCTTGCGTAATAGAGGCACGGCCGTTTAATATGCATCCGTCGCTACGGCTCGCGACCTATAACATCCACGTCGGAGCGTGGAGCGTATTACTTTCGCGTCGTTAAATCCAGCAATGACTCGACGGGACAAGCATTTCTGTGTGTCATTGATATTGACAACTGGCCAATATATGAGGATATGGTGCGAACGATAAAATTACGAGAGCATTTTTTAAACACAACGATCATTATTTTATTATATTATATATTCGTCGGAATGTTTTGTTACCCCAAAACAGTTATTTTTTTTACCCTTCACGTACCGGATCCTTGTTCAACGAGGACCTGGAATTTGCCAAGAGGAAACCGAACGATTCGAATAACAAGTTGATGTGCTAAAAAAAATGTGTAAAAATTCACGGACGTACCTTGAAGTGTTGTTCGTTTGATAACGCAGGAGAACATTTATTACGAACGTCCGCATCGTTTTTGTGCTTAAAAGCAGGCATGGTCGTTTGCGATCGGTAAAAACTCCCCGGTGCTTGAAGGGGTTTCTCTGAAAATATTTTAGGCACGGCAATAAAAAGAAAAATTACAAATTAATTTGCACATTGCTCCCTGTGTGAGGAAGTTCGTTGATTATCCTGTGTGAGGAAGTTAGTTGATTATCCTGTGTGAGGAAGTTCGCTTTCTCGCGGAGGAAGCTATGCTTACAATGTAAAATTTGTGCGGTCAGAAATGACCGCAAAATTTATCATAAGACATCGATAACCAAAATTCTCGTAATTCGTCGTTTGGCGGCCATTTACATCGCATTCTTCCCTCCTTACAAATCTGCAACTTGTTTTACTCCGGGCGCGATATTTCACATAAATATCGTGTCTCAGTCTGTAATCCTCAAAATAAAAGCGACAATCGATTTACCGGAATGCTGAAAAAAAAAAGTGCAGTGTAATTTGCGCAGAGTAATTTCCTCATTTATCACAATTGTGCGCAAAATTGTAATAAATGAGGAAGCTATATCCACCTGCTTTGCAAATTGCTTTGCACCTTTTTTCGTAACATAAAACAATGTCTATATCTCATGAAATTTAATCGGCCAAAATTTACTGCAAAATTTATTGTAGAAAATCGCTAACTAAAATTTGCGTAATTCGTCGTTGTGAGGCTATGTTTTATGTATTTTTTTTTGCCCCACTGATGACGAATCTCCAAATTATTTTACTCTTAGAACAAAATAATTTGATACATAAACTCGGGAAAATTGAAAAATACAAATTTTCGGAAAAATTAAAAAATTTGAAGATCTCACAAAATTTAAGCGGTTAGATAAATTTTCACAAAAAATTTAACACCAAACATTGTATAGTGTTAGTGCATTCCCGTGTCAAATTTAAACTCGATACCTCTACGGCACGATACACTTAGGGAGTTCACTCCAGAGCACGCAATAAACACTACTTTCTCTCTCTCTCTATATTTACTCAAAGTACATCGTATTTAGTAATTTTTCAAAAAAATCAAAATCCCATTAAATATGACCGCTTGAATAAAGTTTCACCAAATTCAATACCAAGGATCTTTGATAAAAATATTATATTTGTGTGTTATAGAATTTTCAAAAAATTAAAAATCTCGTAAAATCTCCAATCGGCCCTCGATCTTCATGAAAATCGCTCAGCATGAAGACACGCGATCACTCTACTAGTGTACAAAATTTGAACTCACTACCTCAAACCGTTTCTGAGTTACAGTCGTTTTGAACGATGCAAATCTCCCACGCACGCACGCACATATTTCAATGCCAGCTAAATATCGAATTTCTCAACGTTTTAGACTATTTTTAAGTACTCTGACTTTAAAGTCTCGAATTTTTGTTTCTTACGAAAACCCAGTTTCCTCTATGAGGAAGCAAGAATCAGTTTTTTGCAAGGAGCTCAACCGAATCAAACCCGCTCGGTTTCGAAAATTGCGACAAACTACAACATTGCAACGAGCTTGAACTTTTATTTATGTATGTACTTTCTTTTTTTGATCATTAGACACGTCCGTGTAATTGTGTGTTTCAGGAATTCTCCCAGTTAACCAAGGAACTCTCGGCAGCCCGCGAAAGCATCCTCGAACGCGAGGAGGAAATCTCCGAGTTGAAAGCCGAACGCAACAACACCCGGGTAACCCATTTTATTGCCATTTTTCTCAAATCCTCCATAGATTTCCGAAAATATATATTTTATCGTTCGATTTTGAGACGATGTGAAGAAACGTAACTCGGTCGATAACAAAAAAAACTGTAATTTATGTTCCTTAAGGATTTTCAAACCTCTTTGTCAAAATTATTAGCGAACAGATTAGCAGTCTTATGAAACGATGGTTTACAGTTTTTGTTACCGACCGAGTCTCTTCTGCATCGACTTGAAACAATCGCCAGACGGCAATATCTTATTTGCGTCGGATGGTTTTTTTTTTTTTTTTTTTAATTAAAACACCCCTATCATGTTCTCGTGTTTTAAATTCTTGTACTACTTCGTTTTATGTCGATCCTCAACAGCTACTGCTCGAGCATCTAGAATGTCTGGTATCGAGACACGAGAGGTCTCTAAGGATGACTGTTGTCAAACGGCAGGCGGCTGCACAATCCGGCGTCTCGTCGGAGGTCGAAGTTCTCAAAGCTTTGAAGAGCCTCTTCGAGCATCACAAGGCTCTGGACGAGAAGGTGAGCGCCCCAGTCTCATCCTCAAGAACTTTCTTTTTGTAATGCTGCATCCGAGGCCCCTTTCTTATCCATCCGCTACTTTCCTTCTTCCATACCCTTTCGCATTATATTTTCTTGGCTTCCTGTTAACACAAAGCTTGCCCAAAGAAATTGGAAGCTATGCGGAAAAACGCCTTGTTACGTTGGATCGGTAAAAATATTCGTTCGGAAGGAACAAAAAAAAAATGAGGAAAAAAGTAAAAGGAATCTTGTTTTTCATCGTTGATAGACGAAGATTTAATTTCCATTCGATTACGACCGCTATAAAAAAAAAAAAGGAAAATCATGTCAACGATTGTTATTTGCAATACCAGACAAATATTCAAAATAATACGATGAACGAATTCATAAAAAAAAAAAAATTAAAAAAATGTGGCTACGAGATGGTTTTGCATTCCTTGTTTGCATTCCTGTTCCGCTCATAGTGTTTCTCGATTTATCGATATATTTATTCATTCCGTAGGTCAGAGAACGTCTGCGCGTCGCACTCGAGAGAAATACGAGTTTGGAGGAAGAACTGGCACATACCAAAGAAGAGGTGAGTGAGAAATCTTGATGCACATTTGCTTATTGCTTATATTTTTCAAAAATACTGTGCAGGTAATCAATTTACAAAAGTATATATGTCCGCAGTTTTCACACATCCATTTTTTTCTTGCAATCATATAGCACAAAATATATATAAATAAAATATTTCTCAAGCTCCAGCAGTACAAGGCAAGCGGACACCAACCGAAGGCAATAGAAGACAGACCCAAAGAAAATGGCCAGACGGACGAGTGTCAGCAACAGAGCAAGGTAAAAAACGCTGAACGTATTTCCATCTCATTGTACACAATAATTATACCAACGGATCGACGCAATACGACACAAAAAATATATATATAAAACTGTACTCACACTCACGACACTCCGAACTATCCGAAGGTTTTGTTACTCATACACCATTGTCACACTAAATTCTCCTCATTCAATTATTATTATCATTATTTTTCGTCGACTTTCGATCGTACTTCTTCCGCATCTCTACCTTCACCGTTTTTTAGAAATACATATTCTCGCGCATGCATTATCGTACTGAACGTGGCAACGTTATTATCCATGATAATTTGTTTTTACCAATTTTTTTTATTAAAAAAATACCTACATTTTTTTGTTTTTCTTTTGATAGCTGTTTACACAAGTAATTGATAATTTCAACGGCCATTGGATTTTTTGTCTCCCATTTATTTCGCCACTTACAAATCCGCACATTTGTGAGAATTTAATTTTTTTTTTTTACGTGTACCGCACGTCCATTAGTATTTTGAATGCAGCCTGTGTCACTAGAAATAAAAAAAAAATCGTGCGACGAGAAAGCTTGACAGGGAGCGGGGAACAAAAAAAGAAAGTGAAATATAAAATTTTTCCCGAGCCCGAGCGGCGAGAGGTAAAACAATCGAGGCGAAAGAGAGGGGGGGTGGGGGTTGAGAGTTGCGAAAGACCTATGTCTGAAATTTAGTGTTCTGATCGACGTGCAGAATGAGGGGGAAGAGTGCCAGGATGGCGGAGGGAACCAGGACACTACAGTAAAGCTAGGTAACACGGAACAGTCCCCCCCCGGAAACACGACGACGGAAATTCCGGGAAACAGTAAACTGATCAACGGTCCTTACAATCCTGCTGACCAGGACTCGGCCGTACGAGTCATAGACTTGCAGGCCACCCTCGACAAGCAGGTATGCCAGCAAGCTTTCCAATTAGCTCGTTCAAAGCTAAAAGCACAAAAAAAAAAATCGTTCTTGCGGATGTTTTCTTTTCTCTGCCAGGAGACAACGAAGTTGCTGACGCCTCCGCGGGTGGCGTGCGCGACCGAACTAACAGCAGATGTCGAACGAAGTTTGGTTGCGAGCGCCCCTCGGTGGCGACATCAGGAACTATTCACGTGTCGATTGGCAAAGAAAATTGGCACACCTCTAGTTAACGACGCCGCCACCGGGGGCGCAAAAAAAAAAAAATGAATAAATAAAAAAATACTTTTATACGGTCGCGGGACTGGGGCGAGCAAAAGAAATTTTATATTCGATCAACCGGAAATGACTCGCTGAATTTCTATTCGCTATGAATTTTGTAAGATATTTTTATTATTATCATGAGAATCGTAGGGTTTAAACGAACGCGTGAAAAAGTTTTGTATCTTTATTAATACAAGCATGCTGCGGAATGTAAATAATATTTATAATGTGTTTTTGGTTGTTATTACGGCATGAACAGTGTCTACGTTTCTATGATATAATTTATTGAATACTCGAAAACGTTACCAACGCGCACGAGAAGAAAAGAAAAAATTTAGGACCAAGTACACAAAAACGTAACGGTATTCAATAACAGAATGCAACAACACACAACGATACATTAAATGAAACTCGTCACAAATCTTTGTACTCAGTCCACGAATCACGGTTTTCTTCTCACTGCTTCAAGCTTTATAACAACAGTAAATGTATCGATAATCTACAAAGGATTGTTGTCTTTGTGAAAAAAAAAAAAAAAAAAAACACGCTTTGAATTTGAATAACAAATATTCCACTTATTTATCTTGTCGTAACGATGCATTTGCAGAGCTCAGAATTGAGTACGTGGCAGCGACGAGTCGGCGAGATGGGCGGAAGGGTCGCCGAGCTCGAGGAAACACTGTCCAAAGCGCAAAAGGATCTTCTCAAGACGCAAGAAAATAATCTTAAACTGCAGAGGGATCTTCGGGAAAATGTTGCCCAAAAGGAAGATCAGGAGGAGAGGATAGCGACGCTTGAGAAACGTTATCTCAATGCTCAACGAGAATCTACGAGTTTGCACGATCTTAACGAAAAATTGGAACAAGAATTGCAGCACAAAGAGGCACAGCTCAAGGTAGGCTTCAAGACAGTATAAACATTTTTGCAATTCTTTTTTATTAATTAAAATCATAGTTTTATTCTACAAATTGATTTAATTTTTTTTTTTTTCTTAAGCTCCAAGAGGAAAAGATCGCAGCTATCCAAGAAAAGCTGGAGCTAGCCGAACAAAAGTTGGCACAATATGCCAAGCTGCCGGAAGTGGAAGAGCAGCTTAAGCAGAGGATGGAGGCTCTGACCCAGGTGAGGAGGCCGAACCAGGTACGCAGGGGAATCATATCACCACATCATCGATCTGTTCCTTTCTCTGTTCCTCCGCCATTGTCTAATCTTCTTCCTTTTTTTTCTATCTTTTTCCCTTTATTTCTTCGATTCACTTTCGATGATTTTTATTCTTTATTCATTCTTCGTCTGGTTCATTCTATATAATTTTTTTTTTGTGTCAAAACTTGTAATTATTTTCAAATCTCGATATCCCGTAGCCTCGAATGTGGTATGAGCCTGAGCCTGTCTATTTTATTAATTCTAATCTAATATTTCTAATTTTTCAATTTTTCTATTACGATTATATATTTTCCGTTAGCAAAACGCTGCTGATAAGATTGTTAATTCTTTTGCATATAATTCTGCTTTGCAATTTTAACGCTAGGCATTAAGAATTTTATACTTCGAGCCGGTACGAAAATAAATAGAAAGAAAATGTTTTTTCATCGTATCGGATTATCAGTTCATTAAATTGTATTGGTGAAATTTACAAACATCTATTGCCGGCTTGGGGCCTATTAATTCGCCTTGCGCTTTTACTTACATAGACCAGTTTAGAACCTTGTTGGGTCATGGATCGAAAAATTGATAAGAAGTAAAGAAATTATTGCAGAAAAAAAAATCTGTCGAAGATAATTGCGATCCGTGATCTTTAAAACTATAGATAACTAAGAGTCAACTAACTTCGTCACAATTGGTCCATTTGCTATAAATGTTTGGGCAATAAATTAAAAATGTACGTAAATTGCATCAGTTTTGTTATGCGAGAAAAAAATAACAGCAATTCGCGAATGGACCAATGTTGATTAGAGCAGTTATAGAAAATATACTGCCGTTAAATATAATGAAGCAAAGATACTAGTTTGTAGTCTCGTAGAATAAGGATAATGAAAAAAGAGCAACGGAGTACGAGGGTCGATGGTAATTTATTCTATGAGAATATTAATCGTCTCGTGTCCCGTATTTAACAAGCAGGCTCAGGAGCGTCACGGTAGTGCCGAGGACAGAATTCAAAGACTGGAAACGCAACTCGAGGAAAAGAACGCCGAAGTGATGCGTCTGAATCAACGGCTCAAGATGAACGAGGAGCACAACACTCGCCTTAGCACAACTGTCGATAAACTCCTGTCTGGTAATTCCAAAAAGGCGAACGAACGCAAATAATTTACACTATTTGTTTTTTGTTTTTTTACGACACTTAAAATGAACATTAACACATAAAAACACATTAAAAAAGAAAATCTGTAGTCATTTGCCTACGAGAAAAAAAACTTCATTAATATAATTCGAGAATAGCAGAGCGATAGAAAAAATTACGATAACAAAAAAATTGTCTCTTCTTCAGAATCGAACGAGAGGTTACAGGTGCATCTGAAGGAGAGAATGCACGCTCTCGAGGAGAAGAACGCTTTGACGCAAGAACTGGAGAAGACACGAAAGATAGCCGAGGATCTCCAGAACGAGAAGAGCGAGATAATGAAGGAATTGGGGAAAGCGCGTTTGGAGATCGACAACGTAAAGCGTCAGATGTTGCAGCAGGAGATCGCGTTCAATATACAGCAGACCGACGCACTGACGAGAAGTCTGTCGCCGAACGCGGTGGATCCTGGAGTGTTCTCGAGAAGCGCCAGCCACAGCAGCTTCGACACTCACTCGTTGCCGAGGAGAACCAGCAAACGAAGTATCGACGACGATTCGGCTAAGGTTTGTTTGGTAAATAAGACGATTTTATAACACATTAACGTACACTTCGGGTTATTGACGAAAAAAATATCCAACATTGTTCTACCAAGCGAGACAATTTCGTACATCGAATTTTGGCCAGCTTCGAGTGAAGAGCCTCTGTTCGGCTGTTTCATGACGTTTAATTTATTGTTGCACAGGGCTACGTTGCGCGTACCCTCGCCGAACAAGAGTGGGAGAAGCTTCAGCAGGCTCACGTCCTGGCGAACGTGCAGCAAGCGTTCGACGTGTCGAGCGACGCTGAGGGCGACGGTGACAACGAGAGCATCTTTAGTTCCGCGGCGGATGTTATCAGTCCGACCGGACACACGGACGCCCAGACTCTCGCGCTTATGCTTCAGGAACAGCTCGACGCTATCAACAACGAGATTCGACTGATCCAGGTGAATTGGAAAATATTTATCAAAGATTTCGGGGTGTTTGGTTGTAGATAAATGAAGCCTATTGAAAACCGCATATGTCTCACGTAGACCCAAAGCCGCCCGTCGAAGTCTTTCGACCCACATTATTAAGGTAGTCCTTGCAAATAGTTGTTCACTTCGCATAAGTTTCACAGAAATGAGAGGCAATTTCAAACACTTTTGGATGGTATAAAAATCTAGAAAAATGAAGCATATTAAAAGTTCGGAAAAGATTAATTTTGCAGAATAACAATTCCAAAATATTGTTTAAAAAATGGACGAAAAGTAAAATTGTTCAACAAATCTCCCAGAAATCTAACTTTTCTTAATGTAACTAATTCGTTCACTTTTCCGAATACGTATGCATTTTTTCAGATTTTTTAATTCACTTTAAATTTTCTTATTATATGGGATAAATGTGTAGATATTCGCAAAAGTGAAAGTGAATTTAAAAATCTGAAAAATTTCCTACGTATTCAGAAAAATGAACAAATCGTTTCGACAAAAAAAAGGCTTCCGGGAGATTTGTTGAATAATTTTATTTTTCATCAATATGACATCATTTTGGTCTTATTATGATGCAAAATTAATCTTTTCAGCACCTTTAATATACTTAATTTTTTCAGATTTGTATACCATCCAGAAGTGTTTGTGATTCCCTCTCATTTCTCTGAAACTCATGCGAAATGAACACTATTCGCAAGAACTACCGTAATTGACCAAATAAATGGACAATGAAATCGACATTGCCAGATTATTGAACTGTTTAAAATTCTGGTAAAAGTTATTTCGTCGAAGTCGATCCTGATAGAGTTGTTATGCGGTATGTTTGGTAAAACCGAACAAATGTACCGAGCCTTGCCAATTCACCGAAAATAAATTGTCATATAATTCGTGTTATATTTTTACGTCACGATTTTTTTAAGGAGGAGAAACAGAGTACAGAGGCACGGGCCGAGGAGCTCGAGTCGCGGGTCGGCAGTCTGGAGCACATGAATCTTTTGGCTAGAGGACGAAGCCTCGAGCGAGCATCGCCGCCGCTCAGCGGTCGTTCAACCCCGAAGTCTCATCACAGCCCGAATCGGGATTATCTACACAAATATCATACGGTGAGTGGGACAAATTCTTCGATCCGTTGAGTTTCAACAGGGGGCTCTCGGCGGCGAGTCGGCGAACATTTTATTTACTTTTATCGTTTTCAAGTGTCAATTGGATGTTGGTTTTTATTTTTAACCGAGTCATGATTTACAGCCCTCGGCCCAACCTCGTTTTCTCGTTTATTTCCACTTTCATTCCAATTTTCCGATCGGTATACGTTCCTCCCACCTGATCGTCATTGCTAAACAAAGTTTCGTCATTTACGGAATTAATCCCGGGGACTTGGACTTTTACTTTTCATCATTCTTTCTCGGTGAAACGATTTTTCATTCGGTGATGGTCCAGCCGTTTATATTTCGGCGGGCGGTATGTTTGTTTCAAATTCTTTTGAAGATCTTCCGGATTTGAGAGAAAAAAAAAAACACAAAAAACAACGGAAAACTTGTCTCTCTCGAGTGACCAGCGTTCTGTAGTTGTTGGATGTTGGTGTTTTTTCGGTATTGCAGGCACCAGCCTCAATGTCACCAGCGCACCTTCATCAGTACGCCGCCTCGCTAACTAGTCCTGGACAACTATCCGAATCTCTGCCTGCGAGCCAGGTTCGTTCGTCCTCCGGCACTCACGTAGGTCCACGCATCCACGCTATTATCCTGTGACCTTTCGCTTTAAACCGGCGACTCTTTGAATTCTTGAATAATTCACATAATATTGATTTCCTCGTCGAATCACTCCAATCCTCTGACAGCTAACTACCTGAAATACATCGAAGCTCGAGAAGTCGGGAAAAAAAAATTATATATATATGTGTCGAAGAGATTGCATCTGCATGCTATGTTTCAGTAGAAAATGTAAGATATTTTAGGCTTCCGAGCGGGGATGCGCAATGGGATTCTGTGAGGATGCACGAGGCAGATCGCAAGCGATGCACGATGCCTCCGCGAGTGATAAACCCATGAAAAATAAATGTTTCCTCACGAGTGTAATCGCTCGCGATGGAAGACCCAAAGGAGCAAAGTATTTCTGGACAAATACCGCGAAAGGTCAAAGGCGTTCCAATAACGTTCGACACCTTTCCCCCGATCGTACGTTATACTCTGACGAGAAAATTTTTCGAACGGACATCGAAAATTTTTGCATCTCAATCCGCACACGGATTTTCGCGTTCGAGCATTTTCATTGGTTTCCGCGATTGCGCAAAGTGATACGGGATCAGAGAAACGACCGATCGGTGGGCCATGATTTTTGGGAGTGTAAAAAATGTACGGCATCTCTCGCCGGTCGTGCACGTTTTCTATGCAATTCGACGAAAATATAAACGTCTCTCGAAGTACAGAGACTATTAATGCATCCGAAAAAGAATGGTAAAGCGTGCGTCTGCATGTAATATTTTTTTTAAAGCAAAAAAAAAAAAAACCGCAAATAGTTCGTAGCTTTCGTCCGGATATGTTACATCGATTCCATGAGATACAATGATTTCTGCCTGTGGCAGTTGCAGTTGTCCGGTGAGGAGTTGCATTCTGTTAGCGAGAGGGACAGCGAGGGAGGCGGAAGCGGAGGGAGCGACGCCGCTTGTCCACTCACCGCCAGATCTCTCAGACTCGAACGAGTCGTTCAGGCATTGGCGCACAGTCAAGAAGAATTGAGGAGGTATGATAATTTTTTTTCTTTCCTACTATTGTCTGCTCGACGTCATACTTACGCATTTCCTTCAGGGCACGTGAAATACCACGGTCGGTAATAAATCGACTTCCCAATATTTCTTCGAGACTACCGGAAAATTATATCCGAAAAAATGTTCTTCGAAAAAAATGAACATAGCGAAGAACTAGGTTTTTATACTCTTACGTCGAAATGTTGACCAAAAACAGAACGACGATTTTGTTACCGACCGAGCCCGGTGTTTCACATTCCCTCGGACGCAAAAAGAAAAACTAACCATCTCAATCATTGATCTTCCGATCTTTAATGCTTTACGAAAGAGAAAATATATATCTATGCAGCGATTTGTCAATGAAATTTCAGCTTGATTAACACTGTTTCAATGTTAACAATTAACGCATAAACTTGTTTCCTTTCAATGTATTTTCTCCTGCCTCTCTGTCGTTCGGGAAACTCTACAATCATCGCAGACGTACGGGACAGTCGGGATTCCCTAGCGCAGGCTACTCCACGCACAGGTTAATAAACGTTTCTAATAACACCAGAAGCGCATGCGATGATCCGCTAATAACAACGTCGGCCGAACGATTTAACGATGACGTGTCGCTGTGCCCTAATCGTCGATTGATTCGCCGATATGGTTGCAACGAGGATCGTGGGCATGGAAGGTACGGGAATCTGTGGCGCACGAGAAGCGAGCCCCAGGGTAATGAGAATGTACAAACGAACGCACAACTCCTATTCAATCGTAATTTATTTTTAAAAACCAAAAAGAAAGAAAAATACCCGTGTATATCACATACTTCGTGCAGTAAAAATCTTAAAAGACAATTACTCAAACAGGGTACGTTCTTGCATGCCGATCTGCTCCTATGCGCTCTTCTATTTTTAACTGTCCACTGCTACACAGTAAGAAAAGTTTGTACTTTTTACCACAACTTATTGTCCACAAACGTCCACAATTTTTTACTCGTTAATTTTCTGATCGCACCATTCGATTCCTCTAGTTTTGCAAACAAAATTACAAACTAACATTGTTAATGACACGGGAAATAAAAGGACACGTTTGTATATTCAAATCTGTACAAACGAGTTTGTCACTCCTTTAATAAAATTATTTTTACGATACTTGCTATGCCGATTTTACGAAATTATTTTTTACTGTGTAGTGGGGGTTTTTTTTTTTAATCACCAGCGATACATCAGATTCTTTCTGCGGGATACATTAAGTGCGTTTCGATAACGAAAGAACGCTTATCAGAGCAGATTCGTGGAAAAACTAAACCCTGAACAGAGAGCAAACTGGAATATAAGAACGCACCCATAGTCAAATCATGCGAAAGAAAAGTCCAATCTATAAAATCACGTATACAATAAGAAAAAAGAATTTCCGATAATTTCGCGACAACCGGAGTGTGTGACTCACGTGTGAGAATGAATGAAAAGAAAGAAGAAAAAAAAAAAGGAGATGCCCGATACACATGCCCACAGTCTTTGGAGTTGATCACAGCGGCACGGAAGACGATGCCTCTATGCCGTATGAATCCTCGGAAGCTATCCCGTACGATGATATCTGGTACGTTCAAGCTGCCTGTCCGGTCCACGACCGACATCGCTGTCTGAAACAGTCGAGGGAATTTGCCGCTTCGAGAGATAGCCGTGAAATTATTAAAAATTCATCGAGATCAAGGTCTATTGCTTGATTATCTTTAATTTTTCGTCGACTACAGAGATACGGGCGTTGACAGTGTTTCGATGATATTATGAATCGATAGATTTTCTTTTTTTTTTTTTTTTAAGATACAGTAACGGATGGCCTGTATCGTTGTAGTCGATGTTATTTTCCCATCGGCTGTGGAAAATCCGAATCGGAGCCTCACGAGTCGATAATTAGATTTATTTCCAGGTTGTTCTGTCTCGCGTGTCTCTCCGAGTACGTATCTATACTTCATCACTCGACTTTAATTTTAAACTGAGACAAAAAAAAAAAATACAAAATTAGTCGAACCGAAATCACGAGCTACGAAGCTTTAGACGTTGTCGGCAAGCTCGCTTCCGCTAGATCTGTTGAATTTGTTATTGGACGTAGGTAGCCTGAGACAGTAAACGCTGTAAAAATGTTTCATTCCCGTAAGACGACTTCGTAATTTTCCTTCGCAAAATTGTCATTCTCCATCGTGCAGCTTTCACTCGTTCCCCGTCATTAATCATTTATTCAAGTATCCACTCGATGTTCGTCAAGCTTGAAATGGATGCTCATGAGCGTTTTAGTTTCTTCACTCGTGAACAAAAAAAAAAAAACTCTCGTGTAACGAGTAGAGCTATCAGAGGATTCAAAAGCATATGCGGCTAAGTCTCATCGAAAATCATTTTCTTTTTAACTCTCATCTCACGACGATCACCGGCTTGTACTCTACATCTCTTTCGAGACTACTGGAACGAAACGATCGGTCGCATGACATTTTTTTAGTAATCCATAAAAAAAAATTTTCCAACGATAAAAAAAAAAAAAATTTTAAGTCGCGAGAATTTTTCGAACGGAAAATCGTATTGCGGTTCCGCTAGTCTCGTCGGTCGTTGATCTGGAGTCGCTTGCAAAAGAGAATCAAATGACAAGAAAAAAAGAAATTAAATAGTGTGCTAGTGTAAGCGCTAGAGGTATAGATATAGATCTAGGAACTAGATTAGTGCTCCATGCAAGCAGGCATGGTCAACATAACAACGGCACACTCAATTCTGGGACTCCCCCTTCACCATTGTCTTCACGCCATAGTAGCCAGGACAGTTTGCACAAGAACAACTTGAGCAGTCAACTTGGAGGTCTGCCGATCGGGCAATTGTCGTCGTCGCACTTGCAGCACATGCAAGCGAATATGAGCCCCGCCACGGCGGCTGCTGTTGCCGCTGCGCAAAAGAAAAAGGGCATCAAGAGCAGCCTCGGAAGGTTCTTCAGTAAAAAGGAAAAGGTACGTCCCAGTTCATTGGAGAAATTCGCTTAATAAAATTAATTAAATAATGTATTTATTTATTTATGTATTTTTGTATTTATTTTTTTAATTTTTAAAAAAATTGTATTCATTTATTTTGTAAAAAGTGTTTCTACAAAACTTTTTTACGATCGATTACAGATCAAAGGTAAAGACACGCCAATGCCCGGAGACGTTCCAGGCATGGGAGGTACCGGCGGTCAGCCCGACCCCGATTACGGAGACAACGTGTCCGTTGCTGGAACTCTCGGCGGCAAGAGCGACTTTGACCGAAGGAAAAAGAAGAGGTACGCAATTCTCCACGATGCGGGAACGTGGTATCCAGCGGTCCTTGATATCCTTGTAGTCCTGGAACTGTTTTTGAATTTCGCCTGTCCTTAAAACAGTGCTGGAATGAACCCAGATAGACAAAACACGGAACGGCCGTTTGACGGCACGTTCCCGTTTTGACGGCACGTTTTTCTATCTGGGTAATGTCCTTCAATTTTTTATTTGTCCACAAATTTGAGCTTCAAAATGTATATTACTAGCGATCTTCTGACAAAATGTGTATCTCAGTTACGTTAAGACACATTATATAGTCGTGCATCGTGAGTAGTTTTGCTTCCTCATAGAGGAAACTATGTTTTCGTGAAAAAATAAATTTACGCGATTTTAATGTCAGCGTACTAGAAATTATCGAAAACGTCGTGCGAAAATTGTATTATAATTATAGCTTCCTCTATGAGGAAACTCAATCGAACAACGAACTTTATCATACAGGGAGTTATGCGCAAAACCGTGAAACATGAGAAAGTAATTGTGCAAATCACTTTGCACGCGTTTTTTTCTGAACCGATCTAACGTAAACGTTAAAACAGTTATCGAACTAAATGTTATTTCTTACGTCGCGCGCAATACGCATATTTTCATTTTTTATAAATATCCCAGCACAACCGGGAAATATCCTGGAAATTGTCCTTGAATGTCTTTGAAGTTCGTACGGACTTTTACTGGACACCATGGGGAAACAATTTTTTGTTAATAAAACTTTGCTCGTTTGTGGTCACTGATAAAAATGATAACGAAGTATATGAATTTTTTTTGTTTAGTATGTTGGATTCTTCGCGTCACGAGCTGCTGGGAGAAGCTATGAAAGCGGGCACGCCGTTCGCCCTGTGGAACGGACCGACTATAGTTGCGTGGCTCGAGCTCTGGGTCGGCATGCCGGCGTGGTACGTGGCCGCTTGTCGCGCGAACGTCAAGAGCGGCGCGATAATGAGCGCGCTCAGCGACACGGAAATTCAGCGTGAAATAGGAATTAGGCAAGTACCGAACGAGCGAATCGGCGCCGGAAAAAAAGCAATAATAAATTTGTCAAATGTTTGATTTTTCATTTGTCGCCGCTGTCAACAGTAATCCTTTGCATCGACTGAAACTACGCCTGGCGATTCAAGAAATGGTTTCCCTGACGAGTCCGTCGGCGCCGAAAACTTCGCGGACCACCCTGGCCTTCGGCGACATGAATCACGAGTGGATCGGCAATGTCTGGCTGCCGAGCCTTGGCTTGCCGCAATATCGCTCCACCTTCATGGAGTGCCTTGTCGACGCCAGAATGCTCGATCATCTTACGAAAAAAGATCTACGCGGTCAGCTCAGGATGGTCGATAGTTTTCACAGGTAAAACGACATTTTTTATTTGTTCACATTTATACACTTATGTATTGGGTTTATAATGTTTTTTTGTTCTATTATCTTTGCAGGACGAGTTTGCAGTACGGCATCTCGTGCCTAAAGCGGTTGAACTACGACAGGCAGCAGCTCGAGGACAGAAGACGAATGGCCGAGGGTGCCAATGCCGACGTGCTCGTTTGGAGCAACGATCGAGTCATAAGATGGGTTCAGTCGATTGGTCTGAAGGTACATTTAAAAAAACCCGATCAGACCCTAAGATTTTTTTTTTTGTCCTTACCATTCATTTTCATTAATGTTTTTTCACTTTATAGGAGTATGGGAACAATCTTTTGGAATCTGGTGTTCACGGGGCACTCGTCGCCCTAGATGAGAGCTTCGACGCCAACAATTTCGCTCTGACTCTTCAAATTCCGACTCAAAACACACAGGTGAGTGTAAACTTCGAAATTCTACGCGCGTTCGAATGGCGTACACGATTTCGAGAGAACGCCATTCACTAAGGTGAAATGACCTACCGCGATTATTCACATTGGCTTAACGCAGCTATCTCGTGAGGTGAAATTCCTTCGAGTGTAAAAAAATTACATATCGTTGGAGACTTCGATTATTAAATTCGAAATGATCGATTCATCAAATAAACCTGGATTAATTGTCGTTTAAACAGGCGAGGCAAGTGTTGGAAATGGAATTCGCGAACTTGCTGAGCCTTGGAACGGAAAGACGTCCCGACGAGTCGAACATGATAAAGTCCTGATCGAGTACAGGAAGGATAAACAACAGCAGCAACGGCGGTGCGAACACGTAAGCATCGGCGGCAGCATTAACAGTAGCAAAAATATCGCCGACTCCAGCAGGCCAACGCGTCATCAACCCCATCACGTCTAGTCCAAAACCCCAGCTATCGAGTACTCTATCTGTGCGCAAGTGTTTTTTTTTCGTGTAAACAGTCGTTAAGAGCTTTAAGTATCACTTGTAAGGGACGAGTGAACGAAGTGAAAAAAAAAGATTATCGTTCTCTGTCGTAAAGAAATGCGGAATATAAAAAAAAAAGATATCGAGCATTTCTGTACGATGAGCCTATCAGGAGGTATCGCCAATACAAAGTAGCGAGGAATAATGAAAAGCCATGCTATCATAACACTATAATAAATGAAAAGGCGTTGCGAAGCGAGGAAAAAAACAAACGGATAAGCAAACCTGTAATTCCTATAAATATTATCATTTAATTTCGGACGTGCGATGCAACTCGTCTCTCGGTCGTCGGAATGGACAAATACATTTAAATGAGAAATAGAAGATTGAATGAAAAATCGTTAATAATTAAGATGAAAACTAAGGCAAAACGAAATTTATATATTCAACGTATATAAATATACGTACTCGTATATATATATATATATATATATATACACACTTGAACAAACAAAAAAAGAAAGAGAAACAAGCAACATACACTAGAAAATCGCCGATAATCGATCATTTATACGTTTGATAATTCATCATACAATCATCAAAAGTAAATTGAGAAGGGAATATGATAATAGATGAAATTAATTTTTCCTTTTGGTTAATTTTTAGTTTTTTTTTTATCAATTTTTTTCATGTATAAATCACCATCCAGCATATTATTATTATAATTAATATTATTATTATTATTATTATTATTATTATTATTATTATTATTATTATTATTATTATTATTATTATTATTATTATTATTATTATTATTATTATTATTATTACTACTATTATTACTAATATTATTGTTATGATTAATAGTATGAAGATAGTTAGTTAATTAATTAATATTATTATTATTAACCAAAAGAACTGTAAATATATGAGAAAAAAATCAGTCGACAGTTATTGCAGTATTATCATCGCGTGATTTCACTATTGCGAGTCTCGCCGCCGAAGTCACGATTCGGACTCTCGTGGTTGTTTTTGTTTTCTTGTTTTTCCGTTTTATCATTTATTGTGTATTATTATTATTAATATTATTATTATGTATTAACGTCATTCTCTTTTTCTTTGTAGTGCGCATATTCATATACCGAACGAAATCGGATGATATCGACTAACAGAAAAAACAAAAAAAATAAAGGCCATTACCATTGACAAATCGAAAACTATTTAACTTTATCACCTGAACGATGGATTCATAATAGGACATTTGATATTTATTATTCTGGTGTCGGAGAAAATTGAGTACAATTTTTACGCACAGATTAAAAAAAAAAAAGAACAATCGTAACAGGGATTTCGAAAAATTACTGCGCCCTCCGAAGTTGTTGTTAATGTTATTGATAGACGAGGAAATTCGTAGTTGTTGAAAATTAGTTGCCATCTTCTTGGTTCGATTGTCCGTTTCATAATCCCACAAAGGTATCTATATAAGAACCTTAGAAATGTGGAAGAAAACGAAAGTCCAAAGGCAATGTATCGCAAATATACTTACCTTCTATTACGTTAGTTTATTTCCAGACAAATAAAGCATCCTGCCGATTACCAGTGAATACCGTCGGATCAGCGGACAAACTAAGGCCTCACGATAAACAACGAAACAGCAATAAATGCAAAAAAAAACTTTCAATACTGTTTCGTTTGTTAATCGTGAGGCCTTAGTTTATAAATCGCTAATTACAAATTCACGATACTGTGCCAGAGCTCCGATAAACCGCGGTCACGATCATTAAAACAATATAAATTGCGAAATTACACTGAATCCATGTTTGCCTTCGACCGAGAAAAGAAGAAGAAACAGAAGCGTTCTGACGTTGCAAACTGAAGCGAACGTCATTCAGGATAATACTTCCAGCGTAAATGTCACAATGATTGTTGTAATGATTGATCATCGAAGTGGGGAAAAAAAAAATCAGAACTATTAAACGACACGAAAAAATAAAATCTCGATCGCGACGTGACCCACATCTCCCTCGATCATTACCCTCTGCTGATGACCCTGCGATAATAAACATAAAAAAAAATCACTGTATCACTATAAAATCCTACCGACGTGTAATATAGAGCTTCATCGATTTTCACGAAACAAGAAAAAAAAGGAAGAAATAGAATTTTTGAATGAAACTTATACGACGGAGAGAACTCGATATTTGTAGCTGATATATCGAGCGTCCCTGACGCAAATAGCTTAGGAATTAATACTTTGGAAGTCTGCAACACCAAAAGGTGCTAGTCAATAATGATTTATTATTCCGATGGTCCCTTTGAATTACTGAAGAGTTACAGAATATTTAAAATCATCTTGTCGGACGCAAGGTTTCTAGCTCCATTCCAGATTAAGTTACGCTATTTGTATTTGGGACCTTCGATAAATTGTAACGTAATGCTTCGAGCGGATGAACAATACGAAGAAACGATGATGATAAGCAAGGAAGATATCGAATATAGAAAAAAAAAAAAGAAAAGAAGAAACGCAATGAAAATTCCTTTGATATTCGTATGGCCATATCAGTGAATGGATTGTGGGTGCCTGATCGAACGTGCGTGCGAGTGTGTGAGTGGATGCTTTGAGTGATGAAAAAAAAAAACTTACGCGACACTTTATAATGACGTCAAGTAATTAGGATTAAGAACGAAAGAAACATATGAGAAAAGCGATCGATAAGAAAATATATAAAGCGATTGATATGCAGCCTGGAACTGGGCATAGCTTCCGTAAGTTTGAGTAAAAAGTGAACGATAAAAAATGTAGAACAAAATACATCCCCCATATGCCGTTGATTATTGATGGAAAGGAAGGCTAAAACTCGTAAGATACAATTTTCATTAAAAAAAAAGAAATAAATAAACCATAAAGAAACGACGTTTACATGAAGAATAAATGAAGATATAATAATAAACTTCAATTAAATCTGAAATATTAAAGACAAACGATACTGTTACCACGTAGTATGTAGAATAACAATTACATACAATGAAAAAAAAAAGATTGATTGTAAACGATAGAAGAGACAGAGAGGAGGAAGAAGAAAAAAATAACGAAAGGAAGAAATGTTGGAGAAAAAAAAAAAAATCGTTGATCGCCTCACAACAATTTACCGTATAAATTGTCCTTGTAATTTTTATATGCCAACTCTGTATACTTTGATATAGGTTTTGAGACAAGATAAACAAAAGTGGAAAAAAAATAACCAATACAAGCAACCATAAACCAAAAAAACATGCGACGAAAGAAAAAAAAAATAGAATTAAACGGGATGATTGACGATAAGTGTAAAGTATATTAAGTATAGTACATAAGGGCTTTATCTTCCCTCTTCGGTCGTCGATGAACTTCCGTTCTTTTCTTCGTTTTGTTTTTTAAATCAGTCGCGAAGACGGAAGAAGAGAAAGATTTCTTCTCGTATTCAATTAAAAATCGTCGATGATGGGAAGAATAAAAAAAAAAACTTGACTGAAGGGGGAAGAAATAGCCAAAACGTTAACTGATTGGTGAAGATGATGATGTATGAGTAAAACCATAACTCGAAGAAAAAGAAAAAAAACAGAGAAACACACACACACACACGGACACAATTAACCACACAAAAAAAAACTATTAACAATTATAAATACACTTGTATAAGACGATAAATTATTGTACCTAACATTTACCGTGGACTATAATTAAGAGAGAATCAGACATTATTAGAAAGATGTGAAAGAAGAAGAAAAGAAAACAAAAGAAACTGAAAGGTATAGGATGAAAGACAAATCGACGATGATAATGATGATGATGAAGATATGAAGAAATGCGGATGATGAATGCGCGGGTGCGCGTGATATAGATCGTTTGTAATCTAAATTCGAGTTTTAAGGATAATAAGGATAATGGGTCTGTAATTCGTGTTTAACAACAAAAAATCAAGCTGTGTAACGGTTGCCGATGTTATTATTATTGTTGTTTATTATTCTAAATCCAATCGTCCTTATTTCATTCGTGTCTAGCAATAACTGTTTCATCATCAGTTTATTCATTTAACCCATTATTAAATATGTCGAGAAAATTCTTGAATGTACAAAAATACATTATTATTTATTATAATTATTATTGATAATAATATTAATCGTCAACTATTATTTAATATATAAATTGAAGTTGACGTGTATTTGTCGATCTATCGTTTACACTTATAGAATAATGTTTTTCATCATTCCTAAAGATATTTTGTTTTTAAATATTTATTATTATTAACAATAGTAGGTATTAATGATCAATTATTATTTACCGTGTAAATCGAAGACGACGTGTATTTATCGTTCTATCGATAACGCTCATGAAATAATGTTTTTAATAATTCCTGAAGATATTTTGTTTTTAAACATTTATTATTATCGCCCCGAATCTTTGGTTGAGAAATTATGTTATAACGTGCTCTGCCGTCGTGACGAGTGTCTCCCTTCCGGATAGTCGGTATCGCTCAACGCACTCGAATTCCCGATTTCCCCGGTTTGTATGAAAGCTTTGTCATCTTTCGCCTTAGGTTTCTTCTTCCTTGCCTCTTCTTCGTCGACCAATTTGTTTATCTCCGCCATGTGAGCGAGCCGTTCCTGGGCCACCCTCTCCATACGCGCGTACAAATCACTCCGCGGTGGTATCAAACGCTTGAAATCGCGACGATCGAAACGCAAGAGCTCGCAGACTTCCAGCGCCAGAATTGAAACGTCCCTTCGACGGTGCGCATAGAGCAGACTTATTTCACCGAAATAATCGCCGTCTTCCAGATGGCAAAGCTACGGAAAATTGTATAGATAAAAAAATAGTTCTTATCGTTCATTATTCATGCTTCATTGAACATGGGGCATTGCCGGAGAGACCGGTGTCACTTGACACACTTTGTGTCCTACATTGGTGACTTAATAATCATAATATTTGAATTCGTTTGCCGATTTTGGCAAAATTTAATACGAAACAATATTGTTGCCAATTTGACTTCAGTGAAAATGTTTTGGAACATTCTGAACACGTATACATGAAAATCTAATAAAAACAAATTTTCGTCGAGGAGAAAAAAAAATGAGGAAAAATATAATGTCGAAGATATTAATTGCTGAAGCTATCGGTTGGACTCACTTCTATCCCAAAGGAATTTATAACAGCGACTGTGCCACTTGCAATGAAGTACATGCAGTCGCCATCGGTGCCGCACTTAATAACAACATCGTCCTGAAGATATATGACCGACTTTACTGAGGCTGAAACGAAAGATAATGGTGAAAATTCGACGTTGAAGAAATATGTAATTTTAAAGATTTTCCCATATAGATTTTTTTTTTTTCACCCATGAGACGTCCCAGCAGTGTTCTCGGCAAATTGTGAAATATCGTCGCGGTCTCGAGCAATCCACGACTCGATCGCACATTTATTTCTTCCTTCAGATGATCTTGAATAAAAGTTATATTTTTATCTGTATGATTCCACATTTGTGCGAAATAATGTTTTTTTTTTTTTTATTGTTATTTTGATAATACGAACTCGACAGCGTGTTGGATATCGCGTTCTCTTTGAAGTAACTTCCTTGGAATCGATATTCGTAATAGTCCTTCAGCCTCTTCTCCAAACGCTCCGGCAACTTTTTGTCCCGGGTGTATTCCCTTACATTGTGAATTATCTCTTGATACTTGAGCTCGGGCTTTGCCGAGTACTCCACCAACTGCAAAACGATCACTGAGCCCGAGTTTAATGTTTATTATTATTTATGTAATTCAATATTTAGTACTTGACAATATATATATTAGTGTTTCAAAAAAGGGCATTTTCTTATCATCAAATTGTAGATCTCAAATTGAACCTCGAGAAAGGCGGTACCTAGCAAAAAATCAAAAGAGGTGCCGCATTAGACGTTTTACCAAAAAAATGCGGCACCGCTCAAACTTAATTTTTTTATCAGCCAAAGTAGATAGTTCTACGGGGTGGGAACTTAACTCTTTGTAATTTTTTGTATTAAACACAAAAGACTTAGATTTTTTAAATTTGTATATAGAAAACTCTAAAAATATCCAGTCGGGTCAATTTGTTGGAAAAAATTCTTTCCATCCTCTAAAAGTATAGATTTTAATCGGAAGTTCAAAATCTAAAAAAAAAATCTTGAGAGATGCCGCATTCGTCGTGTATATCCAAAACGAAAGAAGTCGAATTCGTTCGGTACAAACGTTGAATGCGACGCGTCTTTCGCGAGGTTCAATTTGAGGTTTAATCTTTACTTTTGGAGGGTCGAACTAATTTTTTTCAACAGATTCACACTAATGCACATTTTTAGAGTTTCCTCATACAAATAAAAAATATTTAAGCATACGTATTTTGGGTTCACTACAAAAAATTACAAAAAGTCAATCTCTCACCTCGCAGAAGTATATATTTTGATCTAAAAAAACGTCTCCCGAAAGGCGGTCGTTGATAATTATGTTTAAAAGGTGCCGCATTTTTTGCGTACAAACGTCGAATGGGGCACCACTTAGCATTTTTTGCTACGGACCGCCTTTCGTGAGGTTCAATTTAAGATCGAAATCTATACGTTAAAAAGGGTGGGAGGAATATTTTTTTAAATGTCCTTTTGAGAAACACCCTAATATATACATATATATATAATTTTTATTTTTCATAATAGTAATTTTTAATTTGGACGGGTCCAATTAAAGAATTGATTTATAACTAACCGATAAGCCAGACAGTGTAACCAGTGCCAAAAAGAAGAAGAAAGCAACGAATCATTTTATCAGCAGCCGACGTCTTCCTGAATTCAATGAAGCTCGAACCAACCAAATTGCTGATCCCCATGTGAAGACTCACGAGGTACACACGCCATGAGGGCTCTTTGTACAGTCCACTTTTCACGGCGTAAACGTCCGAATCCTCATTTTAGATTTTTTTAAAATTTGTCAATAATTTATAACTTATTATATAAATTGTCATGAATTTATAATTTACCTCAATCGTCGTTCGTGTGGCGTGCAGTACGAAGAAAGGAAACGCATACGTGATGCAAGCGCTCCAATGAAATATCAAAACGGTGAGAAGGCATAGCCAGAGTCCCACATCGAAAACTTCCGATAGTCCAAAAACCTTGCTTATTTTGTGATTTTTTAAAATGTATTTTATTAATTTTTTCAATTAACTAATTAAAAAAAAGTTATTAACAGTTTTCAATCCACTGTACACACCTTGCTCAATTTCTTCATATAGCTTCGAAGAGTCAGCAATCGAAGTAGCTTCAGAAGAGGCAGCGACTCGGCAATGACTTCCGGAAAATTGGATTGAGGTCCTGGGGGTCCGAGAGTACCGGAAGTGAACCAGGTGTAAGGGACGGAAGTCAACAGATCAATTAGAAAATATCTCTGGCTGTAGTGCCTGCAGAAAACTCGTAAGTTAATGGATAAATGATTGTTCAAATGATCTATAGATACGGAAGAATATTCTTCCTTTAATATTTTATCAACGGCACAAATACTTTACATGTATATAAAATAAAATAAATATATTTGTAATAATAAATATAGCTAATTAATATAATAACTATATAATGTGCTATACTATATACAATACGATATTATACAGTGCAGTACACTACAGTATATAGTATTATTCTACAATATAATGAATTAAGATTAATAAATATATTTTTTAAATTGTATTTTCATTGGCGACCATAACAATCCAGATGTAAATTTTGTTTGCACAGCGTACGACCAAAATTAACTTTGAACGGAAGATTAACTATCAAGCAACTTGAAAGACCCTTTTTCAAGTCTACGGTAATATAAAGGATAATAAAATTTTTTTCTGATTAGATACTCACCTAGCAATGAGTGCGGGATCGATAAAAATCTCGTGTCCATCGTCGGACGTAAAACCCGTTACGAAGTTCATGAAAATATCTACAATACAAGCAGCGTAAGCTGAACCGAGAAAATAGAGTTTGTCGAATCCTTTTTTGCTGCATATGCGGTAGAAAGCGTTGATGTACGGTACTGCGAAGAAGAGATAGAGGAAGGTCAGAGTCATCAAAATTTCCCAGGCGAATCTGTCGGTATTTGAATATAGAAAATTTCAGGACGAGGAGGAAACAAAATTGTGATTTATAAAAATTGATATATCTTCACAAATGACCTTAAATCGCTGAAAGGATGAATGACCCACCAGTTAGCCGATCTGGAGTGTCTCTTCTTTTCAAAATTAACGGAGGCTCTGCTTCGCAAATAAAATCTCGTTAGCGGATGCCTCTCGGAGACGAGAATAAGCTTCTGAAATTTTCTTTTTAGACGCGCCAACGACTTCGCGTTCGGTGGCAATCTCGGTAAACAGCTATTCGAAGTTTTAGCCAATTCGCAAGAGTGCTTCGCGAGATATCGTCTCTTGGTTGTGTAAGCATCGCTCTCTGTTCGATCCTTCGCCAGATTTGCTGGATGTTTCTCGAATACGATAAGAATTATTATTATGTTTTTTTAAAGCAATTACGCGGGTTATGAAAATAAGCTGTTTGATCTCCAATAAATGAAGGTGACGAACTGTCATTCCGAGTATCGCAAACCGTGTGTTTCTTAATTCATCCTTCATCCGTTTCTGTTGCTGGCTACATTCGGGACGAATTCCAAATTCATTTGAGACGTATCACATACGTTCTTTTGCCCACTATCCGGTGTTCCTTAATTCACAACGTTTATTTCACTGGGTGCATTCGAGATACATTCCAGATAAGAATGAAAAATATTCTCTTTAAAGTCACTTCCGGTTTGAACATCTCACTTTTAAATCGGGAGTGACATCTACAGAGAAATTTTAAAAATTTCGTTGTAACGTCACTTTCAGTTTGAAAATATTATTTTTCGATCGGAAGTAACGTATTTCTGGTGCGACGTCACTTCCGGTTGAAAAATGAGATCTCTGAACCGGAAGTGACGTATTTCCGATATGATGTCACTTCCGATCGAAAAATGAGATTTATATATAAAAGTGAAATTTTCGAGCCTCCCGTAGAGTCTCTCACATAACACTGATGGACACTCATCGACACGCGAAATATACGTGTCCGTCAGTGCTTTGAGTGTCCATGAGAGTGTCTATGAGAGTGTTTAGTGGTCTTGTACTTTATTATTCTGTAGATATTTTATTTCGTATCAATAAATAATGAAAATGCTAGGTATACATGATACATTACTCTATGCGTGATATAATAATTATCGATTCATCAAAATTTGCGACTCGACGAGCTAAGAATCACATAAAATTATTCAACAAGGCAACTGGCACGACTGCGTTTATTATTTCTTATTCTGAAAACTGATAAAACAACTGCCGTTCACGTAGAAACAAAAAATTACGTATGCATTTGTGTATCATAACATTTGTTAACTTCACAAGGGGATTATCACGTTTTATAAGCTACCGCTTTTTTTTGTTTGTTTGTAAATAACTTCCTTTTGCCGTTGATGATTAAAAATCGGCGTTAAAACATTATCTCTTTTCCAGCCTGTTAGATATCGTTGTAATTTTTTTTTTTCTTCCTTTGTGACTCGGCCTTGGAGGACATTCGCACGAGCTTTAAAAATCACATAATCTTAATCTCTCACAAATTTCTGAATTTAATAAAAAAAAGATAAAATTCCTCCGAGACGTAATCACAATGAATTTCCCCTTTTATCATCGGTGTCGTTTTCGCCTCTGTCACGAAGCCTCGACTCTTTGGACTCCAATCCCAAATTGCTGTGTCTTCTGGGCTTAGGAATTGGATTCACCTCTCGATCGCCGACGATCGAGGGTCTCCGTTTTATCGGTTCTGAAATGTGAAGCTCAATGACCTTCACGGGTTCCCTGGGTCCGTCAACGGCAACTGGAGGATCTTCTAATCTGATGACTTTTATTTCCTTCTGTTCCCTCGGCAATTCCCTCAACTCGACCTTCACCCGGTCCTCGTCGACCATGTTTCGAAAGAAATTCTTTCGCGTCTCCTGCAACGATACTCTCGCATCGCTGCGATCGTTAATTTCGTTAACTTCCGCCTCGCTGTCGTCGCGTTGCTTTCGCTCCTCAAGAAGCTTGATTTGGCGCTCGATCTTCTCGATCTCGTCCTTCACCGAGAAACTATCGCTTCGCGACAAATTCCCCGACGATGTGCGCCGAGTTAACGGATATTCTTCCGTGTCCGACGATACTCCGATTTCCTTGATAATCTCGATCTTCTCAGCTCCCGAATCTCGTCTCAATTCGACCACGACTTCCGTCTCGACTTCGCAATTTTTTTTCGACGATGAAACATCGTCTTCCGTCGATTTCTCCGAAGCGGCGATCGATCTTTCTTCGGACGATATTTTCCTCGTTTTTACGTCATTACCTTCTCTCGGTTCTTCTTTCGAACTTCTTCGGGGCTTTAAAATCTTTCTCTCCTCTCGCGTCACTGGCATATCGGTTATCTCACTGGAAGAAGAAGTGCTTTCGTTGGCAACATTAGTTTCTTTCTTTTCTTCCTTTCCTTCCTTTTCTTCCTTTTCGTCCTTTTCGTCCTTTTCGTCCTTTTCTTCCTTTTCGGACTTTTCTTCCTTTTCGTTTTCGTTCCTAATCGCACTCGCTGGAATGAAGTTGTCGTCCATCTCTCTGTTTCTCTTCGTCATCTCGTCGATATTTTCCGTCACTCTGGCTATGTCTATTGACTCGACGATTTGCAGTTCGCCATTTCGTTCCTCGGCTTCTGACGGGTTTACGCTTATTTCCTGCAAAAATTGAAACAAACAAATTATAAATGATGTCGATGATAAATTGACGAAGACAGGGTTGCAAAAAAGGTGTGCGACTGATGATATCCTTACTTTGGGTGATTCCAACGGCTCTTTGAGTCGAGGTGGTTGGGGTGCTCGGCGCTTCTTCCGCCCGTAAGCGCTGACTGTGCTTCCGACGGAAATGCAACTGTTTATCGACAAATTTGACTTTCTTATGGCGTCGTGACTGAATCTCTTGAACATGTAGTCTTCCGGGACGTTTTCGTTTTCGTCGGTGAGGGTAACATCTTCTCCGTTGAAGGAAGCGGGAACGATCGATCTTTGAGATGCTCTTGGTCCACCCCGTCTGTAATACGTATATAATAAATATAACGATAAATAAATAATATGTCATTAATATGCATAATAACGATATATTCGTTATAGTGCGTATTAATATTTTAAAAATCGGATTAAACGCGTGGCGAAACTGATACTCACTTTGGTGGTATTGGTGTTTGGTCCGATCCTCTTTCCTCAAGAACGACGTTTCCATTACTCGTACTTTCTTTACCGTTGAAATCGAGCGGAGGTATCTTGTCCGTCGTTTTCGGGCTCATCTGACCGAACCTGCGCATTTTGTTTAAAAAAATGTGTTACCTTCACGAAGATTTTTTTTTTTTCATTATTTTTTTTTTTCTAAAAAAAATGTCACCGTCTAGCCGGTGGTTTGGGAGTGAGATCTCCCATAATCGAAGCCGTCGTGTCTTGTGGACTTCCTTCGTATATTCTTCCGGGATCACCATTGACCGTCAAGCTGGAGCCGTATCTGGACGAGTTGTCGAACGTGTATTTTCTTCGTCTGGTCAATGTACCCAGGGCCTCGTCGAATTCCTGCTGATCCGTCGACAATCGGGCTGGAGCTACCGGATATCCGTTATACGTTCCTCTCTTGTAAGTCGACGAAACTAATTGATTTAAATAAATACATTTTTTTTTTTTTTAATCAATAGACGTCAATGAAATAATTTTTCATGAAGGTAATTGAACTTTTGTAGTGATTTTTTTTTTTCTTACACGAACCTGTTGCGATCGTCGGCTTTCTTATCTCGACTTCCTGGGAATCTTTCCGTTTGCCGAATAAGCCGCTCCTGAAACGGATGAAAATCGTATATAGCGACAAAAATAATGCGAAGAAATAACGAGACACGATCGTCAATTGTGGAAAAGCGAGATGGCGAAAATAAGTTAATGAAAAAATGAAATTTAAAAAAAAATTGCAAAAGAAATATAAATATTTTTTTTATGTGCTATCTTCTTAGTTGTCTTAGGCCTAGAATTTTATTGAGAGACTTCTCGTCGGTGATTGGCCGATACTGTACAGAGAACATTTAATTGCAACGGATCAGCAATAATCGATTTTAATCGGTCCGAATTGACTGCGGATCAGAAAAATCACTGTTGACGCACGTAGACTTAACATACTTCGTAGGTTTCCATACTATTCTGGATTAGTATTGACATCTGAATAAACAGCATTAGTTGGAATAATTTTCAATTTTCTTTTTTTTTTTTTTTGTAGAGGCAATACTCGTACTTTGGTCAACTATATCAATGTGGCGCACCGACCTCGACGATTCCAATCGTTTGACTTCTGTGCGAACTGATATATTTGCGGAGCAACGAGGGCAGCCGATAAACTGTTACTCGAGGATTTCTAACACGTGTGTCTTCGCTCGGTTTTCATCAGTGCGAACGCAATTTGCAGATCGTCTTGTCATTTCTAGGTCGTTCGTCTTTTTACTGCCATGAAGTAACGAAGATATGGAGGGTAAATTCCGCACAGCCGTTGCGTTTGTCTGTATGTACATAATTGTGTGCAGTTTTGAGATCACGGCTCAAAATTTACAAAAGTTGGAGCTACTACCCCATTTTTATTTTTCTCTCAAGAACACAAAATCTCAAAATTTCAAATCGGGCAGCAATTTTCATGAAAATTGTGTCAACGTTTTATACTATTCGAGCATTGATAAACTACTAATACCACTACTGTTCCAACGGCTTTGACACTGAAATCTCGAATTGTTTTTAACGAAAATATAGCTTCCTCTACGAGGAAAGAAACAAAATTAAACGAGTCGTGTGTGATGTAACGCGATGAAAATGATATTCTCGGAAGTGGAAAATTAGTATCGATAATAATTCGCTTCGTCTGGAAGTTTGCCGATCGTCGCTGTAAATACATGGTTCATACTGACCGCGCGACTTGAGATAAGATTCGCGATAATGCTTCGACGGTAGGTGAACTATCTGACTTTATCGTTCCGCTGTACATATAATCGTGATACGGAACGTTCGCGATAAATTCAACGGCACGTAGATAGTATTCATAGATTGTACAGAGTCTTGTCTGTAGAGCAAACCCGAGGGGTTTTATCAGTGCGTGGCTCTTCGACGTCATACCTTAAATCTGTGCCCCAAGATATAATCATTAACGATAGATAAGTTGCGAGTCGCAAATTCACGGGTGTGATACATCCTATACCGTAACCCACACGAATGTGCATGGTGGAACATAATTCTGTCACGAATAATGTTAAAATTAATGTAAAAATTAAATTAATGTAAAAATAATAATAATAATAACTTCCGTGGAAAAATCTGAAAAACATTATATTCCGACAAAAAATCAAATAAAACATATCTTTAATATATGTATATTCGTAAAAAAAAAATGTACACGTGTAAATTTGTAAAATATTTTTAGTGCGTAAAAAAAAAATCAGAATTAAATATTGAATCAAATTAAATTAGATTAAAAAATTTAATTAAAGTAAATGAAAAAACGGCGTGGATACAGACGAGGCGTATGATAAACTGAAATATTTTGTGGATAGTTGACTTCGGCGAAACATAAAAAGGAAGAAGCTCGAATTCGACTATAGGTGGATTATTAATTCTGGCCATTGCTATTCACTGGTCAATGTCGAAAATAACTCCCATTCATCGGTACACTAAGTGTAATAGGCTCCAACTTCTCCGAGGCTAACTCCCTGCTGCTCGAGATGGCTATGAGCGGCTGTCTGTGCATTCCATCCATCCAGACGCACTCCAAATCGATATTTATTTCTTTAACAGATGTCCATTTAAGCCAAGTTCGCGGATAACAAAAATCAATCGTTTTCTATGCATGACAAATTTGTATTTTTTTTTTTTTTTTCATTGATAATTAATAATGAAAATCACAAGAATGCAACGAGAACCCGCATGAATTTAGAGCCACGAAGTGAATCGCACATTGAGGAATTCATTCAAGTTCGAGTCTATTTTTTATGATGGTCAAGTGGCGGGCATTTCGGATCGCCCCCGTTTATTCCTGTCCTCTCTGGACACATGCCAGTTTCAGGTGACGCTAACCGAATCGCATCTTGTAGCTATGAAATTCGCGACGGGAGTTCAAGTTCGTCGAACCACGATTATGGACAGTACCAATTTTTTTTTGTCTCAATAACTTTCTTCAATAAATTGATTTTCGATTAATATAATTTAATTCCTACAAAAATGTTGTTTTTCCCAATCGACTCATCGAATTGAACTTACCATGTACTTTTTATGGAAAAACTGTTGGATCTCTGTTTCTTCTTATTCCGTCCAAAAGTCCAAAATTTGTGTTTCGGTTCCTTGACGGAATTTTTCGTTTCCCCATTAATACGCCTGGCGGTGCTCGGTGTCGAGTCGTCATTGAAGGGATTCAAGTCCTCGGGATAGTCGTAGATCGAGACACTCGGCCGTCGTGACATTATTTACCGATGGAATTACAAAATAAAAAAAAAGTAAAAAAAGAAACGAAGATCGTTCGATTCGGAAAAGAACGAAAAACGTCCTGTGTCGTTATTTCGATGCCCAACAGAACCGTCCCGGCGCATCGGTTGGGTCCCTCTCGACGCGTGGTAACTGTAATAATATCCTCTAGATCTGTGTCACGATCACCCGCAATTTCGTCCCATCCTCGTTTATCGTCTATCTTCTTCTTGTTACTTCTCGCTGACGAACACAATGTGTCCGAGGTGCCCGACTCGAAACGATTCACCTTATGAGTTAGGAGCCTGGAAAAACACAAGAGCAACAGAGCGTTAATTGCGAGTCACAATTATTATTATATTTTTCTAATAAAATATTAATTATTATATAAAATTGCATTTTAATGAATTCATGTTCGTCGCATGGATCTTAAATAAAACGAGAACATCAATAGTTTTCAATGTTTATTTTTCATCGATTTGATAGCTATTGGTTTTATCGGATAGCGAAATACACTGATTTGAAAAAAAAAATGTTGAAACTGCTTTTTCGTAATTTTATGATTTTCTTGTTATTTCTTAATTGCTAGGCAGAAACAGTTGGCGGCATTATGTCTGAATCGATTCCCGCTGAGTCGTCCAACAAACACAATTAGCTCAATTGAGTACGTCCACGCTTGTCGCCCGCTTCTGTTTTAACACGCCCGACACGCGCACGTTGTGTAGTCTCGATATTCCGTTCCACATACGAGCGGACCTGGACGAGTTGTTAATTCGATCCAACATCGGCGATATTAGCATCGTTTCTACGGGTTAAGTTGATGCGAAACACCCACCCTTTCACCTGTCCCGCACTCAATCGGCAATAAAAACTGTAATGCTATTTTTTTCGATGGTGCTAAAATTGCATAGTTCAATGGAAATTGAATACCACTGGACGATTTGTTAATTCCATCCAACATCGGCGATATTGGCACCGTCTTTCCGGCTTACGGTGACGTGGTAGGGTAGACCGGGGCAAAACTGTGACGCTAAGCAATAAAACCTGCTACAACGATACCGAAAACATAGACCCATTGTTTTTCACACCAAAATTGTATTGGCACCGGTTTCGAAAGGATATTTAAAAAAAAACCATCTGGGGCAAAACGGGGTACCCTTCGATTGTACTTGCAGCAATTTTTGTTAACTTAATTATTACCCTATTTTACCCCACGTCGATATGACATTTCATGTCCCCATTTTGCCCCATGGTCCCGTTTTGCCCCGGTTCCCCCTATATCCTGCCGCCCACTTGCCCGGGTGCCCAGTCGGAAACAAAAACTGTACTGAATGCCGTTTTAAGACCGCAGAAAACTGAAGAAAAATAAAATTGTCTTTCCCTGCCTCTGTCGATTCCCCAGGGACAGACAATTTTCGTTTTTCCCGACTTTGCTGAAATAACCACACTCCTTGCGTGCTATACGGGAGAAAAATAGCCTATTATTGACCGATGATAATTATTAACCTGTGCGCATGCGCAGTATGATCCATTACTCCCTAGGGAGTATTAGGGCTCATTATTCCATCTGAATGCTCTATTACTCCCGGGTGAGTAATGTTCATTGGCGAATGTGACGATTTTGCAACGCAAGAAATGTGGTTATTTCAACGAAGTCGGAACAAAAATATCGTATGCCACTCGGGAGGAAGTGCATTTTCACGTCACGACGTGAAAATGCACTTCCTCCCGAATTGCCGAATTGACACGTCAATTTCTGCCCTCGCTTCGCTCGGGCATCAAACTTCACGCTCGGAGAAAAAACGGACTTTCCTCCCTTGTGGCATAATGCATAATATACTATTTTTTCCGACTTCGCTAAAATAACCACATTCCTTGCGTACAATACGGAAAATAGCATATTATTGACCGATGATCATTATTAATCTGTGCGCATGCGCAGTACAGTTTCATTTACTCCCTAGGGAGTAATAGGTCTCATTACTTCCTAGGGAGTAATAGGTCTCATTACTCCCTCTGGAAGCTCTATTACTCCCGGGTGAGAAACGGTCATTGACGAATATGACGATTTCGCGATGCAAGAAATGTGGTTATTTTAACGAAGTCGGAAAAAAGTATCGTATCCTTCATGGCAAGGAGTGCGTTTTCAGCTCGTGTGATTTTTGCCCTCGTTTCGCTCGGGCAGCAAACTTCACACTGGGTGAAAATCGCTCACTTCCTCCTACCAAGTAGCATAATATACTATTTCTCTCGGTGGACTGCGGTCTCAAGACGGCATTCAGTATAATTTTTGTTATCGGCATCCGTATTTCACATAACCTTAAGATTATGAGAAACACCCACCCTCCCGGCCGTCCGGCTCTCAGTCGCTAATAAAAACTACAATGCTATTTTTTCCATCGTGCTGAAACTTTATTGCCCAACGAAAATAGAATGACACTCGACGAGTTGTTAATTCGTTCCAACATCGACGATTTTGGCATCGCTTCTCCGGATTAAGATGATGTGAAAAGGTGTGCAACACCCTCACACCAGGCCGTCCCGCACTCAGTCGATAATAAAAACTATAATGCTTCTTTTGTCAGGCTGCTGAAACTTTCTTGTACAATTGAAACAAAACGCAACTGCGTCTATCAATTCTACAGTGGGCTGTTATTTCCTTCGAACGCTAAAGTTTCAGCAACATTAAAAAAAATAGCATTGGTATTTTTATTATCGACCACGTTATTTCACATACCATTCAACTGTTGTCGTCCTAGGGACGCCATATTATATTTCTTGCACATTTGATTTCTTTATTTTTTTTTTTAAGTTGGCCCACCGTTCTATTATCGTCGGCGCTTAGTCAGTCGCTTACTTCAGGTCCGAAGTCGATCCGAGTCTCGGTAAATTTATCGACCCGGAGAGAGGGAGAGGATTCGTTACCCGATTAGATAGGAATCGGTAAGTAAGCGTTGGAGAGAACTAAAGTTTGCACAAAGTCTCGACACGAAAACACGTTACGACCTCGGAACTATAGGGAACGCATCTCGTGACCCGTGTGCCACGGCTTCGAGGGCGCTACTGTTTTGTTTCTCACTATAAATAGACTCTACGAACTCGGCGAGTCACGGGCAGTAAAAAGTACGGTCGATCGCGAAAGCATTAAGTCCATATCGAGTGTACCGCTTCGTAGGTTCTTTTATTTCCTCCTGTACGTCGTTCTGAATTTTGTGTTTTTTTTTAATTTGTTTTTTTATTCAAGAGCACCCCGATCGTTTTCATGCTAGCTCAGCGTGCTCGGGCGTGCAGCGTGCTCGGGCGCTTATTGTTTATTCGATTAAACTTGGAAGTTTATTAATTAACCCAATCGAACGGGAATCACAAATCCATCGAAGAAAGTGGGCTTTGCTCATTGAATTGTGCCGCCGAAAACACTACACGTTTTTCCGAAAATTTTGGCACGTGCGTCGCGCAAAACTATCTTATTTTCCACAAAAACAAAGCTTTCACTGTAAGAAAAAAAATCGTTGTCAAGACGTCAAGAAGTTTTGTCAAAATAACCGGAATCATTGCTCTCTTATGCAGCATTAAAAAAAAAGTGCAGCGATCGTGTTGGACTAAATCCAAATGATCCAAAGGTGGCGCAGACAAGGGGGACGACATTGCAAACGCGACGTGGCGCTCTATTTTCGACGATATTTCGGGAATCGAGGGTGCCGGCCTGTCTTTCCAACTTCGAGCGGTATTAAATCCTAAACAATATCGTTTCGTCGGTAAAATTGATTATTCATTTTCGAACAGAAATAAATTCTACAAACAAAACAAAAAAATTTGGGTACAAAATTTGTATAAAAAAAAGATTCTTACAATATTTTTATAACCAAAAAAAAATTGTTTACAAAATTTTTATAACAAAAAAAAATTGTTTACGTAATTTTTATAACAAAAAAAATTTTTTCTACAAAATTGTTATAACAAAAAATAGCTAAATAATTTTTATAGAAGATATGTAATCAACGACGGCTAAGTCTACTGTTTTGTTTTGTTTAATAAAAAACAAGGCCCTACGCTTACGCTTTTTTTCGACTTTGAGCGAAAGTTATAACGGCGTTACTTGGAAAATCGCCCCGATTATTTTCGACGTCTAAACAGTCGGCTACAAAGATTTAATCGTAAATTGACAATCCCCCAAGTAAAATCTCGAGTTATTTTGTATATATTAATGAGTAAGTATATCCGAAGCAAATATGTGGCTCTGTAAATGGACGATGATTCATTGACAGTACAGGCTAGCTGACTACGAGGTTTACTCGAACAAAGTTCGATATGCGGTCGTTGCAGCGGTGAAACAAAAAAAAATAAGACATCGCTGAGAATCATTGGAAAATTTCAGCGCTTACTAATCGGTAACCATAAAAAAAAACAGTTCCCACAAAATCTGTATAACAATGATAAAGAAGTTACTGATTAACCTCCCGGATCGATTTTAGAAGCGATAAAAAAATTCTTCAATTTCGATCATCGATCGGAAAGACTCTTGAAATTTAATATGCACACTGTGTCATTGAAAATTGTATTAATTTGGCGCTTATAGGGAGCGATAAAAAAAACGTTCCGCACGCGACATTATAATTATCGGATTGCGCGACACGTACCGCTTAAGCCATCGACACGAAGATGGTGACTGAGAAAGAAAAAAAGCGAAATGCTAAGACTATAATGCGAGACAGCGTAAGCAGTCGCGGTTGTCGTTCGGGGAGGCGATAGAAACTTACGTAACAGTAAGTAACAGCTAAACCGAATTCCCCGACACTTTCTTACAAGCGATACATTAGATACAAAACGTAGGTGTCAACGCAATTACGCGTCTCCACGTAAGGCAATAATAGGAATTCCTAAAAAATAAAAAGTTCAATCCCGACAGTAAAAAAAGTAAATACCAAGTTACAGATTTTTTGTCGCATCGTAATTATATTTAACTCGATGATCATAACTAATTACAATAATTCGTAAAGAAAACAAAAAAAAACATTTGTAACTAATAAATTTATAACGCATTACCTTCCGAGCGTCGATAAATTCCGCAGTGACGAAAAACCACACGGGCGAAGAACAAATTAAAAAAAAAACCACCACTCGAACTTCCAAAAAATTCACTTCTTTTAATATGTATATTTTTTTCTTTTTCAGTCACGTCACAGAAAAACACGTAACTTAATTACAATAATTATCACCGTTCTAATATTTATTTAATTGTCGTGTTATTATTTTTATTTTTTTTTTAGTACTCCTGGGTCTCTAAAAACTTTTAATGCTCGATCAATCGATCATGTGCGCGCGAGAGACTTTTTCTTTTCACGGACGAGAGATTTTTTTTCGTCGCCCCGTCGAGCCACGACGATGACGATGCGTAGTGGCCGGTCTCGCGGTCGCGACTATCCGGCCTCGAAGCGATCGCGGAACGAACGAGCGGGCGCCTTCCACTCGCCACCTCTCCCGCCAATCGCCGCGCGCTCTCGAGTGTCTCGCTTCGTGACGTCACGGACGATTATAATTCGTTTCGCGATATGCATGATTTCCACCTATCGCATTGATGGTGTGTGCATGTGGGAAATACAACTGATACAACCGGTGAATTCGCACTGTTTACCTATTGCAAATATAGACGTGAAATGTTTTTTTTTTTTTCAACGAATTACTCGAACGATATTCTCGCCGGATGAAAGCGGACGGTGTTGGTTTTTTCATTCGATAGTTACATTCTATTGTACCGCGGTTAGGCGTCAAGTATTTATGCCGGTCCGGCAACGGACGCAGCCGGACACGACGCAGAAATTCACGTGTTGTGCGCAATGAAGTGGGTCTAATTTGTTGCTAAGTGACATCATTTTTTTTTCTCGTATTTATATATCTGTACGTAACGTCTAGTGGACGATATGCAGAATATTCCGGTCACAGTTGAACAATGCCGGCTCAGTTTCAAAACAGTACGCGGTCCGATGGACGAAGAGAGGTTATGTGCCAATTTGATTTGCAGGATTTCTTCGTTTTTTTTCTGGACACGAAATTATTTTTATTATTTGTAAACGGACTGTCCGCGACGCGGGGAGAATGCTCGTAGGTCAGAGCGATGCGATAATTCGTCATTTTTTCGTTCTCACAATCTCGTCGCGCTACCAACTAAGTAATACGGAAAGGGAAGAAAAAAAATGGACATAGTTATGCACACCAACTGCGGACTGGTATGTCTTCCCGATAATGCGTTAAGTTTATTTTCGACGATGACGGAGAAACTGGACGTGTCATCGGCAGCGATACACCGCGTCTATAAGAATATCACGAATCGCACGATCGATCCCCAAATGTTACGTACCGCAGATTTAAAGAATTCTTAGAATTAGCATTAGGATAATTTTTTAGAATTTCTTTTAACGATTCCAGATAAGGAAGAATGAAACGTTTGGGTTCACAGTTTCATCGATATTGCTTGGGAAATCGAGCAAATGAACAATCGATGAGTATTCAAAATACGACATTGACCGAATGACCTTCACATTGGAACGTTACTTACAAGTGTTTCCGAATACCGTAAATCCGCCCGCCAATACGAGTCGATATTTCGAGCCTCGTTCGTATACCATATTTCCGGCTGTCGAAGGATCCGAGAAATATAAACCACTTCGGTTCATATGCACGATCGAACGATTTCATGCAAATTATTCATCGATGTGGATATGCTAATATCGACAAATTCTAATGAAGTAGGCAAGATGAAGATGACTCCTGCAGGCGATCACCTTGGCCCCATTAGTTTTTCTTCATTTTTTGAATTTTCAATTTTTTTTTTTTATTTTTTTTTAAAAAGGAAAACGCGGCCGACCCGATTTGCCGAATAATTCACTTTAAGAAAATCTTTAAACGTAAAAGTTTTTTTTTATCCTTCCAATCTTTTTTTCTTAATCCGGAAAAAACGAAGTTTACATTGCGCAAAAAAGAAATGTATTTCTTACCGCAATTTCAACAGATATATCAGCGACAAAATGTTAAATAATCAAATGTCCTTGCATGTTTCATTGTTCAACCGCTTCGGAAGCTTCTTTTTCATTCCGCACGCTGATGATTATTATTATTGTCATTATTGTTATGATCGTTGTTATTATTATTGGAATCTTAAGTAGTCACTAGTATTTGCATGCAATGTGTGCGGTAAGCGCACACATATTCCGTGCCCGGTGACGTATGACGATAGACATGTAAGGCGTATTTCTTATAGCTTCTCAACTCATTGCCGCTCTCAGCAATTCGCAAAATAACGTGTAGTTATTATTGTCATTGTTATTTAGGCGAAAATAGCGAATTATTTATTTAACATCCGTCATACATGGTGCCTAGCAACGCAGAGGCTTTAGAATGGAGAACTGCCGCTGATTACAAAGTATGTTTATATAGAATGAAAAGTGGTGCACGCAATCATCGAAGCGAGCTTCTCATCGCTCTGTTTAAAACCATCGTGAATATACTTTCCACTTCGTGCTTCTTCTTGGTCTTATCGCGACGGATGTAGTCTGGCGCGCGTCGGATATTTTTTTTTTTCCTTTGATATACCACAACGGAAATATTATAGTGAAAGACGAAAAAAAAACGTTATTGCGCTTTTTTGTTTACGATGCTCTTTTACTGGCCGACAGCGTAAAAATATTGAGCAATACGACGATAAAAACATTCCCGATTCGTGACGGTTGAGGAACTTCAGGAGAAGGCCGTTCTTATCCCCCATTTCGATTAAAGATAAGACGGATACGAACTTTATCGATTTACCGTCGATCACTCGGAAGAAATTATTTTATTCCGCGCGATCGAAGATACATTTTTTTTATCTACTTCAATGCCTGAATACTTCGCAGTTTGCCATCGATTTAACCAGAGGTTTAATTGGCAAAATGAAAAAAATGTAGTTACTCGATTCCGTACACATATTTTTTCAATTTTTCTTAATTCATCGATTTTAATGATCATCCAGTGATTCAGGGAGAAAAAAAAATCAGATTTTGAAACTGTTTGTCCCTTCACCCGAGTAAGAAATGCAATAAAGTTGACGAAACCATTTATTGTAGTTTGATTTTAGATTTAGCAAGTAATACATTGCATAACATTTCCGATTTTAATTGCAAAGTAGTGAGATTGGAGGTGACCGATAAATTAAACATTTTATCTTCTCGCTTTCCTCGCATGCCAAACTTTCACGGAACCCGGTTGCACGCTCGATATGGTTATTCCGTGTTTGGTCTACATGGTGAGTTGAACTAGCACCGGATTGTTGTACCGTACTTGTGTATTACATCGAGGCGCCTTCAATCGTACGCCGCAAAAAAAGTAACAAACGTTCGTGTCTTCGTTCAAGTGTACACCGCAAATATGTAATAATTGTATTATTAACAGATAAAACATTGTACACCGCCGTTTCGCTATACCACGAAAAGTTTACGTATTCACATGTAACGCATTTGGAAGTTGACAACATTTTGTTGTAAAACCCGCCAAGCGTATCAACATTAAAAAAAGAACATGTTCAATATACTCCAGATGTGTAAAACTACATGGAAGTAACTCTACACCGGCGAGGAGGAAAGACAGAGTTCGAGAGTGGCTTTTGATGAGCTCCAGTGTTATTTGTGTAGGTAAAATGAACCATGTACCGACTGTTGATTATTAATTACATGTGGTTATTCCCTCAAGAAAATGAACGATTGGTCACCATTCAGAAAAAAACCATTGGGACAACGATTGGAATATGTCCAATGGTAAATTGGCGTACCATTCGGACAACCATTCAGTTTCTCAATGGTAACCATTCAATTTCCCAATTTGCTATGTGCACGACCTACACAAGCTCACCCGACGAGTGTGTATTGCGTGTACATGCAAAGAGCTGGGTGTGCAAGTTGGGTCGGAGCTGGCCGGTAGACGGCGCTGATAGAATGCATGTACACGGCAATACACGCTCAACTGGAAGCTCTGTGTAAGTCACACACATAGCGAATAGTAACCATACAATTTTATTAATGGTTACCATTGGTTATTATTTTAAAGCAAATAATGTGAAAAAGATAATGCAGATTTTATTCTTGCATTAGAGTGTTCCTGCATTATTGCTTATGCTTATGAGCCAAACTTCGATCTTATATGTTCGGGGGGCGTCCATTAATCACGTGAGACTCGGGACGGGAGGGGGGAGGGGTGCTTAAAAACATCAAGACTGATCACAGGGAGGGGGGGTCTCACTCAATATCACGTGTATTTCTAGGTGCATTTTTTCGCATCGTACGTCATAAATTTAAGCCTTTAGTTTTGGTTTTACGCAGTTCTAAGCGATGCTCGCGTTTGGTCGATAATGTCCATGATGTACCGACCCAACTCGGTTGCACATTTGCATAGCAACCGCGGCGTGAGGGTTACCTCGGAGCCAGTTGAGACTTGACTGTGCATGAGGAGTGGTCGGCAAACACTTGTTGCGCTAGACGCCTTCTTGTGGTCGTCGCAATGGCTTCTGAGATTGGGTCTTTATACAACGAACTTTTTAAGCAATATACAATACTGCACAGCGAGAAAACCGGCCAGAAAGCTCTATATGATTTTAATGCTATCTGGTCGGAGGCTAAAGCTAAACATCGTGCCAAAGAAGATCTTACGAAGTTCGCACGGAGTGTGTTCTAGTCAATTATCGACAAAAAAAACCAGCTCGAAGAAAGCCTTAAATACATGTTTCCTGCCTATTTCTTCAGGGTCCGAATGGCTTGACTATCCCGAAGCCGAATGAACATGATGGCAAAAGATTAGCGTCGTTTTTGTAGCCAATAGTCTTTGACCCTAACCCCTTCCGACGATCGCTTCTACGAAATCTGTCCCAGTCTGCAGTTGAAGTCTGAATAGTTTCTTAATAGAACGTGCAAAGAATGTGAGCTGTACTTTTGCTCCAAAAAGGCTGTTGCAGCTCACAAAACTGGTCTGCAAGAATGAAAAAAAAAATTGTTCAACAAATTCCCCGGCATCTTAACTTTTTGTTCATATAAAAACAATTTGTTAATCTTTTTGAACACGTATGAATTTTGTTAGAATTTTGTGTAATTTTTGAAAATGCTTGATTTTTTTCAGATTTTTATCCCGTCGAGAAGTGTTCGCAATTCTCTCTCAATTCTCTCTGAACTCACGTGGGCTCAGGCTGTCCGCTAGTTCCTTAACTTCCAAATGCGTTACATGTGAATACGTAAACTTTTCGTGGTGTAGTGGAATAGCCGTGTACAGTTTTTTTTTGTCTATCAGCAAAGCAACTGTTACATCTTCGCTGTGTAGACTCGAACGAAGTTGCGAACGCTTGTTACTTCTTTTTCGGTGTACGATTTACTCCTGTTGCAACGAACGAGTGTACAATTGCAGATGCCTCATTGCATCCGGCCGGGCAAGCTTACGGCGAAAAAAGTTTCGTTTTAGATTCCAACAAACTGATCTGACAATTTCATTGACTGAATATTTATTTCGTAAATTACTTGAGCAAGCGTCTATATTCACCGAAGCATAAAAATCAAATGAACAGTCGTGAACATGTAAAGCCAATTAAACCCTACATTTTTAAGAAGGAAGAGAAAAAAGAAAGGTTAAAAAAATCGTGGAAAGAATTTTTAGTAGAACGTTAGAAGTCACTCATGGGCTGTTTTATGAGTGAAAATTGCTGGGACACTGACAGATGAATCTCTCATTGCGTAACGAGAACGCGCAGAAATTGAGAACGTCGTGTTACTCGACGAATACGTTATGTGTATATACATATATCCATACCGCTGTAGGACAGTATGCGCGACAGTTGGGTATCGCGCATTGTAATGATCCGGGGTATGCAAATTTAAGTGCAGGAAGATCCGTTTGGCCAAGCAACTGCGAAGGCCTTGAAATTTCCCCATTCACAGTGACCTACGCAAAAATTCTCAAGTTTTCTTGTTCAACATCGTCTCGCAGAACATAATTCGCTCGTGCCAATTACGAGAAGATTATTTTGTTGTTTTATTTTTCCTAACGGTAAATAGTTCGGACACATGTCGTTAAGCGGTGTGTATTTTTATTTCAAGATCTTCGAGGAAAAACTAAACATACAGAGAAATAACTTTCTCTTGGAAAATGCAAAAGGCCTGTATTAATTTCCGACACTGCTTTGTATTGTTCATTTTATTTATTTCCCGATACAATTTACGTTCCAACACCAATTTGAATTGCTGAAAGACTTTGGCCGTGCCCGTCGATGAATCTACAATGAGTTGGATGAGGCGTGCATATTTCGAATTGTACATTTGATCAAGGAGTAAAACGATTGTTTGAATTATCGCGCCATTCGTGAGAAATTCGTCGCCAGCGAGCGCTCGCACGCATTACAACGGGTCGTGACACTTGGTGAAACACTTTATCGAGTGGTTTCTTATTGCATCTGTGCGGGCAATCGCGGAAGTAAACAAACAGTGGTTCACCGAAAGAAAGAAGAGAATCCAATCTAAAGACAAAATGGATAAATGGACACAGAATTCTCTGTCGGAACTTCTCGATTTCAAAGTTCCCGACGACATGGTGCAGTAAGATATAACAAATATTACAACTCAGACGAGCGTATCACATAACCTCCATTGAAGATCCGGGTTTCTTTACGTTCAATTGAATTACAAAAATAACTGGGATTACTTAAGCAGCAGTCCAACGGATTCATTTCTCAACGGGAAATCTATAATTGAAGGAAGAAGGAAAACTAAGAACAATTGCCGAACAAGTTTGTCGATATCCTTGACATAGGTTATGGCGAACTCCGCTCGGTCGGTAAAATAAAACTGCAATGCAGTTTTTTCCCGGCTGATGATTACGCTGGAAAGCAGCTTATACGATAACAGAAGCTCATAGGACTATTTGTTTCGCAGACGATGATAATTGGCTTTTACACGGAGAGTTTTACCGCTTCAGAGAAAACTGCGGACACTGATTTGGTACCGACCGAGTGGGTTTCACATCGCCTCGAATTCAAGGTCATGCGAAATAGCGCCGTCGGTAACAAAAACTGTACTGAATGCCGTGCTGAGACCGCAGTCCGCCGACGAAAAAGAAAATAGTTTTTCCCTGGGGAATCGGAAAACGCAGGGAAATACCTTTTTTTTGTTCTCACCGGTCTGCGGTCTTAAAACGGCATTCAGTACAGTTTTTGTTACGACCTGCGCGCGGGTCACGTGGGTGGGGGGTCATACCACATCACCTTAAGCTCATGAGAAACGACTCAGTCGGTAACCAAAATCTGTAATTAATGCGATTCAGAGACCGTAGACTTTTCGGTAAGGCAGGTCAACCGACCCTTGAAACCGACCGCGAAACGACTTAAAAAACGACCGGTCGTTTTGTGCCGTTTTGGCGACCGCGTGCGACAAAATCAACGACCAGTTTTTAGGTTTAGGCTTGGTCGTATTTGCGTTAACGACCCAAAAAACGACTAGCGTCTTTGAGCAGACCCTACCTCGGTCGTTTTTGGGTCGTTAAAGCAAAAGACGACAAAATCTAAACCGACAAAATGGTCGTTTTATTGGTTGTTTTATGGTCGTCAAAACGGCACAAAACGACCGTTGGTTTTTTTGGTCGTATGGTGGCCGCTTGACTTGCTAGGGGTACAATTTAATACCGCGTCCGATGATGCTTCCGTTTTATCCGAAACGTCAACTGGTTTTAAATGGCATTGACTCGAAAATGCATCTATCTCTGTCGCACTCATATGTCACGTGGTACATCTTTCACATGGCCTTAATTTTAAGGTGAAGTACGCTATGGGTGCGAGAGAGATAGCTGCAATTTCGCAACCCAAAAATCTCCCAAGCCGTTTATTTCTTGGGAAAATAATGAGAATAGTGAAGTACAGAATTACTGCGCATAGTTTACCGTTCTCGTACATTTCACAAAAAATTAAACGTCTTAGAGAATTTTGGATTGCAGATTTGTTACTGACCGAGGAGTTTACCTTGAGTTTTAATTGAAAAGAAACGATAAAAAACTACCTTACGACGCAAAAATTCAAAATTGAAAGTAGAATTTAGCAAAACATCGAAAAAATCGTATCTAACACGACTTGTTTAATAATTTTCAGAATCATCATAAAAATGGAAAACGAACGAGACGTGGACAAGTACCTGAAAACGTTGCTCGATTTCGGCAACCCCAAGCACCGACAATTCGTCGTTGACTTTAAGAAAGCACGTTTTTCGTGCGCCGCCGCGACGTCGGGTAACAAAAAAAATAACGAGCAGAATTTCGCGCCCAAACAGCACGACAAGAAAAAGGGAAAATCAAAGGAGAATCAAGTGCCCATCGCAGCGCAAGAGATTCAAAAGCCTGTCGAAAGAGTCGAAAAGAAAAAGACTAAATTCGTTAATCTTTATTCTCAAGAGGGCAAAGATAGACAAACCATTTTACTGAAAGGTCCGGTTTGCATTTTTTTTTAACTCAAAATTATTCTGTTGTAAAATTGTTGTTTATTCAATTAAGTATTGCCTTCGTAGGAAGAAACAAATGCGACTGTGAGGCAAAGACCCACTCCCTCGTCAATAATTGCTTGACATGCGGTCGTATAGTTTGCGTCCAGGAGCGTTCGGGGCCCTGCCTGTTTTGCGGCACGATCGTTTGCACGCCCGACCAACAGATAGTACTTTCGAGCAAGACCAAGCAGGCCGACAGTCTTTACAATAAACTGATGGAGCAAAAAATCGTCAGAGTTTCGGACGCCGCGCTCAAGCACAGGGATAAACTTCTGGAATACGACAGGAACAGGTTCGTCGACATTTTTTAACGAAAACTATGCGAAAGAAAAAAAAATTGAACGATGTTACATCTTTTCCTTTATCGTCATAATAAAATAACAGCCCCATTTTCCGTGAATTTTTTTATTTTTTAGTGCTCGAAGAACCGAGGTCATAGACGACGAGAATGACTATTACCAATCGAGCAACAGCGTTTGGTTGACGGGCGCCGAGCGCGAAAAGATGCAGAAACGCGAGGAAGAGATGAGAAACATGAAGCATCAGTCGCGTCTTACGCGAAAGGTCACGCTCGATTTTGCGGGAAGAGAAGTCGTGGAGGAAGTTCAGGATTTCGACGATGCGTTTAACGCGGAATTACGCGAGTCCGCGGAATCGATGATCGCCAAAGTGTCGAACGACGCGAATGTCTGTCCTACGATAGAATTCGATCGGCCAACGGTGGGCAATTTATTTTCTTTTTCCATCCGATTGTATAAAATTTGTTCCGTTACATATAATAATGAATCGTTTATTTTGCGTATTTTTTTCACGTATCCTTGGGAGTCGATTTTTTTCTTCGGGACCACAAACGAATTATGTTAATGATTTTCTTTTTCCAGTACGTCGAGATGAATTTGTTGAACTCAAATAAAAGCGTAGGATCAAAGTTTGCAAATCAAACAACTTACAGCAATCGGATCCAAGACAAAGAGTATAAGGAAATGGTGGACGAAGGTGTCTGCCTCAGTATGCATCAGCCGTACGCGTCGCTTCTGGTTGCCGGAATTAAAACGTGAGTAACGAGTAAAATAACCGAGCAAAAAAAAAAAAAAAAAAAAAAAAATCGATAAAAAAAATCTGTAAATTTTCATCGTCAAGTCACGAGGGAAGAGATTGGTACTCGTCCCATCGCGGGCGTCTCTGGATCGCCGCCGCGTCGAAAATTCCCGCGACCGAGGATATTTCCACAATGGAAAATCGCTATAGAGTTTTGCTCAACGGTTTGTATTTTCTTCACTCATTTCTTTAACCGATTTAAATAATCAACGATTTTTTTAAATTTCGTAAATAAGCAATGATCTTTTTTACTTCGCGTTTCTGTGAAATGTTGCTGTGAAGTTTTACCATACTTACGGACAATTTATGTTGATTTAGAGAACATAAAATTTCCGGACACTTATCCAACGGGGTGCCTGTTGGGTTGCGTGACGGTGACCGATGTTCTGCCGCAGGAAGAGTACCGTCGTATTTACCCGGACGGAGACAGCGAAAGTCCTTACGTCTTCATCTGCCAAGATTTTCACGAATTACGACTGAAGTTTCCCATGCAAGGACAGCACAAGATATGTAAGGACACTTTTTTATTTAAAGAAAAAAACATCGTTTCACAAATAAAGCTTGTCACTGTGAGAAATCACTGTGCAGCTCTTTAGCCTTGCAGCGAGACGTACCTTATTTACAAATAAAACACGAATTAAACAACAAAATATGCTATAATTTTATTTACAGACAAATTGGATAAGAAGATTCACCAAGCTGCGATGAAATCGTTGGAGACCTTGCTGAAAATCCGCGCATCATAAATATTAAGGAAGCGTTGAACCGGATGAAAAAATGTTTCGCATATCGCACCCGCTTGGGTGAAACCGCTTATGGGTTGATCATAAAAGGTTTTACATCGCTGTTCCGGGGATGCGGTATATGTTTACGATTGCGTTGATACTTGTTGAAGAAAGAAAGCTTTTCTACGGATGTTTATTTCGATTGTAATGAAAATAAAATTTAAACAGCATTAACTTACGCGTTTCCTCTTTTGGCTGGATCATTTCCAAAACGGTGAAAAATGGTCTGTGGCATAAATTGCTATATACGATTAAAATAATTATAATTTTATCGTCTCTATATTAAATTCAAAAGAAAAAAAATACCGGAATCTTAACCTAAGGAAAGAATTGTGAGTGGGAATAAATTTGCAAAAACGTATTCAGAATCATCGTCTCATCAAACTTTATACAAATGTATTATTTCTCTTTACAACAGGCTTTGAAAGCGAGCAATTTCAAATTCCATTGCTGCCATAAAAATCTTATACTGTCCTATCGGATACGCTACGTACAGTAGACTGTTCGCCTTTCTCAAACTTTTTCGCTATAAAATTACATTTGTTTTCTCCTAACGCGCACAGCGAAGATAAATTCGTTCGTGACTACGTGTAGATTTATCTATTTGTCCTTGGCTGCAGAGAATTAAATTAAAAAATAAATTTATTACACTTGTTTTTTTTTTGAGTTTGTGAGATTTTACGATACCGTCCAGCAATCGGACTCGTCGATGCGAAATTCGGAAACGAAAAGAGATAAATATCCATAATATTCATAACGATAGTGTGTATACTATACCTACATTCCGTATTAACTTTCGTCGTAACAAAATAACAAAGTCGCCCTTTTCACGTAGAATAACATATCTATGTTATAATGATAACAATAAATACAAAAAGCAGGAAAAAGCTCAGAAGCAATGATAAAGTTGGTAAATAAAAAAAAAAACTTAGGTAAGTAATGTACGAGCTATTTTTCAATACGCCTCCTCTGTTCAGGGAGACTCAGACTCAAGATTTCGGATTCGTATAAATTCACCATGCATCTCATTATAGTTTAGCACGTTCTCGTTAAACGAGAAAAAAACAGAATAAGAATCACGAAGGACGCAATGGTTGCGAAAAGAAACTAGTACTATCGGCAAAATAATATAAATAAATATAAACTAAAGAAAACCCTCCAATACGAATTTCTTGCTCCTTTCGACAGGCAATTTTTGGTTTTCATCACGGCCGAAAGCAACGAAAATACTGAAATACGAAAAAAAGTTAGATGAAAAAAGGAACATTTTTTACATTTTCCTTTCAACGACAACCATTTCAATGATCGCAATGACTCCGTCGCCTGTCTCGTTTACTCGATAGATAATGTATCGAACGAAATTCCCCGCATTTTTCAAGAACATTAACACAAAGAAGTTTAAAATTTTTCTTTCTTTCCATAGGTAGATTGTCTTTAGGTCCTGTTGCAAAGGCCGTGATTCGAGGCCTGCGTGTTTGTTACCGTTTCGCGGAAACAAACGTACCACAGTGTCTTTTTTCTCTTTTGCCCGACTTCTCTGCGTGTAATCCAAAAGCAGCTTCCGTCGAGTTTAGTAAATATAATAATTCTAGTGCGTCGTGAAGCATCGGGAATTGTAATTTTACGGGAGAAGAATGAAACAGTCCTACAGTGCGGTAGACAGAATTTTCTTTGAATCGGTGAGTTTTTCACTCTAAACCGTCGATGACTCGTATTCTACCAAATATATATTTTCCCGTCATCTGTGTCGAATCGAATGTTCTAAAAAAAAAAAAAAAAAAAAAAAATGGTACTCTCAGATATAAGTAGGCGAGTCCTTCAAGCTAGCACCGCAAGCCTCGCACGTAGCCGCATTCTTTTCGTTGACGAGAGTGCACGTCGGGCATTCCTTCCCACCGCTCGCCAGAGGCTTGTCCTCGTTCCCCTTTCGTCTCGATTTGCCGCACATCTCGCAAATTTCCCGTCCTGAAGGATTCAAAAATGTGCAAGTAGCGCAGTTCCATCTGCTACCTGTATCCCTGAGCCCGCACTGTTTATTGTCTCTCGTTGAATCGACATTTTTTATTACCGTCTGATCGTTTCCACTTTTGTAGAGAGACCTCGAGCTCGGCAGAGTGTTGCTGTATTTTTTGTGCGCTCGTTCGCCAGTCGAGTCGCCGGCCGACGCCGTTGAATCCTGCCACCCCGAAGTAACCGTTTTCCTGATTGCCGGGCCGCGACTATCCTGCCCATTGACCGGTGACGAATCGTCCTCGTTGAAATTCGTTCCTTTACCGCCGTTTCCACTCTTAACCTTTCTCTTTTCGTCCTTGGTAAACCTAATTGCGTACTCGTCCTGTTCGACGTTAGCGAGCGACCTGGAGCTCTTCTGTTGCGTTCTCGATGAATTTCTCGCTTCGAGCATCAATTCTTTCTTTCTGAGGACGTCCTCCCTCTCGCCGAGATCCTTCGAGTATCCCAGGCTCTCCAGACTCTTGTAGACGAATTCCCATTCGTTAATTTTCCCATCGTCGTTGCCGTGGGACAGTTTACCGGTTGGCTTCTTTTCGACTCTCGCGTAATCGGCCCGATCACTGTCGTCGCCGAGACAACGACGAAAGTCCACTTCGTCCATCTCACCCTCGTGAATTCGTGATTTCGACGACTTGACCGTTGGCTCGTTGGGGATGCTCAAGTTTCGTTCGTAATTGGCAACGGGCAACGGTGTGTCCAGCTCGATGAGGCGACCCGTTGGCACCCTCGCAGCGTGACCGGGCACCGACGCCGAAATCGTCGAGTTTCCTTGAGCCGTCTGACTCATCGGATAGTAACGATTGACCGGCGGCACGCAGACGTAAGGACTCACGAAACGATTCGAAAGAGTACCGGTATCCACCGGGGTGAAAAAGAAATTTCCGTCGGTCGGATAAACGCTGTCGGGCTTGCACATCGCCGGTACAATAGAAGAGTTGTAGTTATTCGTCATTGGATGATGATAGGTCATCGTCGATGGCGCCAATGCCGTCAACGACGGATCTATACCCATAGGCTGAACGTGACGATAGTTGCGGTACGAGCTCGTAGAATTTTTCTCACGAATCTGATGCATGCGTTCGAGAAAACGAAAATTAAGGGCGCGTATGGCCTGCTCCGCGGTACCGACGGAGTTCCAACGAAACTCGAGAACCTCGAGCCACGATATCGTGAAATTCTTCGACACGCTTTCCCATATCTCCTTCAGTATCTGCAAAGATAAGAAAACGATTAATTCATTGTCCGTTTGTCCGAGAATTTCTTCGCTCGCAATCGTTGGATTAATTTTTGCAGATTCAAACGATATCAAATTAAACCGATACCAAGAAACATAGTACAGCAAGAAACTTTTTTTTTTAGCGGAACTCCTTTAATAAATATATTAATTAAAGAATGGACTAAACACGGTACGAGAATTGCATATCGAACGAATGATTGACTCGTTAAAAATCGTCGTGAAACTTCATTGCATCTTTTCGCGAATTGAAGTGTAGAAAATACACAGAGCAAGACTGTCGATTGATGCAGCCTCCCCACGCCGAGTACTTTTAAGAAGAAATTATTATTTTTAGACGGACGTATAAGTAACCGATTCATTCACAGCCGGTCCGACGGAGAATTTATTTGATCGCAATCGTCGGATTAATGTTTGCTGATACAAACGATATTAAATAAAACCGATACCAAGAAACATAGTACTGTAAGCAATATATATATATTTTTTAAACAGAGGAATCCATTGATTGGCTTATCAATTAAAAACTGTTATAAACATGGTACGAGAATTAACTATCGAACGGAATGATCGACTCGACGAAAATCGTCGTAAAGCTTGACTACATCGTTCCGCGAATTCGAGTGTAGAGAATGCACAGAGTACTCTGCAATACCACAGCTTGACGAGGCAGCCTCTTGACGGCAAGTATTTAGGATGAAATTATTTTTTTTAAACAGACGCATCGATTACCTGACACTCGACAAAAGCAACAATCGCGTCTCTGCTTACGCTGGAAACTTTGTCAGGATCTATAGGCCCTTCCAGAGTGAGAACGCCGTGTCCGGTGTGTTTATAGCCCATAAGTTCGAACATCAATTCCGCCCCTATGAGATAAGCCTCGACCTCCTGCTTGTAATATCCGCTGTAAGTCTGCGAGCAACATTAAATTATCGGTCAATAAAATCGGTGTTGCAATTTTAATGGGTTTGTTCATATTAATATTCGTTATTCATATTAATATGAATAACTATGAAGTTTGCTCATATTAATATTAATATTAACATTTGGGCTGAGGGACTTCGGTCGATGGGCCATTGACAATATGTGGATGCAATTAGAAATATATTAATGTACATGCTGGCCGTTTTTTTGCCGGAAGAAAATTCCCTGACTTTTCCCTGACCAATTAAAAATTTTCTCTGACTAACCTTCTGACTTATATTCAAAAAAATTAATGATGCAAATGAAAATGCCTAATTATTATATTAACATTTAATTCTACTTTTTTTTCTTCAAAATATGCCCAATTTTTTTTTTTTTTTTAAGGCTCCCTTTTATGTACTTCTTATTTATTTATAAAAAATTCGGCGACAATTTACTTTTTCCCTGACCAATTTTGAAATTCCCTGACTTTTCCCTGATTCTCTGACCAAGATTTTTTCCCCTGACTTTTCCCAGTTTTCCCTGACCACAGCCACCATGATGTATAAATGTTAAAAATGCGTAACGATTGTCAATGCATCGTATGTATTGTTAATAAATACACACTTACTAATACTACTGTTAGTAATATTAATATTCATATTAATATTCGTCGTTTAGTTAATATTTTATCTGTAACGAATAATTCCTACCCTGAGTGTTCGGTACTCCTTTCGCCACGGCTGAGCCAGCAAATTAGCGGCGTACAGTGAGACCGCGCTCCAAGCCGTGCAAGCTCTGTAACCGCTGAAATTTTTTACCGTCGCCGCCGATCTGTGAAGAATGTCGGCGGTCTCTTGAAAAATATACTTCCTCTCGTTAGGCACATGCCAGAGATATTCCTTAATGAAACCCTCGAGTTTGTGACGAGCTTGGAGCTTTAGCGGACTGTCGTCCAATTGAAGGTAGGCCAAATGACTGTCGTCTAGGCGCATACTGATTTCCTGAAGTCTGTCCTTTCCGCCTATCAGGCCTATAGCGTCAAGCGCCATTTTACACGAGCCTGAAAAATCGTTCGAATATTTTTGAAATACAAGATTTATCGTTGAAATGTCAGATGTCAGTGGCGCAGTAAAAAATCAACGTATGTAAACGAAATACCGCACAAGCATGACTGGAATCTATACGGTTGATGTATGAAATGAGAAGCGAAAGGAAAAAAAACAATAAGAGATGAATTGCATTTACGATTGCGCAATATTTACGATTTTCGTTATTTATTTTGAAACGAACCTCCCTATTAACCCAGTGTCGGATCGCAGTCCCTTGCCTTATATCGGCTAGCCTCGACCTATAAATAAATTTCAACTTTATTTATAGCACGAATCGAGAATCATCGACGTTTCGTCCGTTTCCTCGTTAGAACCACCGAATATCGTAATTTATTTACCATTATAGAGTAGTCGAGTTTCTCGTGACGAATAATACTAACGATCAACCGTTTTCGCATCTGACCCCGCGAATGATGCTGGAAAACATCACAAACATCCAACTTCGATAGTATATCGTTAAAACGCGTAAATAGGGAACACTTGGTCGGACGGGAATAACAGAAGTTGGAATTTTTTGGGGGTTATGCGAGCGCGTTACGTCACAGAAGTGAGTCAAATAGCTATCTATAAATGTCGTTCTGGCTGTCGCCGTCTCACGATGGTACCAACGAATATGAATACCTATATGTATTTTTCGATGATACGTGTAGAATTTTTTAAATACGTCACTTCCTATTTGAAGATTTCATTTTCCTTTCGGAAGTTATGTTTTTCCGTAGAAAAAGGTTACTTCTGGTTTGAAAATCTCATTTTGCGACTGAAAATGACGTTACAACGGAAATACGTCACGTCCGGTTTGAAAATCTTATTTTTCGAGCGGAAACGATGTCATGCCTGCATACGGCACTTCCGGTTTGAAAATCTTTGTTTCGACCGGAAGTGATATATTTCCGGTATGACGACACTTCTGGTTAAAAAACGAGAATTTCAAACCGGAAGTGTCGTATTTTCGGTATGACGTTTCGTCCGATCGAAAAAAATGAGATTTTCAAACCGGAAGTGTCGTATTTCCAGCATGACGTCACTTCCGGGTTAAAAAATGAGATTTTTAAACCTGAAGTGACGTATTTCCGGTATGATGTCACTTCCGTTCGAAAAATGAGATTTTTAAACCTGAAGTGACGTATTTCCGGTCCAAAAATGAAAATTCGAACTGTTTGTGACGATTTCCCGTATGGCGTCACTTTCAATCGAAAAATAAAATGTTCAAACCGGAAGTGACGTCTTTCCTGTATGACGTTTTCCCGTATGACGTCACTTCCCGTGAAGAAATTAAATTTTCGAACAGGTTTCCGGCATGACGTAATTTCCGGTCGAAAAATGAGATTTCTAAACGGTAGTATTTATTTTACATACAAATATATTTTAAACGGAGATTTACCGGATGTATTTCCGGTAAATTTCCGGAAATCTTCATTTCTGGTTTCTAAATTCCGTAGTTAATAGCGAGGACGAGAAGCGCCCGAGCCACAACAACCTGCATGAAAAGAAAACATCTTCTTCGCGCTTCAGCGACATGTTATTTATTTCTTCGCAAAGTTCAGCGAGCCCGTCGATGCGCGGTGGTAGTCGGCACGCGCTCGAGTGATCGACGTAATGACTCGAGGAGAAGGTTAATTAGAATGGCTAATTACCCGGGAACGGATAATTGATATATGCAAGAAGATTTATTGGGAACGAGCTTCTTCGGAGTCGGTAAATGCAAATAATTCAATGTGATTAACAAGCTAGCTGTGTCTCGAAGGGCTGTAATTGCATGACTCGATGCATCAAGTTATTTTTTGTACTCTATATAGTATTTGTTATACTTTAATGTACCCGATATTATAGAACAGACGATTAGATAATACGAATAACAGCAAATTAACGTCGAAACGCGAAGGAACGTAAGAACGTACAATTCCGACCTTTTTTTCGGCTATCACAAGGCCTCGTGATCGTCTTCATTATTTACAGACCGAGTTCCGCTTCGGGCGGTCAATTTGCCCCATTCACTGGACCATCGCGAAATAACTTCCGAGCCCTTGTATTCTCTGGAGATTCTTCTCGAAATCCCGATGCTGAGCCAGATGTATCTCCACTTTGAATGCGGTATTAAGGGATTGAGGCAAAACGTACGGAAGCTATTCGGCGATTTCTTCTGGACACTCACGTCGGAGCTGTGGGTCGGGTAATGGCATCATTCATGTGTCCTTCTGGGAAAGGGGCTTCTAGGTGGATAATTCTATATTATTTTTTATTATTTAGTATAGAAACTGTTCCTGCTCTCAAGAATCGACTATTTATTTTAATGAACCTGTCAACACAATCTTACGAACGAATGTACACTGTATAGAAACGTATGTTTTTATTCATTTTCACTCTAAAAACATCACACATAATCTAATGAGTACGATAAAAAGAAAAAATTGAATGAAAATATTCTTGAGAGAAGGGTCGCAAAGAATGTGGAAGAAATTCCTCGAGCGTACGTACGAATCCGTTGAGGATGTAAAAATGCGATAACGTTTCGATGAATCACTTAAAAAAAAAAAAAAACATACAGTACTATAACGATGATAGCGGAGATTATGCCTTCGGCGCTTCGAAGCGTTGAGATTGAATTAATTCCGAAACCGCTAGTTTCACGAGCCGCATCGTTCGAATGTTTTTTGCAGCTAATTTTTCATTCTTCGAATATGGTCCTATGTGTACAGACCGTCAAAGATGGCCTTAGGGTGGTAAATCGCTCGCGACCCCCGCGATAATGGAATGCACATCAGCAACGAAGCGATAACAATTACGCGGCAAGTGCCGCGTGTCCGTACGGTAGCGATGCGCGCGCATGCGCACCGTCGGAACCGTAGACGAGCGAGAGAGGAAGGCGCGGAGAGGCGTTCGGATCCTCTCTTCCTCCTTTCCGAAGGAAGTCGGAAGTCCATGGGAGAATCCGAAGGAAAGAAGAACAAAGTAAGATGAAAAAAAGAAGCCGAAGGGTTTTAGCATGCCGGAGGATGATGAAAGAATGGAAGGAAGAAAGAACCCTGGCGCATCGCGCAGGTAAACCTCGGAAGATATCGCGGTATTATAGGAAAGTTGTTAACCGCGTCCATGGCCCGTGACAAACGGTGCCTGTACAGAAAAGTTCGCGGGCAGCACGCGTCTGCGCTAACGGATAATTATATCGTTAATCTCTCGGCTCGGCTCGCGCATCACTCCTGCGTTTGCCGTACACCGTGCTCATACATGCTCGGAGTTCTTCCGCGCTGGTGCGCAGACTGCAAGGCGCGCAGAGGTGCATCGCGCGTTGCATGCTCCAGGCTGCATTCGGAAGTCGATGCGTAGAGTCCGAGCCCTGCACAGTGCGCTGCCCCGAGCCGTCCAACAACGGTTAAGAAGAATTCCGCCGACGGGACCACCAGACGCAGACCGACCGGAGAAAATACGAAGATAAAGGGAAGAAACGAGAGAAGGGAGAGGAACTGAGAGTCCGAGCGAGGGGCCCCGGGGGACCCTCGTGGAAATCAGTCCGGTGATGCTGATTGCCCGAGTGCGCGCGATAAAAAGCAGCTCGAACCAGCTAGCCGCTTCCCTGACTCCCAGACACACTCCGGGAATTGAACTCTGTACACGTCGCCCTTTCTCATTCCCTTCCCGTCGCTCGGGCGCAATTATTCATTCGGAGATATGAAATTTTGTTAACAATAATTCACGGTCAAATATCTCGAGATTGGCTGGCTGATATAAAAATTAGCAACGGTATTACTAATTTTCAGATCTTGATATAATTTGTTAGAATTTAATACATTTTATTTTATTTCTTTATTTCTTTATTTATTTAATGGAAATAACACTTTTACAGAAGATATAATATATTCTATTTATCTTGATGTGAGATAATATAATATAATTTGTTGAATAATTGGTTGGTAATATAATTTTATTGAAAACACTATTGTAATAGAAGATAATATAATGTAATAATATTTTTTTTCAATGAAAGTATTTTTATATCTGATAAAAAAAGATTCATCTAAAATATCGTCACCAACCGTGAAAAAATTGAGATAATCGACAAAAAATTCAAGAGACCCACAAGAGAGTAAATGTGACAGGTTTGTAAAATTTATAAAATAGAAGTAAAACTCAAGAAAATTCTAAAATGTCGTAAATGTGACAAATTTGACGTATCTGTGGATCTTAAAAGTCGTGGAAAGTACGCGAAACATTCGTTGTGTTGATGTTGTTTTATGCGAAGAGGTAATGAGCGTCGGTGACGTCAGATGACGTAACGAGTGGCAGATAATAGCGACGCTCATCGTCACTTATCCTAATACCTCCTTAGTCACGTCTACTTTTTTTTCCTTCTTTTTCGCACCAAGCGGAAGCACTGTCGCATATCTTAACCTACTCCCTATGGCTCCGTTAATAACGCGTCGGACACAATTTTTCACTGCTACACGAAACAGACGCGTCACTATAACTACACTCTATTTAGTAGTCATTTAACAAACAGCGGTAGAACGGAAAACGGTACAACATGGTTGTCTATACATATCACGAGCAAACGTGACATCTTTTGAGACACAAAATTGTCATTGAAAAAAAAAATGATTGAAAGAAAAAATGATGAGAAATAATGAATTTTCAGTTAGTTTTCTTTCTCATAGAGGAACCTATGATAAAAAAAATTCACCAGAAATTTGCACTTTTATGAGAAAGCGATATGAAAATTGTATAATTTAAAATTTTTTTGTGAACCACATCGACAAAAAGTAAATCAAATATATCGTAATATCGACAAAAAAGTAAAATAAAAATATTATCTGGGGGAAAATTTTTCACTTGAATTTTCATCCATTTTAATGAATCTTCAGTTATTTTTCTTCCTCGTAGAGGAAGCTATGATTTAGAAAAAAAAAAACTTGTACTTTATGTAAACTAAGAAATAAACGAATACGTGTTTTTTATATTCCTTTGTTACTATTTAGCCAAGATGCAGGTAACAAATTGCACGTAGTAATATATTAAGGAAGATATTACCTCTGCTGCTGTTCGAGTAAAGCATTCGAGCGTCCGAGGGGACTCCGACCGATATGAAATAACGGCCGAGCAATCTCTTTCCCTTGCACTCCGGCGTGTACCCTGGCGAACGCGTGCCGGCTTCGACGCCGCGCGCCGATGCTCGAACCATTTACGTTGTGTCGTGGTGGACGCGTGACATTCGACGGGAACATCGGGCACGAGAACGCTCAGTCAGTGACAGGTACAGTAACGCACGGGTGAGAGGAAACGAATCGCTCGGAAGACTACCGCGGGATTGGTATTTTATGTACGAACAAATCGGCGAACAGCTGGTTTCGCTTATAAATTCACTTATAAATAAAGGGGAAAATAACATTTTTTTAAATAGTTTTAAATATTCGACAATAGCAAGAATTTTATTTTCGTCGGACACATGATAATTACGAGCGAAGAAATATAAATTTCAACGATCGTTCAAGGGTTAAATGGCGTTTAAAAAAAATATATATTAATGTTATGAACTTTCATTTATTTTTTTACATAAGAGTATCTATAAGTGATTATTAAAAAAAAGGCGTACAAAAAAAACAACTGAACATTTTTGGATAAAATTTTGCAGAAACATTGACTATTGACCACACATACTGTGTGTGAAATTTCAGCTTGATCGGTCGAGGCGTTCTCGAGTTATAGCGGTTTGAATTTTTCGCGTCCGATTCACACATACATCAGGACATTTTTTCTAAATGTGATTATCGATGTTTTGGAACATTGTGAACACGTTTTCATTAAAATCTCGAAATTTTTTTTTTCACTATAGCAAAGCTTCCTCCATGATGAGGCAGAAAATCTTAAACTTTTTCGCACTAACTCTCTGTCCCGGGCTTGGGCGCTTCGTTCCGTTTAGATGAGGCTTTGGATGGCACATTGTGCATAGAGAGTAGCCAAGGATTTCGGAAGATATTGAGCGAGTAGTGAAAAATGAAATAAATAGTGGTGCGGCATTGACCCACAATTGCGGGGAAGCCCCGTACAGATATACATACGTACGTTACGAGGAGTCAGTAACCGCTTAACTCATTCATTTGTTATACATACCATATCACAAATCGCATAGCCGTTTCGCGATTCGCTGACTTCGCTCAGCGGCTCCGTGGCCTCCGGGTGAACGGCTCGCCGCCCCCTGGACCGTAATGCCGCGTGTTTAGACTCTGTGGGAAAAATATCGCTCCTTCTCTCTTTTTTTTCCATGGAACGTCCAAAGCGTAAAGGAGAACTCGAAAATTCCATGCCTCTCGCCCGAGGATCCGTTATACCACTGACCAACTATCCGAGTTTGCCTACGTATGACATTGGGCAATTACCGGGTGGGGAGTAAAAAAAAAAAAAGAAGTTCGAGACGAAGAAACGGGGAAAAAATAAAAGCAGTCTTTATCGAAACGCCCATCAAACCTCTCATAAAGCTCATCGTTTTTGCGATCGTGGAAAATTAATATACTTCGCTAGGCGATGACTCGTGACGCGAAGAAATTCTTTTATTTATGAGAAGTAAATTAATATCGTTTTTTTTTTTTTTTCCACGGAACGTCCAAAGCGTAAAGGTGAACTCGAAAATTCCATGAATCTCGCCCGAGGATCCGTTACACCGGTGATCAACTATCCGAGTTTGCCTACGTATGACATTACGCAATTACCCCGGGGGGCGGTAAGAAAAAAAGGAAGGAGTTTGAGGCGAAGAAACGGGGGAAAAAAAATAAAAGCGGTCTTTATCAAACGCCCATCAAGCCACTTATAAAGCTCATCGTTTTACGATCGCAGCAAATTAATATACTTTCCTGCGCGATTACTCGTGACGGCGCGGAAATTCTTTTATTTCTATGAAATAAATTTACGTACATATTTTTTTGTTTTACTTTTATTTCCTCACTCCGCGTCGGGATGCTAAAATATGAAAAATGGGAGAAAATATATTTTTAAAATTGTAGCAAAAGAGATAAATTGACAGCGGTCGGATCCATTTTTCGCTTTTTTTTGAACACCGATGGAAACACCCATATAGCACGAAATATTTTGAAAACATTTCAGAAGTATTTATAATCTCTCTAATATTCCGAAATATTTCTGAAAACGTGAAAAAATATTTTGAAAGCGAATATTAGCAGATGTGTACTGAACTACGTTCAGAAGGAACGAAAAATGAAAAAATGCCATGGTTCGTGGATATATTTTAATACAGTTCGACTATTTAATGTGTCATAACACTGCATATTATTGGCACTCTTGAAGGGGCTCACAGAAACCCCATAGACGAAGTGCTGGAGGCAGTACATATGTTTAAAATAATGAACAATATCTACAGCACTAAAATATTGATAATTTCTTGAATATTTCAGAATGATATCTAATAAATATTTTACCAACATTAAAAAATATTTGTTAAATGTTTTAAAAACATTTTAGCGCAATGTTTCAAAAATATTTCTGCGAAATATTTTTGAAACATCAATGTAAGATTTATGAGCGGACAAAAAAATATTTTCAAAATATTTCGGAAATATTTTGTAATATTGATAAAATATTTTCAACATTACAAAAAAAAAAACGTTTTCGACACATTTCAAAAATATTTCCGTGCTATGTGAGGTTCGAAGGAGGCAACCATGGAAACTCGGTCGCCATTAAATTCGGCCGGGTCCATCCGACGGGACACAATTTTAAGGTGCGCGTGGTATATACAACTCGTCGTCACGCCGTCGCTCATTCGAGCTCGTCACTCCACCGTTCACCTCCGATAAAATAAATTAATATATGTTTATACTTTCTCACTACGCCTCGAAGGGCTAAAATATGAAAAATGGGAGAAAATATATTTTTTAAAGTCATATATAGAAATAAATAAATGAACGTCGATGAGATTTTCCGAAAAGCGATTGACTGAGCTTCGGAGGCCACAGTGCGTTCACCGAAGCGGTCGCTATTAACACTTTATAAGTCCCACCGCCCGAAACCGTACCGAAACGGAACTAACGGACTCGGGGATAGAGGTGTGACTTATAAAGGGTTAAATTCGGCCGAGGGCCATCCGGGGGCCATCCGCGGACGACGGGACACAATTTTAAGGTGCGTGGTACATACAACTCGTCACGCCGTCGCTCATTCGAGGTCTTCACTCCTCCGTTCGCCGCGGCGAAGAAGATGGCCAGAGATAAAATAAACTAATATATGTTTTTATTTTCTCACTATGCCTCGAAGGGCTAAAATATGAAAAATGGGGGAAAAATATTATTTAAAAAAATATATATAGAAACAAATAAATAAATAAATAAAGACAGTCCGTTCACCGAGGCGCGTCGGTCGCCATTAAATTCGGCCGGGGGCCATCCGCGGACGATGGGGCACAGTTTTAAGGTTCGGGGTATACACAACTCCTCGTCACGCCGTCGCTCATTCGAGGCCGTCACTCCTCCGTTCGCCTCGGCGAAGAAGATGGCCAGAGATAATATAAATGAATATATATTTTTATTTTCTTACTACGCCTCGAAGGGCTAAAATATGACAAATGTGCGAAAATATTTTTTGAAAAGTTACATATTAAAATAAATAAATAAACGTATATATAGAAACAAATAAATAAATAAATAAAGACAGTCCGTTCACCGAGGCGACTCGGTCGCCATTAAATTCGGCCGGGGGCCATCGGCGGACGACGGGGCACAGTTTTAAGGTTCGGGGTATACACAACTCCTCGTCACGCCGTCGCTCATTCGTGGCCGTCACTCCTCCGTTCGCCTCGGCAAAGAAGATGGCCAGAGATAATATAAATGAATATATATTTTTATTTTCTCACTACGCCTCGAAGGGCTAAAATATGACAAATGGGCGAAAATATATTTTGAAAAGTTACATATTAAAATAAATAAATAAACGTATATATAGAAACAAATAAATAAATAAATAAAGACAGTCCGTTCACCGAGGCGCGTCGGTCGCCATTAAATTCGGCCGGGGGCCATCGGCGGACGACGGGGCACAGTTTTAAGGTTCGGGGTATACACAACTCCTCGTCACGCCGTCGCTCATTCGAGGCCGTCACTCCTCCGTTCGCCTCGGCAAAGAAGATGGCCAGAGATAATATAAATGAATATATATTTTTATTTTCTCACTACGCCTCGAAGGGCTAAAATATGACAAATGGGCGAAAATATATTTTGAAAAGTTACATATTAAAATAAATAAATAAACGTATATATAGAAACAAATAAATAAATAAATAAAGACAGTCCGTTCACCGAGGCGCGTCGGTCGCCATTAAATTCGGCCGGGGGCCATCGGCGGACGACGGGGCACAGTTTTAAGGTTCGGGGTATACACAACTCCTCGTCACGCCGTCGCTCATTCGAGGCCGTCACTCCTCCGTTCGCCTCGGCGAAGAGGATGGCCAGAGAGGATGGTTGTTAGACGAGGCAGCGGGCATGCATTAACAGTACTCCGGATCGGCCGGTGTGTTTCCCCTGCTGCTGCGGTATGGCTCTCCTCCGCTGGTTCTTCTGGTACCCGCCGCCGGGGTTCAATTCCCTCCCGCCTCGTTCGCCACTTCCTACCTGGCGAACGCACCCGCGGACGTTCCTCGCTTCCGAACGACCACTCAGTCCGTCGGAAACCTTCGAGCTAAATTCCCTCCGAAACGAAGAGATCTCGTTACATCGGGGGTTTGCGACATATCCGTTCCCTCGAAGATTCACGGCATTCACTCCGGAGTTTTGTTCGGTTGATTACTATAAAACAATAACCCAAAGTTGAGGCACAGAGGTGATAAAAAATAATCATCATTTTTTTTTTTTTAATTACCATGCCAGTGAGGAGGATCATGTGGAGAGTTCTTATCGCTGCACTTTTCACGGTGAGATTTTGCGTGAGGCCACCACGAGTTGGGAAGCTTGGCGTCGTAATTATACATTTTTTTTTTTTATTTCGACAAATTAACTGTGCTGTCTTTGATCATGAAAAGCCAAATTCCGAGGTTTCGTTTCGTCGACGATTAAACGATGAGGGAAGCAAGACAGATATTGTATAATTACAATATCTCGAGATAATTCTCGTAATTCATTATCGGTCCGATATTATGGTGAAATATTTTTATGAATTTCAAAAATGTTATTTCTATGGAAAGAATTATAAAAAATTTAACGTGACCACGATTGGCTGACAAAGACGGGGGTGCAAAAACGTGCAAGTCCTCAGCGACTTAAGGCTGCGAGTGAAGATTATCTTCGGTGGGAATGTTCATTTTTTTTTTTTTTTTAATAGAGTAACGCAGCATACGGTTTCAAGAATGATTTTATTTTAATGCTGAGTGACTGTCGAAACCGTTATTGTTGTCAGTCGACCGGCCGAAATTCATCGCCAGCCATCCCTCGAGCAATTAATTCGCACGCTCGTAAAAATCTCGTACGCTGCGTGAACGCTACTCAGCTTCAGGGAATATTATCTTACGCGCTCATCAGCCCGTGTCCGCACACCGTTATAAAGTTTCAGTATTATTGAACCAACTCGGATGTATTTCTGTTGCAACAGTGTACTGCGATTACTTTACGACGATATTTTTCTTCCGCCAATTTTTTATTGTCGATCGCCTCGGGTGGGCTCGGCGACTAATCGCTTCGCCCGCGTTCACTTCAAATGGGTCTAAAAAAAAAAAATATTATAATGTACATATTTTTTAAAATAAAAAACTTCATCTTCCTCAGTCTTCGAATTGTTCTTCATTTTACCCAGCTCGCGACGACCGTAGCTCAGGATTACGAAGTCTCCGACATCCAATGCAGCGGTGCGGGCGCTGCGACGGATTACTTGACGGCGAAGATCAAGCGACCTGTCGGTTTTCGAGGTTCGCCACTGTTCGCCGACGACCGGGCGGCCGATCCCCTCACGGATATTCACTGTCAGATAAGACCGGATCCCAGTGATCCTCAGGAAGACAATTATTTTCTCAAGGTCACGGATTTCACGAGTTGCGGAATTCTCAAGAGAAACGTAAAAAAAAGAATCCTTTAATAATAGTAATAATATAATAATAATAATAATAACACTAATTTAATAATAATAATACCAATTTAATTATAATAATACTAATTTAATTATAATAATACTAATTTAATAATAATAATACTAATTTAATAATAATAATACTAATTTAATAATAATAATAATAATAATTTACGTATCTCGATGACTTTCCATCAGGGTTTCATTCATCTTCGGGTCTGGTTCCCAGCGTTTCCGGGTGTAGTTATGCTAGCCGATCAAGAACTCATATTGATGTGCAGACCACCGGAGCCTACTCTACTCAGACACAAAGCTGCGGGCTTTGCAGGAACTTTGTAAGTAACTAGTAGAAGGAAATTTGAAGAAGCGTTTCAATAAAAGTAAAGAACAAAAAATGAACCTGAATCGGCTGTCCGATTCAGGTTCATCCCGAAAAAATACCCCAACGTCGCGCTTGACCTTTGGTCAAAACGGATGTCGGATATGGTCGGAATTATGTGCTCCGGAATTTTTTTCGGAACTTTCGATCTTTACTCAAGAAATCCAAATGATACCGTTTTATCTAGCTTTTTCCACCCGTCATACACATCATCGAGAAATCGCAGTTTGCAAAATACGCAGTCACGCATTTTTTGCAATATTGGCTATACAGTAGAACCCCGTTTATCCGAGGTAATGTGGGGAGAGCGTAAGTCGGATAAGTGAAATCTCGAATAACACGGATAACATACTCAATTCAAACTTGTACTACTATTATATATTTAAAAAGATAACACACCACTTTATATAAATATTAACTTTATTAGTTAATGTAGTTATTTTTTTAAATATAATTATAATTTAGTTAATTACCATTAACTTTATATAAACATAAACCATTGACTCCAGAATCCGAACTGTTGCATTTGCAGTTCGCAATACGAAGACTCAGCAAACTTGTATCAGTTTGAGTGCGTATGCAACAAAGTTACCGTTACAGACTACTTCGTGCGTGGGCATTGCTGCTTTATCCGTTTTATCCGAGTTTCCTCGGTTAATCGAAGGTCGAATAAGCGAGGTTCTACTGTACATTTTTTCGTTAGTCGTCGCTCCGGGACTATATTTAATGTGTTTTTTTCACGCTGATTACAGATCTACCACATATTTTATTGATAAATGAATATTTAACACGAACACTTGCGTCGAATGTGAAGAACGAATTTTTCATGAGATTCAAAATGAGATAAAATTTAAACGGTTCGATAGATTCTCCCCAAATAAGACAGGGTTCATCTGGCAATCATATTCCATATGTGTCCATGTTTTTACCAAGATTACCCACGAGCAATCATGTTTAAATAAATTAAAAACCGCGTACATAAAGAACTGTACATTTTTTTAATAACATCTCGAACAAACATCGGCTATTAAATTTCAGCTTAATCGGTCGACGCATTCTCGAGCTATAGTGAGTTTCTCGCATTCGATTGACATACGCACACACACACGTAGGTACATCCGGAAATTTTTTCTAAATGTGATTTTTCGAACATTCTAAACACGTTTTTATTAACATCAGGAAAATTTTTATTCTCGCAAAACAAAGCATCCTCTATGAGGAATTAAACATTTATTTAAGAAAGAAAACAGTCTTTGAAATAATGTCCATTTGAAAATGTATTTATTTGATAAAGAAGTAATGTGAAAATCCGCTCGCCAGCTGTTGAAAATTAATCGAACCAGAAATTCAATGAAATTCAACGAACAATTTCCATTTCAGTCCACACGGAGCGAGAGTATCGGGCGTCGTGGAAGAAACGCCGGGTCGTCTGGAGTACGAAGTGGCGCTTTACCGCGAAGCGGCCGGAAACGCTTCGGATCCATCGTTGGGGTCTCAGGCGGTCGATCAGGCGGTACCGATCGGTACCAAGTTGCAACTGCGCGCTCGAATAAGTTCCGAGAGCGCGTGGGGCTACATAAAACTGCTAGAAGTTACGGTGAGTCCGGATCCTGATCAGCCCCACGCACTCGGAAGCGTCGTTCTCGTCAAGGACGGCTGCAGAAACCGTGACTTCGCCTCGATAATTCCTCACCAACCAGCGCGCTATCGCGAAAAAAAGAACGAAGTTTTTCTCGACTTCGAGGCCTTCCTGTTGAGCTCGATGAGAGAAAGGTCAACACTGTGGATCCACTCGCAGATAAAAGCTTGCATGGAACCTCACGATTGTCAACCGGTAAGTTCAATTCACCGATTTGCTCTATCGACACTCGTTCATTGCTCAATATTTACTTTACACGAGGTTTCGCACATCGATTGTTGAGCTTCAAGGACTTATTTACAATTTATCTCAAACCTATTCTTATCTTTACCAAGCTCCCCAATTCCGATTAAATTTACATTCTTGGAGGATGCTCTCACAAAGAAAGGAAATATTTCTGATGTCTTTCGAAAATATTGCAATATTTTTAAAACATTTTGAAAATATTTTTTTGTGCGCTCACAAATCTTACATTGCATTGTTTTTGAAACATTGCGCTAAAATGTTTTAAAAATATTTTACAAATATTTTTAAATGTTGGTAAAATATTTATTAGATATCTTTCTGAAGTATTCAAGAAATCATCAATATTTTAGTGCTGTACATATTGTTCATTATTTTAAACATATGTCTGCCTCAAGCACTTTATCTATGGGATTCCTTTGAGTCCCTTCAAGAGTGCCTATAACATGTAGTGTTATGATACATTAAATAGTCGAATGGTATTAAAATATATCCACGAACCATGGCATTTTTTATTTTCCGTTCCTTCTGAACATAATTAAGTACACTTCTGCTAATATTCGCCTTCAAAATATATTTCCACCGTTTCAGAAATACTTCAGATTTATGAAAGATTAAGTATGTTTCTAAAATATTTTAGAAATGTTTCGTTGGAATATTTTGACAGAATACTTTAAAATATGATTTTCATACGTTTCAGAAATCTTTTGTAAGATTCGAAATATTGAAAATATTTCAGAAATATTTCGTTGCAATATATCGGGAGAATATTTCAAAATATTATTTCCATGTATTTCAGGAATATTTCGGAATATTTGAAAGATCGAAAATATTTCTGATATGTTTTCAAAATATTTCGTGCTATATGAGCTCTTATAAATTCTGCACCTTTTAACGTCTTCTCGATCGGTGATGGTCCATACCCTCGGCTAAAATTATTCACAGTTTTCTTTACCGACCGTGGTATTTGTCCTGCCATTTAGAAGCTCGTTCCGTTAATTGTTCAAAGTAAAAGAAAAAAAAAAAAAAAACCATTCGAATTTTCGAAGGACTTTTGTCTCGACCTCTTCGAGCCGTCGGGTCACGGTAAGCGGAAGCGTCGGACATCTGGAAGCGACGGCAAGACGCCGGAAAACTTTCTTCCGCGAACTGAGAGTCTAGTCAAGAAGTACAATGACTCGACGCAATTTACAAAGTTCAAGGAAAACATCGAGTACACCGTTATGATGCCAGGCGGTAAATCATCGAACTCTCTCATCTCTCTTATATAGGGCATATAATTTTTTTTTTTGCAATTTATAATATATTTTTTTAACGTCTACGTTTTCTCTTGTTCCGCAGACCTGTACGACAAAGTAGCCGCCGGTTTCGAAGGCAGCTGTGGAAATTTTCTCTACGTTGCAACCGGCCTTGGGGCGCTTCTCGCACTATCGGCTTTCGTGATGTGTTATCTGGCGTCGCGGCTTCACAGCTTGGCGACAAGCGTGTCGAGAACCAAATCCGTCGACGAATTGGTCAGAGAACGGGCGAGAAAGTATTGCGAAGCGACACCGGGTTACACCGGACGATCGACTGTTCAATAGGATTAAAAAAACTTTTTAGAATTCTAGTTTTTTTTTTCTTCAGGATTGATTGAAGAGCTTTGATGTGCCTATCGTAACAACTGTTTGCATGTTTCGCACATCAACGCACAACCGAATATCGCGATTCGATCAATCAAATCCCCGTCGTAAATCGTACAATACAAAACTTAATTTTCTTTTTTTTTTAAGGAAAAAAACCCATTAATGTGTCTTTGTTAACGAATGGGCAGTGCTATGACGGGACCTGAACGAGCGTACGAACACTTCTTTTATTTGCGCGCGCGTTCGTGCAATATATAATTTATTAAACTTTAGTATTAATATTTATTGTAATCGGAATGGGCTGAACCGAGGCACTTGGATTGGGTGGGTTAAGGCGATTCGTTTAAATCACTTTGTACATATATATAATAAACGCTCTCTAGGATATAGCGTCGACGGTATTCGGGAGTTAAGGTGATGCGATATACCGACGAAAACGCCACGAGTGCAATAGTAATAGTTATAATTTTTTTTTTATTTTATTTATTTATTTTTTTTTTTACAATTTTTCTCGAGACTCATCAATATTACGTCGACAGCTCCGATGACCGAGAAAAATTGTCGAAGATACGTTGACACATTTCGCATCACCTTAATTGGAGATTCAACGATTCTCGCGATAAACAAAAAATCAAATCGGACTCGAATGTCCGTTTGAGAGTCTAAACTACATTTCGTACGGATTGGATAAAAAAAAAAGAATGCTAAAACCCGCGATAATCGTTGAAGTGCCGGAACGTTTAGTCAGTATGAAAACGGAACAATATTATCGGTTTAATCCTCATTCGTGTATGCGTTAACCCTTACCATTCGTATTTATTATTATTATTAAACAATAAGATTGGAAATAAAGGTCTCTGTGAATAATTACAAGGTAGCCGCACAGGACTCTGTGTGAATTGTAATTATTACTTTGGTAACAGTTATACAGGGTTTTTTTTTCATTCTTTCCTTCATCATATCCTTTTCATCGTTAGCTTTAATAAAAGAACGCGATAACTGCCTCTAATCGAAATTCCCACAAGAAGAGCGTGCAGAGATTTTCGTTCGTCTTTGGTTTTCAAGCGCGCGGAACTTTCAGACTATGTCATTACAAAATATCGATTCTCGATCCGTTTCATTGATATGCAAAAAGGGTTTCTTTTCATACGTGGAACACCTTTGGGATCGGGAAGCGAAGCAAACGGTGACCGAAAGCTCGATCGTTCCACGGTAATCGATATACAGACCTGGCAATACGAATTCTATCGCGCATAATCGATTATACAATCGTTATTGTGATTTTCTCTTAACTGTACAATTTCACTAATATAATCATTAGAATGTGCAATGTATCAAATACGATACAAAACGGTAGCACGACAAAATATTTCGTGTTCAATCCTCGAAGCAGAGCCACTGTGTAATCCTCCCTTCCTCAATTGAAGTACTGTATCTTCTAAACAGCTCGATGAAACATTGCCAAATTTGTATAACATCTTCAGAGGCTCGACAAGCATACACGAGCATATTTTCTTCATCAATTTTTGTCTTTCAAGCCGTCCTCAAAATTTAATCTCTTTTGACTTGGAAAATGCGGTAAATATATACAATATCATGCATGAGTGGGCAAAAATATCCCGAAAAATATCCCGACGCGAGAATGTTGATTTTTCAAATATCTTTGTATAATTTATGAACCCCTAAGATCCATCGTGACTTTTCATTTCGCTGGTATTTCAACTGGGATATTTTTTAAGGGAATATTTTTCCGTGATTTTTTACCATGCAACCGACACCGGTTTTTCGACACCAGAAAATTCACCTCGCGACGTCATACAATTTTTGCGCTCTAACACTTATATGATCAGTATTCGGATGACTGTGAAGCTGTCGTCAAAACCCTTTGGATTCGTCATTCGTCAATAAATAGAGGTTCTCACATTCTAGCGACTAAAATATTTTTCATCTAACGTCCAGCTTATACTTTATTGTTTGTTGCAATATTTTTTTTATACGTCTTGCACAAATTGCCGAGCCAAAAAGTCTTTCCTCCCGAAATCAGCACTTTCAGGGGGATCTGTAACGGCCGACGTGCGCCAATCCGACGAGTTCCACTGTTCGCCTCTTTTTTCTTTTTCTTTTCTCTATCTTTGTTTTTGTTTTGTTTTCTTCTTCATCCTATTTGAGTCAATAATAAATAATAAATTGATGTGACACTGTATTTACACAGCTCGCAGGCGAATATAAGATTACGCGGAATGAAATTCCTCTAGCTGAGAGACAAAGAGATAGAGAGAGGTAGAGAGAGACAGGACAGATAGACAGATTCTTTCATTCGGCGTTCTCATTTTTTTGTGACTTCGTCAAGGCCTCGATAGCGGCAAGCTCTTTTTTCTCCTTCTTTAAATTCCTATCCTCGAATTCCAACCTGCAATTAAACGCTGAGTCAGCAGGTGGTAAGGTAATGTTTCTTGCGTCGGTCGAGACGCGCGATATGATAAAATATGCGTTTTACGATTTTTTTTCAATTTTATCTTGTCTGAAAAATTGATCGCGTAAGAGTTTTTTTTTTTGTTTACAGACCTCATGATTGCATGCACCGGTCGATTAAATTTCGTTCAGATAACATCTCGCAACGACGTATTGAAATCGCGCGTCTCGATAGAAATATGGAAACAAAAACAAAAGTATCGAAAATTATGGACGATAAAATTAAGTACAAAGTAATGAAATAAGAAAACAAAATACATTTATTGAAAAAAAAGTCCAATAAAATAAATACAAAAAAAAGAGACAGCAAGATGCAATGTGTGTTATCTGTTGTTCAAGCTCTTAATGATCGAATAAAGCTCCTGGGACCTACGTGGACAAGGGTAAAATGATGCATTTCAGTCCGATAGTCGTAAAATAAACGATACAAACAAATTTTTTTTATATTTGTTTTTTAGCTCCACCTCTAGAAAAGCTTGAATCGAAATAAAAAAATTGGATGTAACAAGCATGCCTACATTGTATTGGCGTGACTGATTCTTACCTGTGGAGAATTATCCTTTCGACGATTTTTTCCGTCGTCATGTCGTTGCCGCTGTCCAAAAGTTTGAATTTATTTTGCCTCTTGGGCTCCGCGTAAGGATCGGTACCGCCGTCGCACGGCATTATTGGCGTTTGGCCGTGACACACGACGGATACATTGAAATGCTCCATGAGGTCCCTGGTTACTTCGTACGGTGCCCCGATCACGACCTCGTTTACGTACTGAAAATAAATTTGAAAATATTAATTCTGCAGTGCGAATACAGCGACGCAGTTCAATGAAACTGTAGAGCAAAAGTCAGCCTATGGAAAACTAATTCTCCCGTCGAGTTCCCGATTTTATTCGGCAGCGTCGATTCCGCCCAATTGTCACAGCTTTCGAACTTTCTTCGTAAATATTTATTTTTCGGCCGCGGTACAGAAAAAAGGATCGTCGCTCCTCTACGAATTGTCGTTTGCTGTAAAGGAAAACACGCAGGAAAAAAAAATACTCACTTTGCACGCGAGTACGCTCAGGACTCTCTCGTGTAGATTCATGATAGGATGATTGCCGCATTTATAACGGTTGACAGCGGGGTCAGTGTGCAAACCGACTATGAGGTAGTCCCCTTCCCTCTTGGCAACCTCCAAGAAATCTAAGTGACCAACGTGAAATAGGTCGAACGCACCGGCGACGTAAACGATTTTGTCACCGGGTCGCGGACTCTTCCCGTCGCTGAACTGTATTATCTTCTGCGTTGTAGGCAAAAACTGCGAGCAACCGGTCCACGGACTTCTCGCCGATCTGTCCTGTCCCATGCTTCTGCTCGGTTCCCGATCCACGCTGTACTCGCTGTCGCCTTGCCTGAAGTGTTGCCGCGTCATCAGCAGCATGCGCCCTACGAGATCGGTCGTCGATACACCGGCCGTTCGTTGAACTTCCCTGAAAAATGTTAATTAAACAAAATGTCATCATCGTGTTTAGGAAAATTTTACCATGCACCGTACATATCTTCGTTTAATGCAATTTGCTGAATCGTTGCCAAATTATAAATTAATTGACGAATACAGAAAATTCTCCCGAAGAATAAACATAAACTGTGCTTCAGTTATCAAGCGCTTTTCTTGAAGCTGATTTATTTTGTATCAATATTTGGCTCCGCTAAAAATAGCTACACCGACAGTATTGTGCTACTGTATCGCGAACAATGCCCAGGCAGATTATTAAACCGTCAACTGTATGCGGTTGATGACCGTTTTAAGACTTCTTATCAATTTCCTGCATGTACTACGCGAACGGCGCATTCTCTAATCAGACTGTATGCGATTATATGAAACATACGATCGTGATTATCTTCCCGCAATTCGCGGGAAGACAATCAGCAGATTTTACAAATACGTAAGACACCGATGGCCGATAAGCTAAAATTCGTTCAATGAAAATATCTTTCGATAAAAAAAAAAAAAGATTCCTCAATGAGGAAGCAAAAAAATCATCGAAAACCACGGACTTTTTGTAAATGATAAGCGTTGACGCTTACATATCGCACGAATACATATTGCATGAAAATTCGCACTAGAAACAAATGGAAAATTATCTTTGATGCTTACCATTTACAAAACGTTCTGTGCTTCCCCGTAAAATTATCTTTAATGATAATTTTACGGATAACCACAGAAGCTTTCGTAAATGGTAATCATCAAAGATAATTTTCCATTTGCTTCTGCAATGGCCGTTTTTTCCCCCTGAAAAAAATTCCCAGACTTTTTTCACTGACCAATTAAGAATGTTCCCCGACGAAACTTCTGACGACGTCTATTAAAAAAAAACTAATGATTCAAATGAAATTGGCTAATTATAGTTTAATGTTTAACTTTGTTTTCTTTCCCCCAAAATGTTCTCAATCTTTTTTTCAAGGCTTCCTTTTATGTACTTTTTATTTGGTTACAGAAGGTTCGGCGACAATTTACCTTTTCTCTGACCAATTTTGAAATTCCCTGACCAAGTTTTTTTTCCCTAACTTTTCCCGGTTTTCCCTGACGGCGGCCACCGGAATCTGTTGCGAATTTTCATACATTGTGTATTGACGCATTGAGAATAGTAATAGCAATCGAAATTTCGAGTAAAAAGAGAATATCTACGCATATATGTTGTTTTAAATAATTTGTCTTACGGTCTCACCTGTACCGGCCAGCGGCTTTGACCAGATGATAGGTATCGACACCGTCGGCGGTCATCGTGATATCGTCGCCGTGCACGCAGAAATCGCACTTGTACTTGTCGAGCGTGTCGAGAGTCGTGACGTACGGTGCACCCTCGACAACCTCGTCGACCCACTTGATACCTCGCACCATTTTGTATCTGAGAGGAAGAGAAAATAAGTATGTAAACAGATATAAGGTGTGAGGAAAATTGAACGAGGCGTATTGGTTGACGAGGCAGGTCGGTTATCGTTGGACATTTTTCTCGCGGTCGCGTTACGCGGAACTTCATACTTCTCGCGCCAGTTGATACCGTGCCGGCTATCGTTACGAGACGCTTATTATTGATTCGAGCGTTATGTTCTTCTGTCGGCCTATTGTTCGAGACTTATTGTATTCCACTCGGCTTATCGTACGTGGTATAGAAATGCAATCGGCGAAGTGTATGGACGCGCTTTAACAAAAAGAATAATTAAACCAACAGTACATATTTCGAGTTAAATTATTTCCGAGTTGTAGAACAAATTTCCCCCCCCCCCCCCCCCCCCGACTATCCACTCGCTCGTTTAGAACCAACGGAAAATTTCTCTCGAATTATTATTTCGAGTATGCGCGACGAGAGTTTCCGTGAGCGTTGCAAAAGAGCAATAAAAAGAGCTTGCCACGTTGAAATGACGGCTATCAAAAGCTGTTACGCGACAAAAAAACGTGGATACTCGTGACTGCGAGCGGCAATTTCATAATAATGGACCGACAAAAACGTGAGCTATCGACGAATAGTGGTGCGATTATGATGGGATTAAAAATAAAGTAAAAAAAGCGCTACAATCGTAGGCTCTTTACTTTTCGCGGCTATGGACGAAAACCGTATGGAAAAAAGTTTAGAAAAAAAGTGCTCTTTGAAAACTTGCTTGCTTGTTAAAAAAAAATCTGTAGTGTTTTAATGACTCTATTTATGTAAATATTGTGTATTCGCGATTGTGAGATGCAAATCGAATAACCTGCAAGGAACGAGTATTGTCGCTAGTAGTTGTCGGTAGAAAATCGCATATTCATTGTTATGGTTATTTTTTTGTGGGCGATTAGAAAAAAAAAAAAAAAAAAACTATCGAGTGTATGGAAACTTCGTTAGTATTTTGAAAATCGTGTTGCGCCAACGAAAATTCCAAGGATATTTAATATCGATAAACGATATTTGTGAGTGGAAAAGTGAGTCGCACAAAACTCGATCCGGAAAGAACGACGCGTTGTATTTTAAAGACAATGTCAACGAAAAATTCTATGTTTACCGTATAAAAGTTAAACCAGAGCTCACAAACAGCGGAAACGACGACTGACTTTCACTCAAAAGAAAATCGTATGTGCATAGAGATAAAGAAATTCCACGAAAGCCAATAAATGTTGAGAAAGAAAAGATTAATCAGCTTGATTGCTCAGCATAAAATCGAATATTTATGACCTCATAGAAACCACAGCGAAGCAATGCCCTCCATTATTAATTCGCAGACATCGTTCCGTGTTCGGAGCAACGTCAGCAATTTTACGATTCATTTTATTTTTTCACATTACTCTGCAACGAATGGAAAATTCCGTGTTAGAATTTTCTAGAGGAACAAGGTGTTTATTTTGCAGTAGAAGGAATGTTCGGCGCAATGGAAAGACCTATGTCTATAGCTGTATTGATCAACACAGCTCAGCCAGTGCAATGGGCAGTCCTGGTTCTCACATTTATAGTTAATGAGACAGCTGAACAATCGGGGTTCAGGAGCAGGAGAGACATCCAGTAGAGCTTCTTGCGTACCACAAATTTTTTTATTACCATGAAACATTGCATTTCTTTCCCATAATTGTTAAAAGTCTCTGATCAAAAAAATCAATAAACAAAAACAAGAAAACTGGAGCCAGGACTGACGAGGAGCAGGACATGCTAAAAATGTGCGCAACGGACAGTTCTGGCTCTCACGTTCATAGTTAATGTTAATGAGATACCGAAACAATCTGAGGTCAAGGAGCAGGCGAGACATCGAGTAGAGCTCCTTGCGTAACACATTTTTTTTTATTGCGATGAAACGGCAATTTTTTTATATCATAAGAATTAAAAATCACAGAATGAAATAATCAATAAAAAAAAACCCCACAAAAACAGCAGCCGAGACCGATATGCGATACATTTTTTAAACTACCACGACTTGCGTAGAGAAAATCCTTTTGAACAACACCGTTCTTTGTATTCTATGCGAAAAGTATAAATTGCTTCGAGCACACATTATTTTTAACTCGCATTAATTTTTCATAAGCTATTTTGATCCGGCGATGAAATGTTAATCAAGGTAAAAAAAAAAATATCCTCATACCTCTCTTCCTGTGTGAACACAGGCGGTCCCTTGTGCTTTGAAATTTCCTCGTCGGTGTGGACTCCGACGACCAAGTAGTCGCCCAAGGCCTTGGCTTGTCTGAGCGAGTTGGCGTGGCCGAAATGTACCATATCATAGCTGCGAATAAAATGTTTTTTTTTGTTGAAAACTGAGTCATCGTTAGCAATGCAAATTATTTGCTCGTTTTACCGTCGTCGCTTCGTTTTCCGAACTTTTTACGTCCTCGTGGAAAATTATCCGACGAGCGGAACATTGAGATTTTTTTTTTTTCAGACTTTAATTGAGGATAAAAGCATTTTGCGTAACAAATTGTGACAGCGTCGTCCGAAGGATTTATCGAAAACAGGTTATTCGTTGTTTCTGTTACTCATCGTTGGTTGTTCAATTAAAAAATTCACGATCGCGTGATTCTACATACGGAGAGGTTGAATAATAAATTAATGGGTTTCGAATTACGTGCGGAACGAGTGTCTTTTTTTTCAAATAATTCTCAACATAATTAATGAGACACAAGGTCGGAATTAAAATCGTTCGTGTAACATCCGCAGAGGCTGCTTATCACTTCGCTCACTTCGATACCGGCGTCGGGAGTGTGAGTGACGCGATTGCAGAAAAAAAAACAAGACCTCATTTCATCCTAAGCCGACGATCAATTTTCCATGCACGTGAAAATGTCAATGTCAAGTGGGCTAGGTAAAACGAACGAGCTACAGTTTCAACGCCGTATTCTTAGTTAATAAATACAATTTCGAATTGTATCTCGTAGAAAACTCACCATCCGTCGCACCACACCCTCACTTCTTTCCGTTCCTCCGTCATCGTTCGGCGGCGATTAATCCGTTTAATTCTTAGGACACTTGCGTTCTTTTCTAGGAGGCACCCGTTCGATGTCTTTTTTTGTTTTTTTGGTTGTTTCTTGATCGGAAAGAGACCGAACGAAGGGAGACCTTGTATCATCCACGGCGCACTGGCGCACACTGCGCACGACGAGCCGCGTCATGTACGTTTTAATCACTACTACTATACCCCCACTATCTCACTCTGCGCGCCCGAACGAGCGGCGACACGTAGCACGGAATTTTTTTTAGGGATGACGATGACACGAGAATGTTGAGAGATTATTGAATATTGAAAAATGGAAAAACGGAGACAATGTAATTGTGTCATTTGGCGAGGATGGATCGAACTTCCGATAAGTCTGGGTCACGTATTTTCGTAAGCGTCAAGGTCACGGTAAATACCGCTGGACCGGCGGCCCTACGTTTCGCTATATACGTTCTAAGAATCGTTCCGAAAGACTAAGATTTTTGCTTTCGTGAAAATTTCGATCCTTTATCGTGATCTATATTTATCTGTTTTTAATTGCTTCGTTTATTGCTACCGACCAATAATGTTGAAAGAATATTGTCTTGTTTCGACACATGCGTAATTTTCGATTAATCGGCGACTCATCGACGTCTCAAATGAAAACGTTGAATCATCCATACGGGACGATGAATGATGTCTAACGAAGATTAGCCGAAAACTCGTTCAAGGCTTTGAAGTTACACACGAGCGTGTCCGTGTGTATGAATTATTGTTTCAGACATAACACCGATCAATGATATTTTTCGTCGCGTGATTTACACAACACTCGTCTCGGGATATATAAGTTCCGGTATGCCGTATCTCTCGTGCAAGATATATATATATATAGGTACCGTTCTGGAAACTCGATGACTTTGACCACATCGGATGATTCTCGATAACGATTCTCGACCAATCGGCTCGCATCCCCCCGTCGATTCTCCGTGGTCGCGTCTCACATTCTTATCAGCCGGGGATGCGATTAAATAATTGTTGTATTGTGTTTCACTGATGTCCGAACTCTCTGGTATAATAGAAGGTATTCACTTGTAAGTCAGAGACTCCCACTCGAGGGGCTTCCACCTACCGAAGAAACAACGGTTACAGACGATCTTATCGAAATCCAATTTCCCCGATTACTATCTATCGAATTACAAACTCTATTGACTGCCCAAATATCCAATATTCAAGGTGACGCGAAGCAGCGATAGTCGCCGCGCGTATTTAACTTTTTCCCGAATTTCTTCGAAACGCCCGATAAGACAGAAAAAAAAAAAAAATTTATAAAAAAAAATGATCGAAAAATTCAAACGAAACGAGAATAAATGAAAGGGTGGATAAAAAAAACTTTCTGCGCACAAAAGTGCGTTTTGACGCGCAGCTTTCGATTGTCACAAAGTTACTCAAAACAGTAACAACAGTACGGGAGTTTTTAATGTTTCACGTATTTATTACGTTTTTTTTTTTTACTTATTCTTCTTTATCACTACATTGCTGTTTTAAACCTAAGTGTCTAATTAATCTTCGCACGCAATCAGTTGTGTCCCTAGAATATATTTTGTTTCTTCTAGGCTGTTACTTTGTCTTAAACTTAAAGGGGATCTCTGGAAGAAGGTGACGGCTATCTATGAAGCAAGATATCCGTACGAAGCCAACCAATGCGTGCGAGAATGTCATCGATAATCTACAATCTCAACACTCGAATGTTTATGATTCGTTCGCTGAGTTTGTTGATCTTTTCTTTTTTTTTTCTTCATAATTCATCACTTTTCTCGCGTCAAATGCAAAAAGTTTCTCTTCGCGATATTCTCTTGTTCTGTTACACCTCTTACGGAGGTTTTTGATGTTAATTTACATAGTGTATTTGTGTGAGTGTGTGTGTATATAAAGATCGCTTAGAATCCACTGTGTCAATAGCCGTTTCGCTGTCCGTAGCTTCCGCCGCTTCCGTAAGAGTTGCCATTTTGGCCGTAGCCGCTGCCGGTGCCGGTGCCATAGCTACTCTGTTGGAATGGTTTACTGCTGTTGCCGTAACCACCGCTGCTGCTCATACCGCCTGCCAACGAAAATAATTCATCAGCGCCAAGTTTGTGCGGTCGATCGCGAAACGATTGTTCGATTGTCAATAAAATTGCAACGAACTTTGTACAGTAGAACCCCGATTAACCGGGAAGCGGATTAACCGTGCGTTTTCCGAGGTTTTTTTTTTTTATGCGCGAAGCAAGCCAAAGTCACTGAGTACTTCCAAAAAAAAGAGTGGCTTACGTAATGGAAAAAAAAATCCAAAGCTTTAAATTCTAGTTCACACTATTTAACAATTAAGTGCAAGTTGTACCAAATGCCATCGTAACTAGTCAAAATAAAGTTGTATCATTAGCCATTATTGACTTATATACTTTCGCTGTCTAGTTCGAATTAACCGGGTTTTCGATCTTCGGTCCCGACCATCCCGGTTAATCGGGGTTCTACTGTACTCTCAACAAATCGTTTCGAGGGTCAGCGGAGTGGTAAATTTTTATAGAAACGTACCGCTGTTACTGCCACCCCATTTGCTTCCGCGATCTCCACCGCGATCGGATCGTCCACGGTCGCCCATGTCTCGGCCACCGCGGGATCCGCCGCGCGAACCACCGCGATTACCAAATCCTCGGGAACCCCCTCCACCCGCGCTACGTCCTCCGTATCGGCCTCCTTAAACACAAAAGCCAGTAGTCAGAAAATTTAATTTACACGGCGGAGGCGATGAGAGCGATAGATACGTACTTTTGAAAACGCCCGGATTCCTCGAAAGTTCGTAGAGCTTCGGATTAACGACCTGTTTAGCTTCCTCGAGTACTTGAATCAAGTCGTTGGCCTTGTGTGCGTTACCAGGCGTGAAGAATGCATAAGCGGTGCCGGTGCGTTGCGATCGTCCCGTGCGTCCAATACGATGCACGTAGTCCTCAGAATTGGACGGGTAGTCCAGATTAATCACAAATTTGACGTCCTCGACATCTGGGGGAAAACGTACATCAGATCCGTGCAAGGAGGGATGATCACTTGATTCTTTGTGGCTCCACTAACTTATAAAGCGAACTTTGTCAGAAGCATTAAAGAAGATATGATATATTAATTTTTATGAATGAAATATTTGTGCAAACGAAATTATCGTACACTCGTCCGAATCAAGTGATCATTGTAAACCAGGAAAAAATGGCAAGAACAATTTTTTTTTTTTTTATGTCAAGAAAAAAAGAATTAAGTTAATTTTAATTCAACGATAATTGAATTTGCACATGGAGCTCGAAACGCAAGTGAGTCGACCACAAAGAGCAAGTATACATTTTAATTACCTGTTATTTTCAAAGGCTGGAAATGCAAATATATTTTTTGTTTGTTTTTTGGTTCGAAAATGTAGAGGTATCAGAGCTCAGATGGTTCTCATAGAAGTCTTGCTACTCTCTCTCTAGCGTACGCTAGGAGTGTTTCTTTACTGTTTTTTTTTTTTTTTTTAATTTCATAGCGTTTCCACACCCTTCTCTCCCGCACCAAAGTATGGATTCATTGCTGGACTTACGAAAACAATCTGCTGTTCTTTGTTTTGTTCTACATTGTGTCCATTGCTTCGCCGAGATGCTGCCGGAGCTTCGGAGATGCACCAATTAAACGAGCGCGCTCTCCGTCCAAGCCCCAGGATCACTGTCGCGACCTCGGCACAAACAAACAGACCGCGACATTGCAATCTCATGAATCATTTTCCAATGACTGTGGAAAAAACGTGCTTTTCTTTTTTACTATAAAGAGAAAAAAAATTTAACGTTTCCGAAGAAATTAAATCGTTTTATGTTTTCTTTTCTTTTTTTTTTTTCTTAGTTATTCATGAGTATTGCAGCCGCGGATAGCTCGACACAGCTCTCTCGAAAACACACCTGATCCTGAGAGAGCAGAATGAGCTTCATACCCAAAATCCACTTTTTTTTTTCCGTGCGTGGTGGACGTCTCATGCTACGTGGCCCTAAAAAACGTTTCTCTACAGCTTCCATACTTTGGACCGTCGCAGGTACAGAGTGAGAGTGTGTATTTTTTTTGGTTTTTGTTTTTTTTTTTTTTTTTTCGAGTGGCACGGGTGGGCCGAGGCACAGCGTAACGTTAGCTTGTTGCGAAGGGGGCGGCGACCAGCAGTCACGCCCCATTTGAATTATTTATTCCAAAGCAAGCTCTCTCCAGAGTTCTTATCATTGATAAAACTCCGTCGCATGTGCCTCTGAAAACACATAGAACAGCACGTTACTACCAGACTGACAAGACTTGTCTCGATCTGAGGATTACAAAAAAGAACGAGATCGAGGAAGTGAGAAGAATGAGAGAAAAAAAAAACAAAAATTAACAAAAACAAAGGACAAACTTTCAGAATACCCTTTGCTAAAAGACCTGTCTTACCTTCGGTCATCATCTAAACCTGAAACGTGATGCTTCACTTTCGAGCTTCTCTTTCTCTAGTTTCTACGATACTTTTTATGTTTTTATCGAGATTATTTTTTCTTTTTTGTTTCGCGTGAAAAAAATTAACCGGTCAGTGCGAAAACTCGAAAGTAGCACACTCGCCTACGATATATCTCAACGATCGTTCTCAACAATTCGTTATTTCCGATTAACAAGGAAAGAGTCTAAAATATTCGAAAGATCACGCCGCAGCAGGGTATCACCGTTACGTACAAATCGATCGTATCGCGATGCATGCACAATCAATCGTCGATAATTGCCAGCGCTTCTGAGAATTGAGCGCAAGATAGTTCGCAAAAAAAATTACGAAGGAGCGAAGGCATTTAACGAGAATTAACCATATTTTCAACTTCGTTAAGTTCTATTTTTTTTTTTTTTTTTGGATACGTGTTTTAATTGTAATTTTCGATAATCGGGAAGACTTTAGATACGACTGTGATTGAACTAATGTAGGAGAGCACCAGCGTCAATCAGTCTGGCACATGCCGTCTCGTCCGTTGCCACATTTTTAATACCATAGACTGTTACGAGCGTGAAATAACCATCGCAGCCTGACCCTTACATCGTTAAAGTTTCGCGCTAGAACGGAATCTTACCTAAACCTCGTGCGGCCACGTCTGTTGCCACAAGAATTGCGGATCTGCTGCTTCGGAATTCTGGACGAGAAAAAAAAAAAATTGTTGAATTACGAATACGAAGGCTCGTCCGGCTCGTTGCAAAACTGTTATATTTAAAACCATCGTAATTTCGAATATAAAATTCTTGTACTCACGATTGAGAACGTAATCACGTTCCTGCTGACTCTTGTCGCCGTGAATACCAATCGCCTGCCATCCGTACCTGTTGATCGCTCTCGTAATATCGTCGACTTTTCTCTTCGTCTCGACGAATATGATGGTCTTGTTTTCCGGCTCGTTAGATATCTCCTCCAGAAGCTTCATGAGCTTGCCCTCCTTCTCGTACTCCTCGCAGACATCGACGATCTGTAGGATATTGTGATTCGCGGCGAGTTGCAGCGAGCCAACATTGATCTGTATGTAATCGGTGAGAAATTCTTCCGCCAAATTTCTGACCTCCTTAGGCCACGTGGCGGACCACATGAGCGTCTGTCTGTCGGGTCTTATCTGTTCGACGATCTTTCGTATCTGCGGCTCGAATCCCATGTCCAGCATTCTGTCGGCCTCGTCGAGCACGAGATAAGTGCATCTGCGTAGATTCGTCGTGCCGCGTTCGAGAAAGTCTATCAGACGTCCCGGTGTCGCGATGCAGATCTCGACGCCGCGCTCGAGATCCCGAGCCTGCGGGCCCTTCGGCGCGCCGCCGAATATGCAGGTGTTTCGTACCTGCGAGGAAACTCCGAAATCTGCGGCCACTTGCTGAATCTGCTGGGCGAGTTCTCGCGTCGGTGCGAGAACTAGAGCTATCGGTCCGTCGCCGCGATTGAGGCGCGGCTGATTGTTTATGTGAACGATAGCGGGTAAAATGTAAGCGAGGGTTTTGCCGGAGCCGGTTTGAGCTATGCCGACCAAGTCACGGCCGGAGAGCGCTATCGGCCAGCCTTGAGCCTGAATCGCCGTAGGTTCGCCGAAGCCCTGGCGGCGTATCTCGTTCAGGACGTATTCCGGAAAGCCACCCTCGTCGAAGTATATCGCCGGGCTCGGGCACACCGTTCCCTTGACGGTGATCTCCTTGTCCGAACGATAAGCCTCGATGGTGTGAGGACCTCGGGCCGCGACGTTCGGATGCGGCTGGTAAAAATCTTTTCTGAACGTTTGCAGGGTACTCATGTCCCATCGGGGCTTGCGAAGGCGCTCGCCCGGCTGACGATTCTTGAACGAGGAGTTTCCAAAGCCTCCGCTGTCCCGACCTCCGCTGCCGAAACGGGGACCGCTGTCTCGGCTACCGAAGCGACTGCCCCCGCCGCCTCGGCCCCCACTTCCGCCGCCGCCGCGACGCTCGTTACGGTCACGATCACGGAATGCCCTGTTGAAATATCATAGCAATTGTCAGTTCAGTTTCATTTTAGTTTGGAAATAAAGTTTCGCACTTCTCATTATACGTTATCAATTTATTGCAACAAAAGAATTTTGTAAAACAACTCTGTTCAGGAGCCTTTGACATATTTGTGCCAATATTATTATTATTGGTGGTAATAGTTTGGAAATCTAGTTGTGTACTTCTCAATATACATTATCAAGACAACTCAGACTTTAACAGAAGATTTATCTCAATACTATTATCATTATTATTCGAAACCAAACCGCAGAGTTATTAGATGGATAAGGCATCATTGTACTGTTTCCAGAAACTACAAAGTACGTTGCATTTGTCGGGTAAAAATGAAAAACCTCAAGTGTTAAAAAATTTGATTAAATATGATTCGTTTTGAAAATTCCTCTAGTATGCACATAATTCCGAGTGCTCGATTCAGGGATATCATAGCAGTTATGAGTTCATTTTTTCATATCATTCTTAGACAGGATAAGTGTAAAGATGAAAAAATTTGTTATAGATTCTGCAAAACTGAAAAGCTGATCGCTTGTTGCAAATGCCGTCTATGAAACATAACCAAACGGAAAATCAGGATGGCTACAATCAGCTCAAGGTGAAGTGAAACACATTCTCTGTTGCTCTTTCTCGCTATACGGTAAAACTAATTCTGCTATATCTCACGCCCTGTCACGTGACTATCACTTCACCTTAATTCCATTCAACAATTGAAGTAGGTATTGAAATCGATCCTGAAAATGATTATCATACATAGTATTAATTTGGAAATCTAGTTGCGCATCTCCAAACATATATTGTCAATTTATTACAATCAAATCATTTTGTAAAACAACACTGTTTCGGAGCATTTGATCCAAGATTTGTTGAAATATAATTACAGTAGAACCCTGTTTATCCGAGATAATGTGGGGAGAGCGTACATCGGATAAGTGAAATCTCGAATAACGGATAACATACTCAATTCAAACTTGTACTACTATTATTATATTTAAAAAGATAACACACAACTTATACAAATACTAACTTTATCAGTTAATGTAGTTATTTTTTAAATATAATTATAATTTAGTTAATTACCATTAACTTCATATAAACATAAACCATTGACTCCAGAACCCGAACTGTTGCATTTGCAGTTCGCAATACGAAGACTCAGCAAACTTGTATCTGTTAAGTGCGTATGCAACACAGTTCCCGTTACAGACTACTCCACGTAGGCATTGCTGCTTTATCCGTTTTATCCGAGTTTTCCTTATTTTCCGAGCCTGCACCTTGGTTACAGCGGAGGGTTAGGATGAGTTGGGTTCCTCGGATAAAGCGGAAGCTCGGTTAATAAAAGGTCGGATAAGCGAGGTTCTACTGTATTATCATTATTATTATTACAAAATAAAAAGCAGAGTTATTAGATTGATAAGTAATGTTTGTAGTGTATGCACAAAGTACCAAGTACGTTGCATTTTCCGGGTAATAAAAATGAAGTTTCGAAACTGTTGAAGAATTCGATTGAATCCGGTTTGTTTTGAAGATTCCTCTATTATGCATATAATTCAGAGTGTTCAATACGGCTTTTCGTATTACAAGTGTGGATACTTAGAAGCGCTAAATCTGTGTACTTATTTGTAGGTATCCGATCACGGTGTATCGGATTCTTGAAAAGCTTCGGGGAAGCTTGAAATCGAGGAAATAAAGTGAATTGAAAGAATCGATCGCTCATCACAGCATCACAATATCCTTCAGTCACAACAAGTGCATACGAGAAAGCTCTCGATTGCGTCGCATATTCGCCCGTCCCACTGGCGGAAAAACTCCCGTATATCTGTTCCATGAGATCGATTATTGTTACGAAAACAATCGTGTTACTTACATTGTTGTTGACGCTGAATTAGCGAAAAAATTTAACGTTTCTTCTGATGCTACGGGATGTGATATGTTGTCAGAGTGACGAGAGATGTACGAGATGCGTCTCGGTGTGAGTCGCTGTAAGAATCTTGGCAAATGGTGCGTCAATGGCGGATCGCCACGACGAGAAAGTAGTCCCTCCCTCCGAGTGCCAACCGTCGTCCTGAAACTTTGCGAACGTTCGTCGAGATTCATTAATTTTAGCGAAGTTATTGGATCTTTAATCAATTAAATGTTTCCATGATTAAGTTCGCAGGTGAAGCTTACTCGTTGGAAATATTAAATTTGTCAGACAGCCGGCGCCCGCTTTCACGAGAAGCTGAGCGGCCGAAGGGTGGGGAGTGCGCAATCGTTCGCCGCGCAAGTGACATATAGCGAGAGACAGTACGATTACCAACCTAATCCTTCGAAAATCTCCAACATGTTTCCTTTCCCCGATACCGAATCCGAGCAATAATCAACTTTCATTCAATATTGCAAGTGAACGAGAACACAATGTTTATTAATGAATTTTAATTATTACAATATAACTTAACTACTAATACTTAGTTAATTCTCCATTAGTCATGAGATCACAGATAATAGTAGTAATTCGTTTTAGTAGTCAAACGATATTTCTATCTTGAAATTTATCGTAGCCGCAAAATTGTGAGAAAGTAAAAAATAAGAAATACCGCTGATAACCCTGACATACTCATACATACAAAAAATAAAAATTTAAATAAACATAAAGGTCTTTGGTTATTACATCTAGGTAAATAAGAACACATGAATTGTGCATGAGGTCGTTCCTAGACTTTCGTAAACACGTCTTTCGATAGAAAACGGAGCTCATTATCTTAACGTCTTTTGTTTTTTCATTTTACTTCGTGCAAACACATCAGCTTTTTTAATTTGGTAAAAAAAGTAAAAAAAAAAAAAAAAAAAAAACATCAACAACGTTGGTCCTGCATCTCCGTTATTGATTAGCGCTTAACAATCTTTAAAATCCCTGAATTCAAAGCTCCTTTCGTGTCAACTCGTTTCTTCTTTTCTTTTTTTTTTCCGTTACGTAATAACGACCACATCTCGATTCGATCGGAAACATATGATCGTGCCTCGGAAATAAAAATTATACATCGTATACACGGTCTAAAACAGCACGGTCTTATACGGTCAGTCTACATGGTATCACGCGATAGGTTTCTTGTCTGTTTTTGTATCAGTTTTTAGTAGGTTGAACCTCGGTACTGGTAGCCACTTCCGTAAGAATCACCTCCACCTCCGTAGCTCTGGTTGGCGCTGCTGTTTCGCTGAGCGTTGTAACCGTAGCTCGAGCTTCCGGAAGGCTTTCCGCTCGAGTAACCGTTGTACTCGGAACCCGAGAAGCCGCCCGAACCGGAATGATAAGAATTTCCACCCCGGCCGTTGCCGCCTCGTCCACGGCCAGGATTCCCTCCTCGCGCGCTGCTCGAGCCTCGGGAACCGGGACCACGGTCCGAAACTCCACTCGATGAACCGTAACGTCGTCCACCTGCAAATTCATTCGACTATCAGTATTCGCGAGCTACTCGCTAATATTTTTTTTAGGGGACATTTCATCAGAGTACTTTTGGAAAGAAAAAAAAAATGTTACGAACAAAAAGCAAGCACTAAGGCTCAATTGTTATTGACGGAAATAATTCATACTTCGGCCGGCGAAGCTTCCGGACTTGGCCATTTCGGCCATCTCGCTGAGTCGTGGATTGATCGACTGTCCGGCTTCGCGTAGTACCGCGATGAGATCTCCAGCGTGTTTCATATTGTGAGTCGTGAAGAAGGCGTAAGCCGTTCCCGTCTGTCGTCTGCGACCGGTGCGACCGATGCGATGTATGTAGTCCTCGGACGACGATGGATAATCAAAATTAATCACGTACTTAACGTCGTCGACATCTGAGGAACAATTATAACGTTACACGAATGAGTCACACAGATACGAGACCCAACAAACTATAACTGACGAAGAACGAAAACAAAAAAAAAAAAAAAAAAAAAATTAAACGAATAAAGGTTTATGTCAAATTCACTAAAAAAATTTTGGCGAAAGAAAAAGGAAAAAAATACGACTTCCCATCCTCCGAAGCGAATTGCGTAAACGGGTAATAGAGATTTTATTTGCTGAATTTTCATGTATCACCCACCTTTCGCCTCGAGATGAGATTATTGTCGGTTCGCATCGATTTTTCATATGGAATAATCGTGACCGGCCTAAGGATTAGACAGACACAGCGGTGGCGTGTCTGGGACGGGACAAAGGCAGCATTTTTAGGGTTTAGGCCCGAGTGCATTGGTTCTAATATAGAGGCATCAGATAAAACAATCACAGAGGTCGACAGTGTCACGGATTATTAGCCTGTCCGATGAGGCGGCTTTTTTTAATACCTTGACCACTTTTTTCTATTCGCGTGATTCGATAAATTGTATAGATAAAAAATATAAAAATAATATCTTAACGAAATAAAATAGTCACTGTGTCTGCCCAATACTGGCAGTACACCGCGCTGTTTTAGGGAGAACCTCTGTGCCTCTGAAAACAAAGAAAAAAACAGACAGACTTAGTGGTAGCTTCGTGTGTATCCTGACGATTCAGCACGCACAACGCTACGTACACAGCCTGGCGGCTTATCTCATTGTATGATGTAACGCATCACTGGCTAATCCAATAAGTGTTGCCGATTCCCAGTCGTCGATGACGAATTTACGCGATTTTTGTTTTTATCCCCGCCAATCAAACAGGCAATTTCGTAGAATAATAATGCCTCGAGGATTGTGGACAACAAGGATAACCTTTTAAAACGATCTTTCGAGAATATAAAATATTATCGATTTTTTTTTTGTATCTTCAAGGTCGGTGCACCCTTCTCAAAACATCTGTAAGTCTTTCCGCAGAAGACTCAACGATTGCGAGGAGGCTATTCGCCGTGTTAGTAAAACCCTTCATTCACCTCGTCCTCGAGTGCGTATCTCGTAAAACTAATAGATCATAAAAATACCAACCCAATCCTCGTGCAGCGACATCCGTAGCTACAAGTATCGGTGCTCTTCCGCTACGAAATTCCTGAAGTACGTGGTCGCGCTCTTGCTGATTCTTGTCGCCGTGAATGCTCAAAGCTTGCCAACCGTCGCGTCTGATGTTTCTCGTTATATCGTCGACCTTTCGCTTCGTCTCCACGAATATTATAGTTTTGTTCTCCTTCTCCGTGCCGATCTCCTGCAGGAGTCTGTGAAGCTTCGTGTCCTTCTCGGACTCCTGGCAAACGTCGACGATCTGCAGTATGTTGTGATTAGCCGACAGCGTCAGCGAACCGATGTTCAGATGGGTGTAGTTCGAGAGAAAATCTTCGGCGAGAGCCCGAACTTCCTTTGGCCACGTAGCCGACCACATGACGACCTGACGATCCGGTCGTATCTGTTCGATTATCTTTCGTATTTGGGGCTCGAATCCCATGTCGAGCATTCGATCCGCCTCGTCCAGCACGAGGTACGTGCACCTCCGCAAATTCGTCGTGCCGCGTTCCAGAAAATCTATGAGCCTTCCGGGTGTCGCGATGCATATCTCGACGCCGCGCTCGAGGTCCTGAACTTGCGGTCCCTTCGGCGCACCACCGAATATGCAAGTGTTTCGCACGCTCGCGACGCCGAAACAGTTCGCGACTTCTTGGATCTGCTGGGCCAATTCGCGCGTCGGGGCCAGGATCAGAGCTATCGGTCCGTCACCGATGTTCAGGCGAGGTTGATGAATTATGTGCATTATCGCCGGCAAAATGTACTGCAAGAAATCAAATTACGAAATTGTTTTTCACGTATATTCGTCGTTTAGATTTAGATTTTTTTGAGCACATAACAGAGCAACAGTGAGATAAACACCAAGCGGAGAATTAATCCTTGTAACAAAGACTTATCCATCCGTGACTGACTAACTAACCGACAACAGCAAATTTAATCGCATATTTTGCTTCCTCGCAGACGTAGCTTTGTCGGGTGAAAAAAAAATCTTGAAATATTAATAAAAACATGTTCAGAATGTTCCAAACATCGAAAAATTACATTTAGAAAAAATGTCCGAATGTCCGAATGTCTGAATTTTCACACACAGCAGGTTGTGGGTAATAATCAATGTTTCTTAAAAATTTCACAAAAAAAACTGTTCAGTTGTTTTTTTTTGTACGCTTTTTTAAATGTTTTCAAAAATGTCTCTTACAATTTTTTAGTTATCGGGGCAAGAAGTTGTTCACATATGGAGTATGATCGAACGATGATAAATTTGGGAACTATCGATACAACCGTTTCAATTTTGCATAATAATAATTCCAAAATGTTATTAACAAATTAACGAAAAAAAACTTTCGCATCAAATCACCCGGCAACCGAACTTTTTTTTTTATGAAAACAATTTGTTAATTTTTCTGAGTACGTATTAATTTTTTCAGAATTTCGTGTAATTTTAGAAAATCGTGTTTTTAGTGAATAAAAATACGTCATTTTCAAAAATTACACAAAATTCTGAAAAAATTCATACGTATTCAAAAAGATTAATAAATTGTTTTTATATGAACAAAAGGTTAAGTTGCCGGGGGATTTGTTGAAAAAATGTTTTCTTCATAATTTGTTAATAACATTTTGGAATTATTATTATGCATAATCAATATTTTCAACATCTTCCATATGCTTGATTTTTTTCAGATTTTTATCCCGTCAAGAAGTGTTCTCAATTCTCTCTCGATTCTCTCTGAACTCACGTGGGCTCAGGCTGTCTGTCAGTACTAACTTAAGCTGCAATTTTCCGTATTAAATACTCATCTATGAATAAAATACGTGGTACATTCTGATGCGTGTGGAAAAACACATGAAATATAGTCCCGGATCTACGACTAACGAAAACAGTTTACGGGGAATTTTTATCACCAAAATTCCAAAAATGAGAGATTTTTTGCATATCTTTTTGCTATGAAATCTGCCGTACAAGCAAAATAAAAATGTAGCTTACACCCAGCGTTTTTCCTGATCCAGTCTGAGCAATGGCGACCAAGTCTTTGCCGCTGAGAGCTATAGGCCATCCCTGAGCTTGAATAGCAGTCGGCTGAGAGTATCCCTGATTGCGAATGCCATCCATCACATAGGGAGGAAAGTTTCCTTCCTCAAAGTACTGAATAGGATTCGGCACATTGTCTCCCTTTACCGTTATTTCTGCAGCTTGACGGAACTGGGCTACTTCCTCCGCCGTCCTGGGCAGAAAATGATCGTACAATTTGTTCCATTTTTTTTTTTCTTCCAAAAGCAAATTTCACCATGAGATGTGAAGATATATATATATATTTTTTTTAATTTCTGGTATCTCAAACATTCTTACCTGCTCCTCACAGCCGGATGCTCCACGTAGAAATCTTTTCTTATAGGCTCCAGGGTTCTCGTGTCCCAATTCATTTTCTTCAGCGAACCACCCGGCATCTTGCCCTTGGCTCCTCCGTTTCGATTTCCACCTGCCGAATCTCGACCGCCGAATCTGCCGTGGCTGCCGTCGCCTCCACCGCTGTGACCGTTCCTACCATTGCCTCCCCGTCTGCTTCTGCTCTGATCTCTGTCCCTGCTATACCTAAGACATATAATAGATTAATAGATTAATTGATCAATTAATTAAAAACGTATGACAAAAATTTATAATTGATTCCTGGACCGATTATTATTCTGATTGAAATTAGACAGCTATGAGAAATTACAAAAAAAAAAATTTACTTCAAGGTCAAAAGGTCAACAGTTACGAAAAAAAAAAGAGGAAAAAAGATTACATTTTTTTTCTTCCCCTGAAATCGTTATATGGATGAGACGCTTATGCGGGTCGCGACACGTTGAGTTTCGGACGCAGGTGTGAATGAAACGTTGCGACGAACGACTTAATCGACAATCCCTGCCGAAGAAGAAATCGTTTCGAGGGTTTCGTACGGGAAAGAAAAAGTTGGTATCGATTGTCCGATTGTACGCGGTGTTACAGGGTGTCGAAGAAGGCTTGTGCCGAAAATGGCCGTTACGTTTGCGATAATCAAACGAACGATAGTAAAATCTTACGATTAAAATCGGACGGATCGAATATTTTCGAGGATCTTACGAATGCTCGATCACGTAGTCATCGCTTACTTACATGCTGAAAACAATCGGACGACGAGTTTGTCTCTACGGACTCGGGCACCGTCGCTGATGACCGTGCTCGCTACGGTTGCACTACCCGTTTATCGAAAACTAATCAATAAACGACTTTGTATCGACAGGCTTCTCGACGGAGCTTCTCCAGACGATGGGAAAAATATAGAACGCTATCTCGCTTCTATCGTCAACGAACCCCACCCGAAGACTCGATTGTACCGGGATGTAAACAATCCTTGAGCCCTTGTCCGAAATAATATATCTTCAGTTTCGCGGATACAACACGTATTTGGATTTGCCGGCAGCTCTGCCCACTGGGACGTGAACTTCCGAAAGTAGTACCTTGTAAACTGTTACCATGCCAACGGCGCAGTGATATCGTGTCATTTTACGAGATCCATATTTGGCAGTTGTCTAGTGAAAAAAAAGAAATATATATATACATATATATTAATTATAGTGCGAGAATAGATGGCGACACGGGATGAATTCTCGGTTCGATTGTTTTTGTTGTTGGGACGCCCAGAATGATAGGCTCTTTTTCGTGATTTCATAAATTTTCTCTATTGTTTCGATCGAGCAACGATCGATTGCTTTTTCTTTGTTTCTTTTTAATAGCGATAATTCGGTGAGATATTGTTTTTCGATGGTGAGTAATTTATTTTTGTACCTAACCTCTGAGTATCTGTAATGTTATTTGTTATCCGTTCGTTTCTGTGAGTAAAAGACTAAAAAAAAAAAAATAATGATTTTGCAGGCGTCCGATACTCTGCGAGTGCTGCACCTTCCGCCGCATCTGTCGGACGAACGACGCGAGGAATTGTTCAAAAAATATGGAGCCGAGAGAACTAAAACTGTAAGACGTTCGGACAGCTATAGCGCGACTTTCGTCAAATTTTCGTCCAAGCAAGAGGCCAAGGAAGCTTTCGTGCAGCTGCATCAATTGGAGATCAAGGGACAGTATTTGTCGGTGGAATTTGCAAGGAAATCTGTAACGAACGACGTAACGGAGGATACTCGACATGCTCAGGCCGAATCGGCTGATGACGCAGTCAAGAAGGAAACCGCGGACACAAGGCACTTTCAAGCTTTTCTCAAAAAGCTCAATGGCTGGGCAAACAACGATCTCCTGTCCCAACCGCCTCCTCCTAATATATCCTACAAATACGCTGTGCCCACCAGAAATACGTTGCTGAGAATAGCTATACAACTCATAAAGGAGCCAGCTTTTTACACGCAGGTTGCTATTCGAATGAACGTTCAAGCTAAATGCGCCGCATGATCTTTTTATTAAGATATACACGTATCTTCAACTACTTTTCTCATACATTCTTGTACTTTTATTTTTACTAATTTTTTCCTTTCCAACAAGTTTTCATTGTAACTTCGTTTAGAGCTAGGAATAAGGAATTATTCCTAGCTCTATTATAACTTTATTATTATATATTAATAATTAAAAATCATAGAAATTATTTTAATCATTAAATATTTAAATCAAATTACAGGTGCTGCATCTGATGAACAAAATGAATTTACCGCCGCCGTTCGAAGAACTCGAGGAAGAATTTCCGTTGTTGAGGGAAGCGTACGACATAGAGAAGTACAAGGACATACTGGGGAGAGTGGACGGCGGAAGGGACGAAAGAATTTTCCCGGAGGGAGAAGATGAGGACGAAGAATCGGAATACGAATCCGACGGCGAGGATATCGCGAATCCTCTGGCGAACGTTCCTCTGAAACGCACCAAGCCGCAGCCGACGAGGCGTTTGAAAATACCGAAATTCGTTAATCCGGCAAAGCAGAACGTCGCGGCGACGGGTTCGGGACACAAGGCTTTAAGGCCCGAAGATATGTTCGAGACCGTGGAACGCGGCGAAGCGAGGACTCGAAAAATCGAGCTCCGTCCCGTTGAAAAATTGGATACGGAGACGAGAGTGCCGGAGACGAGCTCGAGCTCCGCGCCGGAAGTGAAGGGTGGCTTCGGGCTCATGTTTCCAACGAAAAGGGACGGTGCGGAGAACATCGATGCGGAGCACGAAGAGACGAGAGATTGCATCACTGCTGAAGAATTGGAGGAGAATAGGATATCCGAACACGGTAATAAGTTGTTCAGCTTCATAATCTATTGCACTTATCGCAAAGCTCCCCGTCGACCATCAACTTGCGTAAAAATTAACAGGTTGCAAACTCCAAACTTCCAAAGTTTGAGTAATGATTACTTTTTTGTTGACTCAGAAAATAATACATTACGATACTAGTGCGAAATAGTATATTATGCTACAAGGGAGGAAAGTGCGTTTTTTCACCGAGCGTGAAGTTTGATACCCGAGCGAAACGAGGGCAGAAATTCACACAAGGTGAAAATGCACTTCCTCCCTTGGGGCATACGCAATTTTGTTCCCGACCATGCTAAAAAGTGGCCATATTTCTATGCCTGCAACTTTAGCTGTAGAACCGCGTTAAGGAATCAGCAGGAGGAAGCAGCCGGATTTTTTTTTTCAATTTCTTCGCAATTTTTTTGTAATTCTTTTGCTATTTGTAATTTTTTTTGGCATTTTTTAAATATTTTTTTCTCGTCAAGAATCTGCCACTAGCCACCCCCGATGCAGGCATACAATATCGCGTTTTTAGCGTAATCGAAAATAAATTTTTTTTCTGACGAGTGTTGCAATCACACGAGTTGAGAAAACGTTTTTCGCACGAGTATCGTACAAGATTTTATTTTAGAAGATGTAAAAATGTGGTTTTGAGCACGCGAAGTGTGCCCAAAACCGTGATTTTCCCATCGACTGAAAAAAAGTAACAATTGAAGAATGAAATATAATTTTTTAGCTTTAACACTAAGTAATAAAACCGATCGCTTTACAGACCAACGATTACTACCGGTATACAGGAATTATCACGCGGGCAAACCGTCATCCCGCTTGTACATTAAAAATCTCGCCAGGCAAGTGGAAGAGAATGATCTGTACTTCATATATCGGCGCTACGTACAACCGGACTCGAAGAACTCGGACAGTCAGTAAGTGTGCTTTAAGTTTAAGTTATGCTAGTCGAAACGTTTATAAGGCTCGTGGTACAATGCGATACTTCCAGATTGGAGGTGCGCCTAATGCAGGAAGGACGGATGAAGGGTCAAGCCTTCGTAACTTTTCAGAACGAAGGTCAAGCCATAAAAGCGCTGTTGGACACAAATGGATACATTCTTAAGGATAAGCCTATGGTCGTTCAATACGCGAAAGTCGTCAAGAGCTAAAACACTCTTACCATTAAACGCGTAATGTACATATGTAAATATATTTCTAATAAAATTCTACTCTTCTTCTCTTTACGTTACTCCTGTAAGTATAATTTTTTTTGTATTTCCGTTCAATTTCGCAAATTTCAAATAAATTAATATTAGTACGTTCAGTTTGTGTTTTGATGAAACTCGAGGAATTTATTATTATTATTGACATAAAAAGTTTGCCCAAACAGACTCTCTATCAATTGAGGCCTTGCGCAAAGGAAATTCCGATCTCATCCGCCGCGAGGCAATTTGATTTTCAACATATGCAACATTTCTACACCGACAAAGTCGAATCGTTGCAAGGCACAAAAAAATCGCCGCAAAACAAGCATTTCTACAACGTATTGAACATCCCACGTACGAAATTATGCAACCCAAACATTATTTAATCGTTTCTTCTGATAGTGTATTTTGCGATTTCAAATAATCGCCCCGACGATATTTTAACGGTCCCCATGCGGCAACGGAGTCAAATGCGTCTCTATTTCTGTCCGCCTGATATTTTCGTAATCTCGTTCGGCGATTGTAACTACCTGGAAAATTCTTAAAATATAACTTTCTAAAAAAGTGTCTCAACGTCGCGAGATCACTCGCGCTCGTAAACATCAAGCGACAAGCCGTTTAATACTTCGATCGTGAATTCGAAAGCGGAAACGCCGAGTTTTGATTGGCGCAGTGGCTTGTCATAGCCGCGTCAGCCAAGGTCGGCGCCCGCCTGGCATTCAGTAGTACACCGGCCCTCCGCCAGATTTGTCGTGTTTTGCGCTTTAACGTCGGTGTGTCGAGCCCCGCGTCACCGTTGTGCTGTGTGTGTTTGCTGCTGCTGCCAGACTGCTGCTGACTTTCGAGCTCTCTGGTGCCGTTCGCGTAGCCCCCCCGCGTCAGTGGTGTGTATACGCGTTCACACAGCAGTCGTAGCTTTTTCCCCCGTACGTCATCATCGTTTCTCGCGACCTCCTCGAATTTACCTCCGCAGTGACGATCCTCCCTGAGAATATTTCGTAAATAAAAAATAAATAAGGAAAACAAACAAACAAACTAGACGCCATTGCATCGAGGTCAAGCATGGACGTGAGCCTGTTGCTGCAACAATTTCAATACACGATTCCCGTGGGTATCGTGCTTGTTTGCGCTCTGCTTGTGTTCGCATTTGGTTTCAAAAATGCCGAGCAACCACCGTTCGCCCAACTATCGACAGTTTCCGACGTGGACCGGAAGCAGCCTGGCAAGAAGCGTAGCGGCAAGATCAAGGAAAAGGTAAGTGAGAATGTTTTAATCTACCGTTGAGTACAAAAAGAAATATATCGCTGATCCAATGTGTGCGTGCGCGTGTGTGAGGAGAGTGCCTCGCTCGTTCGGTGGTTGAACGTCGAGTTGGCATTAGACACGCGCGCGGGTCTACGACAACACGGGCCGCGAACAAAAAAAAAAAACGTTTCAACCGCTTCGCATTAACGCCATATGGTTGGGAGGCTCTCGCGTGCCCCAATGCCTCGATTCACCAACACAGAGTCGATAATCAGCTGAGCTCTCCGTAGGGTGCGACAAACGCGTCCTCCAACCCCCTCTGCTCCCAATCGTGACGTAACACACATACACACAGCCGCCATATGTAATTTTTTTTCCCCCCAAACGGAAGTCGAATCATTTTGAGCCAACTATGAACCCCATATTACTCTTTGACGATTGCGCGTTAACGGAATTAATTTTAAAAACTTAATTGTAGGAATCACGCGTAAAAAAAGATGATCGGACGGTCGGCCAGGTGAAAAGAATTGGCGGATTTTAACGGTTTTATCTATCGTGTTGGATATTTTTATTTTGTACGGACTCGCATAAATTTGTTTGCCAAACGTAATTCGAACGATCTTGCGCGAGCCGATTAATTGCATTCGATTTTCGTTGAGCGCGCGTTCGCTGAACTGAAAAAGAAATCGATTTTTTTTTTTACGTATTATCGCGCTAAAATCGATCCGATGTAATTTGAGAGGAAATAAGACGTTTGGACGACCAGAATTGCGGGAGTTATTTGCGGATTTGAACAATTTTCTTCATACAGTTTTCTTCATATTTTTGTTTTGACCGAACACGTGTAATTGTTTTTTTTCCTGACGGAAGTCCATCGATTTCGCGCGTACTGATGGATCAGATACGAATCCCGACAATCGCGCTTCTGCTAAATCTATACAAAACATCACATTCTCGGAATCATCGGTGAAAAGACAAAAAAATACTTGCAAATTCAAATTTTCATATGGCTTTCTCATAATGTTCCTTTATTCGCAAAGCTTCTTCTATGAGAAAACATTTTCTGCCTTATTGGCTTCCTCATAGGGGAAGCTTCGCAAATAAGGGAACATTATGACAAAGCCATATGCAAATTTCAATCAGCAACTTTTATGAGGAGGCGATATGAAAATTTTTATTTCCAACTTTTATGAGCAAGCGCTATGAAAATTTCAATTTCCATCTTTTTTCAACGTCAACGTTGCGTTTGACTTTTTATGCAAACCGACTGGCCGATTCAGGTTCTGCGCGAAAAACTACACAAGCGGCTCGTCTCGGATCTGTGTATCTACTTCGTTTAACGGAAACACAGGGTCTTAGAAAAATATTTTTTTTAATCATTAAGTCCATTATCCAATATTCGCTGTTTTCTGGCCATGTCTAATGTACTTTTTCCCGCTGATTACGAATCTTAAACTTGTTTCACACCTACAGTGATATTCGATGCAGAAACTCTCGTCGGGCGCAAAATAAACATTTTCAGAAAAATTTCAAAAACCCATAACATTTAAACGGTTGGATGCATTTTCGCCAAATTTAATACCAACTATTGCAGTGTTTAGTCCGGTTCCAAGTCAAATTTTAGCTCGACACTTCCATGTTTATTCGAAATCTACAGTTTTTAGGAATTTTTCAAGTAAAAATCAAAATCCTATCAAATCTAACCGCCTGGATAGATTTTTACCAAATTCAATACCAAAGGTCCTCGATCAAAGTTTCATTTTCGTATGCCCTTTTGGGACGATAGCTCGAAATTTACGCAAGTTAGATACCACAGACACTTTTCAACAAATTCAAAATTGCATAAAATCTCCAATTCGGCCACAAACTTTATGAAAAGTACACTGCATGAAGAGATGTGACCACTTTATTCGTGCACCAAATTTCAACTTGCTATCTGAAATCGATTCCGAGTTATAGTCGTTTTAAACGATGCAAGTCTGTCATACACACACACACATATCCGGATACCACCCAAAAATTAAATTTTTCGACGTTTCAGACAATTTTAAGTACTCTGACACCAAATTTTTAAACAATTTTTTTTTTCTTACGAAAACAGATTTCTCTATGAGAAAGCTAAAATTGATCAAGTTCTGTGTAAATGTGACCTCGTGAACAAACACACGAACGACCGGAAGTGATTATCTACTGATATCGAAAAAATTAGAGAATACGAATAGTTTTATCGATACCTTGAGATACGTTTTTTGTTTTCTTTTTATTGCAATTCTGTATTTTTTATTTTTCTGTAAAACAATTGTACCATTACGATTTTTGTTCTGCGTGTAAAATTGACGAAAGATAAATAAAATAAATACTTATCTTACACAATATCGTTTGGAAATTATGGAAGTATACAAAGTTGGGTCCGACTCTGACCTCACGGGAAGAATAATATTGGACGGCCGGAAGTGAGCGGGTAAAAATGATTGGATTCAAATAATTTCGTCGACGTTGTTCGGTAGCAATTTTTTTTTCTTTTCTTTTGCACACGATTTTATGTCGAGAGTAAGGAAGAATTAACGACGATTGATCAATGAAAATGGCTCGAGGTGAATTGTAAAATAGGCTCATAATTTGTAGCGATCTACCGATGCTCAGGTGACGAACGAGAAGGCCAGCCCGGTGAAGAAGGTGTCCCCGTCCAAGGCGGAGCCTTCCACGAAAGCCGCTGCGAAATCCACGGAGGATGCTGAGAGCAAGCTGAAGGAGAGGAGGCAGGAGGAGAACAATCCGGTAGCAGCTAAAAAGGACAAGACTCAGATAGTCGCTAAATCTGGCAAAGAGAACAAAGTCGAGCAGACAAAGAATAAGAAGAATCTGAAGAATCTCGTCCTCGAGAAGCCGTCCGACTTCGACGATGGTAAGCTCGCGTATTTCGATCTTCGTTGATGTTTTTCTCAGTATCGAAGCTCGAAGGCAATTTATGATTTAAAAAAATGATTTACTGTCCCGCGATATACTAATTGTACGGAAATTTTCAGGCGACTGGGAGCAAGCGTACTCCAGAAAGGACAAGAAGAACAAGAAGAAGGAAGACGAAACTCCCTCGAAGAAAAGCAAGAAGAACAAGAAGTCCGAACTGATCAGCGAGGCAATCGCCAAAGCCAAGGATCTCGAGAGAGTCGAGATCAAGGACAAAGTTGCCAAGGAAACTGAGAACAAGGAATTGAAGGAGAAGAACCAGAAGGACGTGATCTTGGAGCCGGTCGTCGTCAGCGTCGCGCCCGAAGAGAACAAAGTTGAGAAGAAGCACGAAGTGATCGAGGTAGCCCAAGGAAAAAAAATCATCAGTTTTTAAGATTGATTTGAGCAGCCTATCGATCGAGCGGAATTAATTGACTAATATACGTTTTCCTGATGTTTTTAGCCCGAGAAAGTCGAAACACCGGAGAAGGAAACGAAGAAATCCAGGTCGAAGAAAGCGAAGAAAGTGAGCGAGGGTGAGAACGCACCGCGTCCATCCTTGCCGGCAGCCGCGCCTGAGAAGAAACCGGCCGAAAAGCCGGCTTCGAAAAAAACCGAGGAACCTAAGAAGAAGGCGGAACCTGCAGAAAAAACAAAGATCGAGGAAACCGAGGTCAAGAGTGCTCCGGCATTCGACGAATTGGGTGGTAAGTGTGCCTTCTCGCACCGTCAAAACATTTCCAACTGTTACCACTTGATTTATCTATTCATTTGCAAACGGACATGCACCAATTACGGAGCGATAGACTTTCGCCCAAATAACTGAAATGTAGTACATTTTTGTTTGATACAAGAAAATAATTTCCGTTACAAAATTATTGACGTATCAAAATTAATATTAATATTCTTATCTTAACGATTGCTTCTGTTTTTCAGACGTCTGGACGGAAGCGAAACCACAGAAGAAGAGTAAAAAGAAGGCGCGAAAGGACAATTGAGAGTACACCAATCTCCGAGAATGAAGAACTGAAGGATAAGACGAAGAAGGAATTGTTCCTCGCGACGGGAAATCGAAGCCAACGAACTCCGATTGGACGACAAAGGGACACTATTCGTCAGCCGTTTTAGTCAAAACAAGGAAGGATGTGTGCGCGGTGTGTGTCTCAGGTGACGCGAACGCTGACCGACTACTCGTAGTCCGTTTCCCCTGTAAATATATATAAATCAAGAAAAAAACATCAACAACAAAATAACAATTGGGCCAAATCTATGGCCTCGTAGAACTCGTAGGATACATCACATTCATTCACACGAACTCGTACCGAGTCGAGTTCACGCCTCTGGTTAATTCATGAACGTTATAACAATTTAATATAATTTCGTTTTTTTTTTATTCTTCCTCGATCATCACCGTCGATTTTCTGAGTAATATTCTCGTGGTCGGATACCTTTAAGCTGTGAGAATCTCGGTCGTGGATTAATTCCATTTCTCGTGCGATCGAGCGGCATACGTTCGGAATTGAACGCGCCCTTACTACTGAGACGAGGGACAATATCCGATCATTCAATTTTATTTTGTTTTGCAATCGCGTAATGGAAAAATCTGACGATTCGATGGTTTTTGAAAATCACTCGAAATGCCGTCGAATATCGGGAAAATTGCGCAAAATTGCATGGTAGTGCCTGCTCGTCGCTCAAAATTTTTATCGCGTAATTAGTATACAAAATATTGCTCTACATTGACTTTCCGGTAGTATGTGGTGTCCTACTGATTCCCAGATAAAACATTAGTACTTCGTGAGCTTGATCAGCTTTGCCGTTTGGGAAATTTTGAAAAATGTATATAATACATTTTTCATCGATAATTTATATTCTTAAAAAAATAATCATACATTTTTCATAGGGTCCGACAGACCCCGGGGAACTAGGCTTGTTACAATTTTCATCGAATCATTGGAGAGTCACAGAAAAAATTGTACAGTGGAGCCAGGGAAAGTTAGATAGAGAGTTAAAATTGGCGGACAAAGCTTGCTTTAATTGTCTTTGAGCCTGAAGTCTACGAATAATCTGTGAGCTATGAGCTTCGTCGGAATTTAATTTTCTCGAAGAAAGTAGGGAAGTCCACGGTTTATTAATTCGTCGGGGTGACTTAAAATTGAAAAAATTAATTTACATCTTTAAAATTTCTTCTTGTAACTCATGCATGAAAAGTGCCGCTTTATGTGGGGGCCGGGCGCGACATAAAATGGTGTTTTTCAAGAAGGCGTTACATAAATACTGTGCGCATGCGCACAGTATTTACGTGCGCATGCGCACGTCGTCTGTTTTTTTTTTTTATTGTCGCGCCCGGCCAGCAACATAACCTGGCACCTTTCATGCATTCGTCACAAAAAGTAGTATGCGATACTTGTACGTAAAAGTGGACTCCCGACGGCGGTTGTGAAGTGGCCGCACTCGGCTTCGCCTCGTGCCGTTGTAGCGCTCGATCCGGCTCGTGCAGCCACTTCCCAACCCTCGCCGAAAGTCCGCTTTTACGCACTAGTATCGCAAAGTACTATTATTTCACGCGGTGGGAAAATGGCGGTTTTTGCGCACGCTTCGCGTGCGAAAACCCACATTTTCGCACCTTGTGAAATAAAATTTTGTTTTATTTCACAAGGTGCGCCTTCGGCTCGTGCTGCAAACTCACACTCGTCAGAAAAAGTTTTTTCGCACTCGTATCGAAATGTACTATAATATTTTGGCGAACCATAAAAAAAAATTATAAAATGGAATAAAGTAAAGGGCAAAGTTCAGGTGATTCTTTTTTTAAAGATACAAATAACTTTTTCAATCTTCAGTCTCTTCGATAAAAGCCGTTACTTCGTCGCGATATGTTAGTTAGTACTGGCCGTTTCGGATCCACTCCGGCTCCAGGCAACGGAAAAAAAACCACTCGAGGGTCATTGTACCTAATGTTACGGATAATTATTACATGTCGTTGTCGATGAGTGCATTATATTTTCTTACGAATAAATACGCTAGGTAAAAATTACCTGGTCATGAAACGAAGAAAGATCGAGAAGTAATTATCCGTTGGCGATTTTTTTTTTTTGGCCATTCGATGCAAACGGTGAACCAAGGAAACGGGGATGATTGACGTGATAAACGAACGCGCAGATTGTCGGGTTGAGTGAATGCGACAAAGCCGGGTAATCTCGCGACGATATATTTAACTCGAAAAAAAAAAATATATTAAATTTATAATTTTGATGAAAAGGGATAAAAAAAAGTGGCGAGAGTAAGTTCCTGAGCTTCAATCGATGCTTTATCATTCTCGTGCCAAATAATACCTTGACCGCGTGTCAACTGTCTCGCATCGGATTAATAGACAATTGTCCTGTGCATCGTCGTCGTATATTTCTTTTCTTTTACTCTTCTCAGTGACGCATGATTCAGACTTTTTTGTACTTAAAAAGAGTATAAACAAACGAGGGAGAAAAAGAAACCGGTCGACGGTGTATCTGTGTGCCAGCGAATCGCGTGAACGCTTCGTTGAATCTCCGTTTTCATTTTTGAATTTAGAATATTTTTGTAATCGACCTCACACTATATATTCAATCAATTGGGTTCACGTTTCGAAAAATTCTCCAAGCTATTGACAATTAGCATTGTACATTATTAGAAAGAAAAAAAAAAACGGAAATTGCATATTTTGAATAACTTACATTTTGTACATAACTTGTAATGGTGTTAACTATACTGATGCACCTATATTCGTACGATTGGATTCCATCCGAGAAATAAACAAAAAAAATGAAAGAAATAAATAAGGGTTTCGCGAGTTTGAGGGCTCAAGTCATGGCTATTCAGAGAAATCTGTACGAACGTTCATTATTTAAATATCTTGTCTTTCAAAGCATCAAAATTTGAAGAAAAAAAGATTAGAGAATGCGTTCGATCGACCCTTCCATTTCTTGGGCGTCTGTCTTTCACTACCGAATGCTTGAAATAGCAATCTCAGTCCGCTCCAGTGGTGTCACTCGTAATCGCTTCTGTTTCGACTATCTTTATTGATTAATTCACGACAACTTGCCAGCCATCAACTCGGTGTAGTAAATACCATTAAAAAAAAAGTAAAGAAGTAACAAAATATAAATATTATATTTGTATATAACGATTATATATAAATATTATATTTGTGTACGATTGCGTGTTTCTTAGTCGTAAATATAGGATCGTCGGGTAGACTTGAGATATCAAAGTATACTATTATTATGAGGAAACATTAATAAGAAAAAAATAATTAAATACCGACAAAAAAAAAACAATATAAAGTTTACAGAAGAATCACTTGCTGTCGAGAATCAACGAGATAGAGAGGGAAAAAAAAAATAAATAAAATTTGTGTATTTCGGTTCCGGGCGAAGGTCTGTAGAGTTTGTAGCGCGAATTCTCTGCAGTGGGGTATCGAGTTGTGGAGGACGAAAGGGTTAGAGGGGAGAACAATAAGAGTGAGATAAATTAACAAAGACTATATATTTTTCCAGCATTTATGTGCGGCATTATTCACTCTGCCCGCCTCTTCTATCAGCGCATTGTGCATCTAGGCAATTTGTACATAAGCGTCGAATTATTGTTATTATTAATATTATTGCTACATAAAATTAATTAGCGTTTACGATGTAGGACAACCGAGGTTAACAAAAAAAAAAAAGAATAATGAAGAATCAACGATTGTTTGTTTGTCATAAATCAGCGCAATTTGTTTTGTCCAATTTCATTGATAAGGGTGTATAATATTTTTTTCTTTTTTTTTTTTTGGGACCACGAAACTTCGAATTGACGGAATAAAAGGTAAAGGATCTTAGTTACCGAAAGCAAAAGAGTGCCATTTCTTTTTAGATAAAATTTCCTTGCATCGTCAACCCCAGAAAGATCCTTTTTAATTTCCAAGTTTCATTTTTTTTGTCGCGGGTAAAAAAAGAAAAAGAGTTCAAACAGAATTTTTGTGCTATTCGGCAGACAGGTGTTTGAAGAGTCATTAATTTTGTCTACGGCTCGTAACATTTTTGAAATATTTGTCGTAAATTTTACTAATTTTTGAAAATTCATTTATGTGACGATAAAATTTTCCCTGACGGTCGGTTCACTTTGTGGAGTGACTGGCCTTCTTCGAGTACTTGCTGCACTTCCGCTTGAACTTTTTGACCTTGGCGCCACTGTCCTGGCCGTTATCGGCATCGTCCTTGCCGGCTCCGCCGGTCTTGGAAACTTCGCTATTCGTCCCTTTGCCAGTTTTCCTGCCGCGAGTTACCCTTCTCGCGCTCTTCCTTACCGGCACGCCGATCTTGCCGCGTTTTCCCTTTTTCTTGCGTTTGCGCTTGCCGCCGTTCATACCAGCGATTATGGCGGCCGTGTCCGCCGAGACTTTGACCTTGGGCTGCTGAAGGACCAGCGTGACTCTCGTAAAAGATTCGTACATTATATCGCCGCACGATTCTCCGAAACAGTATTCTTCCCCGCACTCGCCGCATATCTTTACGCTGCTCTCGATAATACCGGAACGATTCTTGCTGCGTCTTATCGGACTCACCGACACACGACGCTCCCTCGCCAGGGTCCTCACCTCGAGCTTTCCCATTTCAACCTGCAACGATAATTTTTAATTGAAAAAAAAAATCCGGTCAATGGAACCGAGTGTGAATTTAAGGGAAAGTGAAACAGCTGTGCGTGCGAGAGAGATAGTTCCAATTTTCAAAATAACTGTATTCAATGGTGCTAATTTATTTTTTTTGCGAAAAAAATGAATTCGGGCTGGGCGCGAAATTACCGTGCGCATCAGGCTCGAATTTTCTTTTTCCTCAAAAAAATTAGCACCCATGAGAGAAGTTCATCACAGTTTTCATTACCGACCGCGATATTTCACTTTCCCTTGAGAAGGATCGACCGTTTCCTTGTCAAAAATATGATTGAAAAAAAATTCAACCCAGTTGTCTCGAATCGCATGGAATATTAGTAAAATGAATGATGCATTCCATTCATGGGGTTTGCCAAAATGATCCGTTTATCGAAGATTAAGAAAAATATGCAGCCAAGTTTAAGAATCTCAACGACTTCGGAATCGTCGTCACATACTACTGGCCAACATTACAAAATGAAAAACCAAATTACAAATAAGTTCCCAAAACTTATATGAACAATTTTTAAAGAATATTTAAGACATAAAATTATTGATAGGTTAATCATTTTTGCGTGGTAAAACACTTAGAATCGTTGAAATGAAAACGAAGTGAGGCTATGTTTGGTTCTCCGAACGCTTTCGACCTGGCACTGATAATTCAGTTAAATTGATAAACTGCGATGACAAAATAAACTTTGCATCGATAAATCACTGAGTGTACACGGTAAAGTGCGGATTTTGCGTTTTTTTTTTACATAATCTTTGATGCTTCGTCCACTCAAAGCTAGTTCTTCAAAGCTCTAAATTGGCTTGATAGTAGTAAATTAGTGATATTTTATCCCAGAACCGACCGACTCCAATGTTTGAACATAGGATTATACGGTCAAAGTAATCAACTTCTAAATTGTTTTTGCCTAGAGTGTTCATGGAGAACATATTTAAAAAATGGAGACCTAAAGTTGGATTTCGTCTGATAGTCGATCCTCCTTAATTGGCGAAAAAAATTGCATATCGATCCATGATTTACCAGTCTGGAGAACATATCTTCATCGTTACGAAGTTTCGGTCTGAGGGGCGTCAGCATTCTCCAGTCGATCGGGACATGCTGCAACTCCTGAAGATTCAGGCTCCTCATATCCGGTGGAACAGGATCGCCGTACAGCCACTCGCGATCGGTGCATTTCAGTTCTTTCTTCGTCGTTCTCCACGAAAAGTCCTTGTCTCTGACCTTCACGTCTTCCCTCTTTACCTGGGTCCGCGCGAAACACAGATTCCCATTCACTCTTTTTCCGCGGACTCAGTCAAAGTTAGCGATAATCTTCAATTGAAAAAAAAAAAAAACAAAACAAAAAATTGAAAATTGAAAAATAAATAAATAATAAAGAATCGCAACCTTTTCCGGTTTGATTTTATACTCGGGACATCTCTCGTGCAGCCGACGATATTCTTCCTGCGAGTTACACGTCGCCTTGCTGAGATCCGGTATGAGATTGCCGTCCTTCTTGTCGTCCCTCAGTAGATCGTCCAGCTGGAAGGCCATTTATTTCAACTAGACAGTTCTGTAATTCGAGAAATTGTCGTGTCTCATTCAGGCCTTCTCGTAACGGTAGACAATCGGTATTATTCTCTCGAGCGTCACTATGTCAACTTCTTTGCCCACTTCTTCTCTAGCTTTCGGTTTTGTATTTTTTGTTGTTGTAAAATTTCACTAGTCTACATGAGTAGAAAATTAACAAAAAATTGTATATTTGGGTCCCGCGAATTCGCGGGCATTCCTTTCAGTTTCTAAAAGAAATCAGCTCTCGGCGAGACCAGGCATCGCTCGGGATCCCACTCCCTCTGCTTCGACAGGAGACCCTGAAAAATCGTTCAAATATTTATCGAAAATTTATCGAAATTTATCAAAAAGTGCATAAAGATATAAAAAATCTAAATAAAGATATAAATTATTTTTAACCCTTCGTGGTCACCCTGGGTAGAATCCACCCGACGACCACCTTTCGTCGTGAATACCTAATGGTACCTAATTTTAGGCGAAATATTAAAAATTCACGGAGTAATGATTTTTTTAGTGAAAAAACTTTTTCTTCCGTTTTTTCTCCTGTATAATTTTTTTTGGATATGTCGCCACTTGATTTCTCTCAAAATAAACTTTTCGTACATCAACGAGGGTGTTTGAAGGATGTTCTGTAATTTTTTGAGATTTTTTCGACCGATAGTTTGGTCACAATACTGGTTCAAAAATGGACCGGGTAGAATCGACCCGATGTGACTACAAAGGGTTAAAAGATTCGAACGCTTTTTTTTTAACGGTCGAATCTTTTTTAAATTTATCTGTTTAAGAAATATTATCTCGCCTGAAGTTATGAAGATCATAAGAATTGGGTCAATGATCACCGAGTAAAAATAAATAATTGACCTCTAGGCGAACGAAAATTAACTCACGTTTCTGAGCGAAGCGAGCTGCGAGAGAATTTCTTGTCCGCACCATACATCCAATTTCTCGTCGCTCCTCGCTTTCGTATCTTCGCCGCGTTCAGTCTTGTTTCTATGTTTATTTTCGCCGTGCAGTATACTTATTCGTCCGTGCTCGTCGACCCTCAGTGGCACGACGGAGTTGAGACTGTCCATTGACAGATCGGCGTCGTAACTGTCGATCTTCACTTTTCGCCTACCGGAGTTTCGACTCTTTGACTTTTGATTGCTCGATTTTCGTCGATCGGGCGAGGGAGATCTATCGATTAAAAAAGGTAAAAAATTAAATAAAAAAATTAATTAATTTTTGATTTATTAGCTGTCGAAATGATCGGAATTAATTTGATCGAACAGTTAAATTACCTCGATCTCTCGTCACTGGACTCGACACGTCTTCTTCTCAGTCTCATTCTTCGTTGATAGTGCGGATCCTTCTCGCTCTGGGTCCGGTAACGCGTGCCCGGCCTACGAAGATCTTTCCATCACTTTGAAACTCCGGTTATCCGTTCAGGCGAAAATACCGACCCATTGTAATTCTTTCTACGATCGATAATCAAACATTCGTGAATTCTTTACCGGTTCGCGTTCCATCGGGGTCTCGACTCCAGGCTCTTGCGGGGTTGCGACTTTGATCTCACGAGGACCTTCATCGACGATTCTTCGATCGGTCCTGTATTCGTCGATCTGCATAAATAAAAAAGAGTTATAAATAATAAATAAATAATAAATAAATAATAAATAAATAATAAATAAATAATAAATAAATAATAAATAAATAATAAATAAATAATAAATAAATAATAAATAAATAATAAATAAATAATAAATAAATAATAAATAAATAATAAATAAATAATAAATAAATAATAAATAAATAATAAATAAAGTCTGGGCAGGTCTCCGGTTCGAGGCCCGATCCAACGGTCCGTCGAAAATAAAAATTTGGACGTGACAAGCTCCAGATATATACATATGAGTCACATATGCGTATGTGTACGTGTATGCGTCACATATATATAGCTGCAGGCGATGTTTACATTCTTGGTGAAACGTGACGCAACTCCGGCGCCAGGGTGCGAGCTTGAGACCGGCTGTATTGAGTGAGGCTGTATTTTCCATAGTTTCCCCATGCTATGGCGAATGCGATACAGAGGGGGAAGTTCGATGCGGCCGCGATGGCGGGAGGGGGTGGTTAGCTAGCTACTGATCCGGGCCGACCCTGTAATAGTCGGATGGCTGCAAACGGGGGTGGGGATAAATAAAAATAAACAGAAAATAAAAATTAAAAAGTTGAAATTTTCATATAGCTTCCTTATAAAAGTTGCAAAGTGAAATTTTCATATTGCTGTCTCATAGAAGAAGTTTTGCGAATAAAAGAACATTATGAGAAAGCCATATGAAATGTTCAATTTGCCACTTTTATGAGGAAGACATGAAAATTTCAATATTCAACTTTCATGAGAATGTCTTATGAAAATTTCAATTTTTTCCCGAATACGCTAAAATACCCATATTTCATGCCTGCAACGTGGGTGGAAAGTGACCGTTTCTTAACCAGTGGGAGGAAAAGTCATAGAGCGAGGGGAGAAGTAGCCTGAGCGGAAAGAAAGGTAGTCCTTTTTGTAACACGTGCATGAAAAGCGGTGGAAAAGTTTTGCCGGCCGACAGTGGCTAATTTCAAAGCAGTCTAGAGAAAAGATGCGTCGCGCATGCGCAGTTAGCGATTGGTTCACTTTCGTCCCAAGGGAGGAAAAGTTATAACCTCACTTTTTACTGTTCGTTCCGCAAAACTACCATTGAAAGCACCACTATTCATGCACTCGTTGCAAAAAGTATGATGTGCAACGAGGGCCGAATTGGAAATTGCGATTCGTGTGAGGGCAGCAAACCTCGCACTCGTCGCAATCGCCAACTTTCAACCCTCACTGCACAATAAACTATTTCCCCCCTAAGGAAGAAAAGTAGCTGAAAAGTAGCTGACAAGTCGGTGGGCCGTTGCAGGCGTAAAAGTATGCTCAATTTGAACCTAGTCGGGGAAAAAAGTATCGTATGTCACAAGGGGGAACCTGCATTTTCACCTCGTGTGAATTTCTTCAGACGAGGTGAATCAAACTTCACACTCGATGAAAAGACGCAATTTTCTCCCTCGTGGCATAATACACTATTTCAACTTTTATGAGGAAGCCACATAAAAGTAAAAATTTTCAACATTTGTTTTTTGAAATAAATTTACTTTTCAACGTCTCTCCTATTGTTATTGACGACGTCCTTGAACTCCTTGACGAAGTCTTTGCCACCGTGATCCTGAATCTCACTCTCGCCGTCGGTCTGAGTGCCGAAGTCTCTGGCCTGTGCGACACCAGCGAAGTTTCTGTACTTGCTCGGCGTCAGGAGCCTGTTCTCCGCGAGCCTCGGCGAAATCGGTGATCCTCGAAGGGGAACTGGATTGGCCAGGCTCCTCGACAACGCATTGAGACCACCGTCGAACGGGTTAGTCGAGGAGCTCGCGTTCTTTCCCGGACCCGGCGCCATTACGAGATTCACCAGTTGGATATTGGACCGATTAAAGAAGTCCGGATTCTCGAGCCTTCCGCTGAGGACTATCGCGACTTCTTTACCGATCGGGATATCAACAGTGTTCTCCTCTCTTCGTCCGGCGTGGCAGCACTGTTCCTCCTTTACGGTCTTGCCCTCGTCCTCGGTCGGCGTCGAATCTTTTTTTTCGATCGGACTCGCGGCGGTTTTTTCGGCGACACCGGCGCTGGGAGGATCCTCGGTGAATTGGTGGATAATCGAATCGACGTTGACGGATCTGGATGCGCCATCGCGAATACGATCGGCCGCGGGGGAATCCCAGTGGGTCGAGTCCGCGCATGGTTCTCGCGGAGAATCCTTCGGCTGCTCCCTCTGTCGGCGTTTTCTCTTCTCCTCCTTCGCTTCCCGCTCGGCGGCTTCGAGAATCTCTCTCATCGCTTCCTCCTTCTGCAACTTCGCGAGCTCTCGCTCTCGGGCCCTTCGACGTTCCTCCTCGAACCTGAAGGACAAGACAAATTTTATTTTATTATTTTCTTTACTTTTTCGGATACGGAGGTTTTTGAGAGTCGACTTTTAGGACCTTAAGGGGAGCTTAAACAGTAGGGTGGCCCTTAAGTTGACATTTTTTTAAATGTTTTGGGAGCCCATATTATAGTGAGGTATAAAATAAAAATGCGATATGTGAAGGGTCCCCGAAATTAAGGCCTTACATACGCGAAAAATTTCAAAAAAAACAAAGTTTTCGATAATTACGGCTAACAGTTACAAAATGTTGTAAAACGTCAAAATCCGCCGCGGAAAAATAACCGAATGTTTTGTTTGAAAAGATATGTTTGTAGCAACAAAAGTTAAATTTAAAAAAAAACCGAAGGTCTGTTGTTTCTGGTAAAGAGAATCAACAAATTCCTAGAATGGTCAAAAGGTATAAAATATCTCTATCGGCGAACGAACGAAAATTCTCTTCAACAGCTGAAAAAAAGCTGTCGAAGAGAAAATTTCAGCAGTTCGAGAAAATCAGGACAAATTTTTCGTTCGTTCGTCGATAGAGATACTTTATACCTTTCGACCATTGTCAAAATTTTTCGACTCTCTTTAACAGAAACGACAAACCTTCAGTTATTTTTATTTAACTTTTGTTTAGATGAGTCTTTTATTAAGATTGAAGGTTTTTGAAAATTAACTTTTAAGACGTTAATAGTTCGAAGTTTAGATGCGTTTTTTTTTTCGTTAGGTCACCTTTGTTTTTCCTCGTCGCGTTCCCGCTTTATTCTGTCCTCTTCCTCCAGTTCTTCTCTGATCCTTCGTTCCCTCTCGGCTTTTCTCTGTCGGTCCTTCTCCTCGAGCTGCTGCTTTATGGCGCTCTGGAGTTCGAGGGCTCTCTGGCGTTTGGATTCGCGCTCCTGCAACACCTGAGCGTCGACCGGTATGTTCTGACCGCGTATATAGGTCTTCGAATCCGAGCCTGCCGAACCGCTCGTCGAACTGTCCGGACTGCTCGCACTGTCGTGATTTATCACGAGAACCTTAACGGGGGGGGGAAAATAGCAATTAGCTGCGCGTGCATGGACTCGGCTATATTTTTGTCCGAGTTCGACGAACCTGACTCGAATTACCCAACCGCGAGAGGCCCCTCTCGAGCCAGGAGGGCGGTGGCGGGTCGGTTCTTCCGCTCTCTTGACCCCAAACGCTACCCCAACGGGGCCTGTTCAGCTCACCGAGTCTCGTCAGCGAGAGTCTCCTCGACGGTGGCAGCGAAGTCTCTGGAGTCTCGCAGTACGGATTTTGCCACGTTCTCTCGGACATTTCGCTGTCGAGACGTTTGCTATCGTCCAGTGGTCCTAAAAAACACTCATTATGCATCGTACTTACGTGCTCGTAATTTATTTTTTTTATAACAAATTACGTTGACTTGGTTCGACGATTACGATTTTAACCCTCTGAGACGACCTTCTAGTCGGCTCATTTAAAAAAAAATCGATTTTAACGTGGTAGTCAATCTTCGTATTTTTATGTCCTTTTACATAATTAGGTCATTTTAAAGGACATGTGATACAGACCTAGTCGGTGACAAATTAGTTTTCCTATTTTTTCCGCGGCTGTTAATATTTCGGACGAAAGCAAATTAGGATATTGTATGCTACACATAAATGCATGAAAACCTAATTTCCTTTTGTTCGAAATGGTAACGGTCGCGGAGAAAATAGGGGAACCAATTTGTTACCAACCGAAGTATGTTGTACCACATGCCTCCTCAAACCTCCATTCATCTATTGCATTATGCAATAGAATAATTAATTTAAAATTATGACAAATTATTTTTAATTAATTATTAATTAAAAAATAATTTTTATTCCGAAAATAATTTTTATTCCGAAAATAATTTTTATTTCAAAAATCATTTTTATTTCAAAAATAATTTTTATTTCAAAAATCATTTTTATTTACAAAATAATAAACGAAAAAACCCATTCACGAAAAATGTATCAGCTCAATTTCTCGGATATTCTGCAATCGATGGGAATCGTACAGTCCGACTGAATAATGAACCGAGCACGTGAGGTCGTTACCTGACGGCACGGGCGGCTCGACGGCGTCGCTGGCGTAACCGGAAGTTTCACCCTCGCGTTCCTCGTACGAGTGCTGAACGCTGTGTCCACCTCCGAGGTTCCTTTCCGCCTGACGGTAGCGATGCTTCTGCGAGCGGGCTTGGTTGCAGTACCGCGAGCCCTCCAAGCCGAGCTCGCTCGTATTCTCCTTCGTGCGACGAACCGAGGTAGAAAAGAGAGGAAGAAGAAAAAAAAAAAAAATTACAAGTAGTTCGAGTCAAGCGCCGGACTGGCGTGACCGCAAGAAACTTTCCGTCAGCCTACTGCCACACAACCGACACCTATTTTCCTCGGGGTGATTTCACAATTCGTCTGCTGATTAGCGTTATTATGTGCCCAGCGGGTGAACCACGAGATATGGTATCGAAACAGCTAGAGATTAGTAGGACAGATTAGAGCGTGGGCTCAAATATTAAAAAGAAACCTGCGACTAGTGCTTTCTTTAAAATATTTTTTCACAAATTATACAATAATAATAATAATAATAATATAACATTATTAAACATTAATCCGCTCGACTGAATGGTAAAATGGAAGGGTAAAGTGCAACGTCACTGTATTTGATTCCGTGACCGAAACATTTTTTTTCGTTCCCTATTTCCTGGAGCAACCACGTCTGGTCCGGTACCGGCATGCGTGTCGAACAAGTAAATTTCAGACCTTTCGGAAGCCGTTTTCTGTCCGGTATAACCGTACAAGCCGGCAGATACTATAGAGAAACGGCGAGAGATTGGTGGGACAGATTAGACCGTGGACTGAAATATTAAAAATAAACCTGCACCTAGTCCTTTTCTTTAATATTGTTTTTTCCCCCAAATAGTATAGGGTAAGTCGGGGTGATATAGCTGTGGTTTTTTAAGCAACGAAAATTGGAGGTTTAACATTTTTTAAACTTAACATTTTTCATTGTAACCAACTCCAGAAACTTCGAACTAAAGTAATTCACTCAGACCTTTCGATATTTTCGACGCGCGATTAAATTGTAGTTCTATAAATAAATATTTGCGATCGGCCGTCTCACCCGGACACTGCGGGTGACATGACCACATTAATAGTGGTAGTCAATTAGGCCTGGAGAAGCATCGGGATCGCACAAAACATGTCTTACTATATTTTATGATGTGTAAATAAACTAGAGAAAGACAGTAATTGCCTCCGTCAAATGTTTCAAATGCCAAACTAAAAAAAAAAATGGTTTCACTGGCCATATCACCTGGATATTGCGGGCCGTAGCCCACCACCGCTGACGTGGCCATTTCACCCGCAATATCCGGGTGACATGGCCATATCTCCCGAAAAACAAGTGGCCAAGGAATAAAAAAAAAATAGGTTTACTGCGTGCCAATACTTTCTTGAAAGATCTAACTATAGTGTGCAATGTTGATTTACTAGCAAAATTATAATGTACTATATTTCCAGAGCGCACGAAATTTTTGCATCGAGAAATTTCCGGCTACCTCGAAATAGGGATTCTCCGCTTGTATTGACCTTTGCACATACGATCTTAAATTTCTTTGTGTAATCGCACTGTATCCACTTACTATCCTAGGGAAAACCGGGAAAAAGTCAGGGCAAAAGAATCTTGGTCAGGGAATCAGGGAAAAGTCAGGGAATTTCAAAATTGGTCAGGGAAAAATTAAATTCCTTGATCAATTCCCAAACCTTCTGTAAATAAATAAAAAGTTCATAAACGGGAGCCTGAAAAAAAAAAATGGGAACATTTTGAAAAAAAAAAGAAAAGAAAATCGACTTAAACATTAATACAATACCTAGGCATTTTCATTTACATCGTTATTTTTAAAAAATATAAGTCGTTTGAAGTTTCGTGCGGGAAAATTTTCCATTGGTCAGTGAAAAGTCAGAGAAAAGTCGGGGAATTTTTTTTTGGGGAAAAAAAACGGCCACCATGTAAAAACTGTGTAAGCTGCGGCGCCATTCGTTTGTTACGTTGAAAGATATTACGGGTGGCCATCTCACCCTGATTTACCCTAATAATCATAATGTAATAATATTTATCAATGATCGGTCCAATTAACGATAAAAAATTCTGGGTAGCGTTGGAAATAAATGATCTTAATATCGAATCGACTATATGAGAGCGCCGTCAATACTTTTGCATACTATTATTCATAGTATTATTATTATTCGAGGCAAAGCATTTTCCCAATTAATCCGGAAGGCGGCAGTTCAAAAGACGGGTGCGGCAGAGAAACTTTTAATTTCTTGTTTTATTGCATAAAACAGGACGGCTTCGTTCAATCCTGCATCCAGTGTAACAGTTTCCTGGAACTACGACAATGGAGGACTTCAACAGGCAACAAAAGTTTTCTCTAATAAAAAAGACTCTATATTTTTACATTTTTATTACACTTTGTTCCCCTCGACTGAACGGTAAAATAGCACGTTATCGTATTTTATCCCGCGACTGAAACATTTTTTTTCTAGTCCTCTATTTCCTGGAAGAAACACGTCTGGCCCGGTAACGGCCTGCGTGCCGAACGATCTAAGTAAATTTCAGACTTTTCGGAAGCCGTTTTCCGTTCGGTATAACCGTACAGCCTGGCGGAAGGTTGAACGGTTTAACGCTCTATACCACGCGCGATAGTATAACAGATATGGCATAAAGCACCATCGTAAGAAGTTTCACGGATAGGGTGCCAGGGGTCGACGAACCACTAACGTATTATACGAATCGATCGAGAAACCCATGTCGTTTCTTGGCTAGCCCCAAGAGTCATCCACGACTCGTCGATGCCGCTTGTGAAAGCTTGTATAGTTTTTAAATTAGGGGTTTTGCAATCAAATTACCTGTGATAAATTTAATTTAATATATATATATATATAATATATAAATTTAATCAATAGCGAAAAGCCAATTTAATTATAGACAATTTAACAGTCCCAAAAATTAAATAGTTTTTGGGTGAGGTGAACGATAATTGAAAACATTTATGGGTCCCTTCAATGAAATCTGGATGCATTTTTTTAAATTGAAATGGTATTGTTAAACATTTGGCAACAGATTGTTTAAATTATTATATTTTTTTTATATCTTCATATAAAATATATATATATTTTATTTCCAAAAATAAAAAAAAAATTAAATGCAACCTTACACTTGTGTAACCAAAATTGGGTGACTTATATTGGGACAAATTATAGGGCCATCGTGGATCGATGTAAATTTACCTGAGCGATAATGAAAATATTCATGGGCCCTTTAATTTAGATTCGATTTATTTTTAAGTATTGAAGAAAAAATTTAATCATTTGGTAATAGATTTTTAAAAATATATCACCCTTTTTAAAATATATTTGTATAAAATATATATATATACACATATATATATATATACATGTTTGGCTCAAAAATTTACCAACAAAAATGAAGAATAAAAACTTTAATACTGACAAGTTGCACGTCTGCGCGCGAAATAGGGTGACTTGTATTGGGAGAAATTATTGGGGCATATCGTGGATCGATGTAAATTTACCTGGAGATAGCAGTTCGTCTGTCGATTATCCTTGGTGTATATGGGTGGTAGGCTCGGGCTTCGCCGTCTCGTCGTGCCCGGAAAATCTTTTTCCTCGAGCAGATCGACGAGGCTGCCGGTGGAAAAGTCCAGAGCTCGGAGACTCGTCGTCGTGTTGGCTGAATTATTATGATCGACGAGACTTCGTAGACTCGTCGTGCTGCCGTAATGTCCGACGGCACGAAATGGCTTGTTCTTGCCCGTGCCATTCGCCTCCCGCGACGACAACCTCGTGCTCGAAGGATATGTGCTATTTTCGTTTTTATGCATTGTTAGCGTTTCCGCGCGTGTCTTTGTGCGTTTTTTTCCTCATTCATTCGAAAGTCGCATGCAATTTTAACTTTTTCCTCACAAATTCGCCAAATTTTTATTCATTTTTCAACAAAAATTTTGTTTTTGAAAAAAAAAAAAAAAAAAAAAAAAAAATATTTGTACGTTCTCATCCACTCACCGAATATTGGTGTGGATGGCGCTTTGTGAATGCTTGGAAGGATCCGAGTTTCCAGTCAGACGTGCCATTTCCTCTGCGATAAATCGGCGAAGCAGAAACGAAATTTTTAATTGTTGCAGGGTAGAATAATCGATTTAAAAAAAAAAAGGTCCGCTCGAACTCTTAAATTAGAAATTCCATTAGTAAAAGTACAGATGCGTGGGGGAGGATCGAGAAGGAATCGTTCGAGTGAAAGAAAAGCGAGCGGTGGAATAGAGTTTCGAACGGATGGGCCGCGCTGGTACGCAAAGAATGTTGATTAAATTTTCCGTCTGGCGTGTGCGAGCTCATAACGCGTGGACGTGTATTGTGTTCAATGTACCGAAGTATGTCGTGAGAAAGAAAGGGAGAGGCTAAGGTAGAAATGGTTTATAAATTTACAGACCCCGTTGCAAAACGGTATACCTCTTTCCTTGGCCCACTGAAGCTTCTTCTGCTCGACCAGCGATATCTTCGACGTCATGCTTCTCGAGCATCGGCGACCCTTCTCTTCGTTCCGATATATCGATTTCTCACAACGAAAACATCAAATTTACAAACCGCCCGCCGAGCGTCGCGAAGAAGTGGGCTTTATTTGTTTAGTTAATTTATTTTTCACTTCAGCTTTTTTTTATAGTTGAGATTACTTGGCACTCGAGAGGTATTACCAAAATTCTGGGACGATTCGTTTGACATCGAGAGTCGGGCAAATTAACTGAAAAACATCACCTTGTTGCTTTAACGTTAATCAGTAAAATTATAACGAATAATATTTTTTTTATCTTATCATAAAGGATAGTAATTAATTAATTCCAATTTTACTTTACTAAAGAAGTTTTTTTTTTGTTATCGTATAACATAGTTTTGAAAAATGTAATTCTCCAGGGGGTTCGAACGAGAGGAGAGAACGTCGTGAAAATGGAATGATGTTTTCGACGTCATGCTTCTCGAGCATCGGCAAACCTTCTCTTCGTTCCGATATATCGATTTCTCACAACGAAAACATCAAATTTACAAACCGGCCGCCGAACGTCGCGAAGAAGTGTGCTTTATTTGCTTAGTTAATTTATTTTTCACTTCCGCTTTTTTTATAGTTGAGATTACTTGGCACTCGAGAGGGATCACAAAAATTCTGGGACGATTCGTTTGACATCGAGAGTCGGGCGAATTAACTGAAAAACATCACCTTGTTACTTCAACGTTAATCAGTAAAATTTTACGGAATAATATTTTTTTATCTTATAACAAAGGATAGTAATTAATGAATTCCAATTTTACTTTACTAACGAAGTTTTTTTTTTTTTTTTGTTATCGTATAACATAGTTTTGAAAAATGTAATTCGCCAGAGCGTTCAAACGAGAGGAGAAAATGCCGTGAAAATGGAATGCGAAATTGTGTCGGACGAACGTGAAGAAAAAAAATAATTCTACAACATTCGGAGGAAAGTGCGGGCCAACCGCGGGGAGTTTGCGACCAGTGTCAGAAGCCATTAAGGCGAGGGGTCTTAATTAGACGAGCTTAATTGGGAATCCGATGTGAACGGCAGGAAAACGGGAGGGTATGCTGCGGGTAAAATGAGTTTACTCGTTGAAGTCGTACCGGGTTAGAAAATTCGATTACGCCACGCCTCCGGTTTAACTCGATAAACGAACTATAAACGAGAAGTGGTGATTCTGCATTTCGAAACGAACCATCAGCCGCGAGTACAGAAAGCAATGGGCAACGACACTCCCTCGGTCTAATTAGATGAACGAAGATAAAGGAAAGGCGGGAATGTAAATTTTCCCTTTTTTACTCCCCACGTTTAATTTTTTTACTTCCCGCGTTTCGCGAACTGCCAGGTCGATTTCACCCGAATGAGCAGAATATCGATGTCAATATTTCTATTTATTTATTTTTTTTTCAATAATTTTCCAATCGCATTTTCTCAACTGCTCACCGGTCTAAAATTTGCACTCGACATTAAAAGTAGGCTGCCCGTCCCTAAAATCGTTTCATCTCACAAACTAAAAATTTTGCAATTAAAAAATTTACAAATTTTACAATTGGTGTCACAAATTAAAAAAAAAAAATGTTAACTACATTTTTTCCAAGTCTTCGATAATTAAAAACAGTGTTTCAGGTCTCATCGATTTCGTTTCCGTAATAAAGAAACTGAAAAAGAAATCGTTCCTCTATGAACGAGAAAAAAAAAAAAAAAAAAAAAAAAAATGTAAAAATTTCGTTACCGCGTTCGATCACCGGAGCGACGACTTCGACGTCCGATATAACCCGCACCGGCGCTACGTGACGACTATGCGGAAGAGCACGATCGCTGTGGTTGCCGGGGACCACCAAAGTGTGACGGGGTTCGGTTCGGTTGGGGGGGGGGGGGGGGGGGGTAGTTTGGTAGGTGAAACACAAGTTTCGCCTTTGGTGAGGGTTCGTATAGATATTTGACACTGCGGCGAAGGCCCGGCGATGAACCCGGCTCGAGCGGGCCGACGATCGCTCGGGGTGTTCGGGAGCGCGCGCGGCTTCGATCTACGACTCCGCGTCCCTAGCGGAGTCCGAATGGGACCCTTGGCCGACGAGGCTTCGATCCACCTTGTTTCCATAGGAACAATCGTGAATCAACCTCGGGGGCTTGCACAGTAGCGGCACGCCGCTCTTTCTCTTCCGTCGTCGTTTCTCCCCTTCGTCGCGTGCGCTTTCACGGTCGATATTATCGAACCGACGGGCGAACTGGCACCGGTGGATGTACCGGCAACGGGGATCCCCGAGATGGTGACCTCCGCGGCGATCCTCGGACACGTCTGTCACGGTCACAGGCTCTCGGATGGTCGTGGCGTGTCGGCCATCGCGAGAATCAAACACACCGGAAATGGGAAGGCGGCTCACCGGTCTGTGTTTGCTCTCAGGGTTCAAAGAACCCTGCGCGACAATCAACCCCTTCACTGTCAGCGGCCTGCAGGGGCCAAAATGTATACGGAAATAGATAGATAGATTTGTTTATCCCTTGTTCTGAGGCCTAAGCCCCCCAAGAACACCGTGCATCAAGATACAGAAGCGCGACCCAAAAGCCACAACGGTGCACAATTAAAAAAAAAAAAATATAGAATACAACTTAATGACAAAAAGAATAGAATATAAAATAACATCGAAATACACTGTGAAAAATGTCTGTTCGAAAATTCATAAATGTATATGAAGTTTTATGCATGTACGGTATATGAAATTTCATTGACACGTGTGTAAGAATATTGTGTTACCGGTTTATTAAAAACATTATTATTTGTATAATATTTGTAATAATAACATCACTCTCATATGCGGATGTCTTTATTTTCAATGTCTTAAATTTCAATTAAATTATAAAAATTCAAATACAATGTACATATACGAATTCTAATTTGATACACCGAGATTGAAGATTTCATGTAACTTTGTATATTAAACGTGTTATAAATTTCATACAATTTTTTACAGAGTATGAGAAAAGGAAAATATAAGAACACTCCCGTTCTCTCCCGTTCTCTATACGTTTCTCTGGCAGTGAAGGGGTCAAGTCAGTACTTGACCCCGAAGAACATTATTATTGCTTTTATCGTCAGTTTTTTTTTTTTTACATTTTTTTTGTCTCGTTCCCCATAAGACCGGAAGTCGTCAGTAGGGGGCGGTTTAAACACTGCAATGGAAACTTCCGGTTGGACCTGGAAAAAAATTGGAAAAGTGCTTTGTGAAATTGGAAAAATTGGAAAAGTAACGTTGTATGGTCATCCATAAGGTTGTATGGTCACCCTATCTTGCGGGTGATGCGAGCTTGCTTGAGCGAGCGCAAAGGAGAGCCACAAAGATTCCGCGAGAACTGAGAGGGTTACCGTACGAAGACCGAGTGAGGAGACTGTGGCTGTTAACGCTCGAAGATAGGAGGAAGAGAGGGGACCTCATAGAAACATATAAATACTTAAACGGGCATTACGCAGTAGAGGGATCCGAGCTCTTCAGCCTATCCAGAAATACCCATCTCAGAGGACACCAAGCAAAACTACAAAAAGAGCAGTTCCGGAAAAACCCGCCGAAGCATGTTGCACCGTCGAACAGAGTTTTCGGAGCATGGAACGCTCTGTCAGCTGTGAATTCGGAAACGATAAACCGATTTAAGAACATGCCTAGATGGCACACATGTTCACGTGAAGATAGAGCGCAATTTACATTACTAGATGCAGATATTATAAGTTATAAACTTACTTTCTGTAAATTGAAATAATAATAATAATAGTAATTTGGAATTCAGGAAGTTTCTACAAAGCGATTTCCTTCGAAGCAGCTTTTTGTCGAATGCTTTTGAATTTTTTCGTCTGCGCAATACAGATAGCTTTTTACGGATGGATTATTTCCACCCTGCGCGAGAATTAAGTACTGTGGGGAAAATTATTATCGGTTTTATCCACGTTTTTTGTTTTATTTTTTTAAATTGTTTTTATCTCGTTACCCACGAGACCGGAAGACGTATGTAGAGGATGGTTCAAACGCGACTACGGAAACGTGCGGTTGGTGATTGAAAAAAATTGGAAAAGTCGTTCGCAAAATTGAAATTAGGAACTTTCTACATAGGGATATTCTTCGACGCGACTTTTTGCCGACTGCTTTTGTATTTTTTGTTTGTCTGCACAATGCCGATACTTTTTGCCGACGGGTTCGTCCAACCTGCACGATAATTAAGTACTGCGAGGACAATTATTATTGGTTTTCCCTAACGGATCTGGTGCAACCACCGATTCGGAGTTGCATCGTAGTCGCAGTCGCGCTAGGGTCGGCAAGACATGCATGTTGCGAGTTGCGATGACTATGACGAGACTCCGGGTATACTGGAATGAGACCGATCGCTTTGTGCAAACTTTTTGCCTTTATGCAACTCTGATTCGATGGACTCGAGCGATCCCCATGCACACACAGAATAAATCGATTGAGTCAACAAAATGTGCCCTTACGGGTGGCGAAACAAATGTTTGGTTGATCGAAAGGAACACTTCGTTGATCGAACTAACAGGCCGTCGAATCAAATGTTTCTTTACTTACTACGACAATTATTTCGTTCGATCAACCAAACATTTGTTTCCACCAAACATTTGTTGACTCAATTGATTTTTTCTCAGTGCAACTACGAGTCAAATAAACGAGACTATACACGGAGAGAATTTTGTAGCAACGGCTACCATAAAAATGTGGGAAACTTTCCCATACAATATGGTAAATTGAGAATATTCAACTACAGTAGAACCTCGATTATCTGAACACCTATTATCCGAACCCTCTGTTATCCGAACCGCTGCTGGTTCGGATAAAGTTTCTATTATCCGAACTATTGCGCAAAATTCTCGTATCCTTACGTTGTTTCGCGCCAGTACATACATTGTTGCGCGGTACACACAAACCAATTCAAGAACACTCGAGCTCGCATAGACTTACACAGCACTACCGTAAATGCACGTCAGTCGTATGCGCAGTATTTATTAGTTTCTCAGCCGATGTATTATACTCGTATTCAAAATTTATTTTCGTTAATCCACTGGTCTCGTAGTTTAGTGCGTTATGGATTCAACGTCTAGTCCTTCGACTTCTAAGCACAAGCATAATGTGCTTCCGATGAAAAAAAAAAAATTAGAAACCCTTTCGAAGCTCGATAAGGGAGAGACCAGCATGTTGTTAGCGCGCTCGTATGATGTTTGCAGGTCAACGATCTCTGACATTAAAAAAAATTTGCCTGCGAAAACCGTACAACTCTCTTGCGCCGAATGAAAATTGTGGATTTCGTGATGAACGTTTGAAGTTACTGTTGAATATCATAAAAATACATATGTCACGTTATTCCTCAAATATATGTAATAATTATTAAAAATATATGGGTACTGTAATTTTTTCTACATGTATCGGCCTATATCGTTTAACACAGCTTCACTGTTCTGTTATCCGAATTTTCATTAATCCGAACGAGCTCCGGTCCCAATTGGTTCGGATAATCGAGGTTCTACTGTAATCAGGAAATTTTTGCCATACTGTACATGGAAAAGAATGTATGCGCGACTACAATACAATATGTGAAACGCGCTTACCGTAACGGATCGCGTATGTACGTTGTGAATTTGAAAAAAAAATCGCCGTCGAAAAAAAAAAAGAAAAAAAAATCCTAGTAAAAAGCTCTACGTTAATAACGCGAGCAACCCTTTATTCTTCGCCCCCACCGCGAATATGAAACCCCAGCGCCGTTGCGACCTTAACGCGCTTACCTTATCGGATCGCGTATGTACGTTGTGAATTTCGAGCTTGCGTATAGCGGTACATCGGGACTCTCCACCCGCCCACCTCCACGAGCCTCCGAGAGCTTGGCCGACTGTCTAACACGGCCGAGGCCAGCAGCGGCAGCACCACCCTCGCACGTTCGCGGCCAGCAGTCTCTAACGCGTCTCCGCCAGTGAGCGACCGAGCGTTGACCCTAACTGACACGTCTGTGCCGCGGCTTTCGTGATCAGACTCGTGTTCGTCGAGCTCTCACAGTTGACTTAGCTGCCTCATTTCCACGGGAAAACCCCCTTGTACGAGAATCAGTTCGAAATGTATGTTCAATTTAACGTTACTTTAACTTTTTTTCTTGTTCTCGTCCATAGATTTAATTTATTGTTTGACGAGGGTCAATGGAATAGAATAGTTCGTTGAGCGTCGTACGGTGTTGATGGAGAAAAGTTAGGATCGGAGAATCAAAGTGCAGGACGCGAGGAGATAGCGAGGAGCGAGAGTCGCAGACTCGTCTGACCAGCAAGGAATTTTCTACTTGGCGACTTTCTCGGCGCGCAGCGATACGTGGCTGAGGCTGTGGGTCGACACTCGCCGTAGGACTCTGAGTGATGGACACGAGAGTCCATATTTTTGCTGACATACCTCTATATTATATATATATACAATATAGAGGTATTCCACTGTATGTATCTCTCTATAATATAAAAAGATTTCGCCGCGGTCGCCGCCGCCGCCGCCGTCGCCGCCGTGTCAAGAATCGAGGGGGGGGGGGGGGGGGGGGCGGGGGGGGACAGTACTTGGATGGGTGACCGCGGTCACCCATCCAAGTACTGAACTGAAAGGATTTCGCCGCTATCGCCGCCGTGTCAAGAATCATTTGGGGGGGGGGGGGGGGGGAGTACTTGGATGGGTGACCGCGGTCACCCATCCAAGTATTGAACTCGTCTTTTGAAGTATTTGGAATAATAAGGGTTTTCGTCCAGAAATGGGTGCGAGCGCGCGAAGCGCGCGAGCCACAATAACCCGCTAGTATATATATATACATACAGTGGAACCCCGATTAACCGGGGTCGGATTAACCGGGAAGCTGATTAACCGCGTCTTCCGAGGTTTTTTTTTTTTATTTTATGTTCGGAGCAAACCAAAGTCATTGAGTACTTCCAAAAAAAGACTAGCTTACGTACTATTATTAATAAAAAAATATCCAAAGCTTTACATTCTAGTTCACACTATTTAACAATTAAGTGCAAGTTGTACCGAATGTCATTGCAACAAGTCAAATTAAAGTTGTATCATTAGCCATTAATTGCTTGTATACTTTCGGTGTCTAGTTCGGATTAACGGGGATTTCGATTATCCGGGGACTCTTCGGTCCCGAGCATCCCGGTTAATCGGGGTTCTGCTGTATACATATGTGAGAGTTGTAGGTAGATAAAAGATTTCTCTACGTTGGCCTCCCGTATTCGAGAGGTCAACGATATAATAACTGGTTTGATTTAGTACCGTCACAGAATGTTTTCTATTTACCTTATTTATTAATATTTTTTAAGAATCAAACAAAATTTGCATACACATTGTTCCATACGTTATTTAAAAAATTCGTGAAATTTCAATCCGGCTCGCCGTCCAGGAAGATATTTACCCTCGAATTCGGCCCCACTGGCATGCAAGCAAATTACTAAGCACGCAGCTACAGCACGTCTTCAAATCTACTCCTAAAATTACATTTGAGAACGGAAAACAAATAACAATAAAATAAAAGACAAAAGAGGAAACTAGGCGAATGTTTCGAGAAAGGGGCGAGTGATTGAAAAATATATATAGCCTTGATGTATAGACATACATCGTGGCCTTGGGAATAATACATTTTTTGGTATCCGAGTGGTGCATAGAACGGACGATACCAGCGAGAAGTTTACCCTCAGCGACGTGAAAAAAATATGAACGCAAGAAGTTTCTCAACGGTCAATAGTATTCCTTGCATTATTAAATCGCACCGGTACGTCGATGGTGAATTTTTTTATAAGTTCCTCTGCACTGAGAAAAAAAAAAAAATGTTTCGATTAACCAAAAGTCGCGCTGACATGTATTCAATATTGTTATTTAGTTGGCACAACTAGATAATTGTTTTGTTTAATTATTCGCTTCGGTAGATTAAAAATATGTCAACATAAACGAACATTTTTGCTATACCAACCAAATAATCCAACCATTCAATTTTCTGAGTGTGTGGCTTGTCACGATTAAACGATGAATGTCAAAGAAATGAAGACGCGACGACAGTTTCGTTCGAGTTTGTTGACGAACTGTCCTAAGTCGCTTGCTACACGTTGAAGTTGAAACGCGCATTTCGCGCCAGACGGTGAATCGTGTGTTTTGTCGGGGTGCTCGGAATTGACGCGGTAGGCGAGACATTCTGTGTCAGGGAACGAGAACGACACCCGAGCAGGTAAACGCCAAAGGCGAAAAATAGAGAGGTAGAGCACTCTCTCGCGCGCTGGGATTACTCTCGGCTTCTATTTGCGATTCCGCGCATGCGTATTTGCACATACGCGATTCGCTCGTACAACCCGCTACTATTTTTGATATAAAACCGCACTCGACCGATGCGTTGTGTGTGCTGATCGGAAATTCGATATAACAATAAAAACAAAACGAAACGACAATAAAAAAAAAGAAAAATCTTTGACCAGACTCTAGATATATATAGTACCGGCGCGTCGCAGTTTCGGCCGTTTTCCAAGCGGAGACTTGTTGATTCCCTCGCGGACACTGCGGACTTGGGCCACTGTACAGTCAATTTATACATCTATATCTACTCACTAGAATTATTTTTTCTTTTTCTTCTTCAATAATAATAATAATAATAATAATAATAATAATAATAATAATAATAATAATAATAATAATAATAATAATAATAATAATAATAATAATAATAATAATAATAATAATTTCCGTACGGTTAAAAAAAAATTGCAGACTACCAGGACGTTCGATAGATTGGCACGATGCTGACGACAAACGAGATAGCCCGCGTGCACCTCTCTTCGAGCTTTTGAAACCTTTGTGCAATAACGATGATTACCGGCGTTCCCGTCGGCGACGCTTCGCGAGGACATCGTAGAGTCTCGCTCGATCGTTTTTTGGCTAGTCGAGCTGATCTTCAATCTCGCTCACGGCGAGTCTGTGAGAACAATGATGTCCACACAGCGACTCGGTGACACGAGGAATTTTCCGTCGTCGAATAATTGCCCGCGGTTCGAACAAGAAGATGGATCGATCTATTAAGAGACATTGTAGAGCGTGAAACTCCTCGTGTTGCATGCGCGTATGCAACGACGCAGCGTAACTGAGCCAAAATGTTTGCTTCGCGGTGAAAATCGGCTGGAACAAGAAAATAATAATTGGCAGAGTAAAGTTGCCAAAGAGACTCTCCGGCGTTCGTCCCATCTCAGCCGGCAATCGGGTCCTTAAGGTAGTCCTTGCGAATGATGTTGATTTCGCATAAGTCTCAGAGACTTGAGAAGAAATTGTAAACACTTCTCGATGGTATAAAAATCTGAAAAAATCAAGTGTATTAAAGATGCCGAAAAGATTAATTTTGCATAATAATAATCCCAAAATGTTATTAACAAATTGATGAAAAATTTAATTGTTCAACAAATCTCCCGGAAACATAACTTTTTTTTTTAATGAAAATTATTCGTTTATTTTTCTGAATCCGTATGAATTTTTTCAGATTTGTAAATTCGCTTTGATTTTTTTTTTTTTTTTTAATGGGAAAAACGTGTAGAAAGTCAGATAATTCAAAGTGAATGGAAAAATCTGAAAAAATTCATACGGATTCAGAAAAATAATTTAAAAATGAAAACGATTTGTTAATTTTTCTGAATACGTATGAATTTTTTCGGAATTTCGTGTAATTTTTTGACATTCGCCTTTTTAGTTAATGAAAAAAACGTCATTTTCAAGAATTACACAAAAATCTGAAAAAATGCATACGTGTTCAAAAAGATTTAAAAATTGTTTTTACATGAACACAGAGTTAAGTTGCCGGGGGATTTGTTGAACAATTTTTTTTATTTTTATTAATTTGTTAATAACATTTTGGAAATATTATTATGCATAATCAATCTTTTCAGCATCTTCCATATGCTTGATTTTTGTTTCAGATTTTTATCCCGTCGAGAAGTGTTCGCAATTCCCTCTCAATTCTCTCTGAACTCACGTGGGCTCAGGCTGTCCGCTGGTACTACCTTAATACATGCAGCGATAGATATTCGGAAACTTAGGGTCTGCCGCGAAATCGGGCTATCCCCGCATTATGTTGGGGATCAATACGGCGGGGGGGAGAGTCGAGAGATTTCCAAGAGCCGGCAAAGTGCCTCTCGGGCTAAGATATAACGCGGCCGGTTCGGTGAGGAGAAAGCCAAGCCGGTGGCATAAAGTACCGCGGGGGTGAAAGGAGCGCGCCCGGGAATGAAATGAAATGGAATAATGCCGTTGGAAAAACTAGCCCCGAGGTGCTCTTGCTCAGCGAGAGGCGCGAGGGAGTCGCCAAGGGTAATTCCAATAACTCGAGGAGTTTTCTGAACGAGAGACTCGCGTCCCGCAAAGTGTTCGAGGGAATAAAGGCGAAGAGCCACGGCGGGACCGCGTGAAACGCGGGTCCGGTCTGTGTTTATCTTGCAGCTACGTTTAAGGTAGTTATGTCGCGAAGGAAATTCAAAGTCATGTTCATAAACTTTTGGCATGTTGCAATTTAACTATCAAATTTTACTTGCACAGAATCGCGAAGGCTTTTACCGACCATATGAATTAATAATTATCTTTTTACACGGCGCTCACGGGAGAACTGGCGAAATTGATCTTCAAATCGAGAATTAACGTACTTAGTTCAAAGATAGAGAAAAAATATAATGTACTGCGGACTCGCGAAACAATCGGGAATTGATGCGTAAGAAAAAAAAAAGTTAAGTCACCGGACTGATGTTCAATAGAACTGCGTACAAATGACGTTTCCACACTAAACAAAAAATCTGCTTGCGAATAATCGGTTCAATCTAATTGCGAAATTTTTCATACTCTATTATTTTTTATAATATCATTCATGCTGACGAAGTACCACATATAATTAATTTTTTACGTCATATAGACGCTGATGTCTATGACTCCGGCGTACCGACATAGCTACCTTAATCGCACGACGGGGACTGCAAAAAAATAAAAAATAAAAATGTTAGCTCGTCGCTTCAACCAGCTGTTCACTGGGAATACTATTTTACTGAAATAATATATCACCTTTATAATTATCAAGAATTGAATTTAAGCATTTTTTTATTTTGCTTTTTTTTTCAGTAGTCGGTAAATTCGAAGATTCGGACGTTTATTTCTTAGCTGTATCGTCTTGCCCCGGTCTCCCCTGCCCGACGTTCGCCGTGCGTGCCCACCTACGCGTCACAGGTGGTCCTCACGGCTCGCTTGCCGTGTCTGTGCGCCAGGCGTCCGGACACACAGCCGGATAAAATGGGCGCCGAGAGCTCAAAGACGTGCCCGAGACTCGTCCAAATATTTGCCGTCCTCACGAATTCATAGCGTCTAGTCTAATACACCGAGCTCTAAACTGGAACACACGGAAATCGTGGATAAATTATTTACCCGTTCACCGAGCTGGCCGTATACGCAATCTTGAAAGTTATAAATACGCGCTTACAATGGTCAGAATGTATAAGGAAAGCCAGTGCGTGGAGCTCCTACGTGGGAGACATAGAAACCGCCTGCGATCCGGAGACTCGAGGGTTACTCACGATGGCCTTGAAATTCGTATAGGATAAAAGGCCCTTGAAATGTTTATAGGCTAAAAGAGCCTTGAAATTCGAATAGGGTAAAAAAACCTTGAAATTCGTATAGGGTAAAAAACCTTGAAATTCGTATAGGGTAAAAAACCTTGAAATTCGTATAGGGTAAAAGGGGCTTGAAATTCGTATCGGGTAAAAGGGGCTTGAAATTCGTATAGGGTAAAAAAACCTTGAAATTCGTATACTGTAAAAGGGGCTTGAAATTCGAATAGGGTAAAAGGGGCTTGAAATTCGTATAGGGTAAAAAAAACCTTGAAATTCGTATAGGATAAAAGGCCCTTAAAATGTTTATAGGCTTAAAGAACCTTGAAATTCGTATAGGGTAAAAAGACCTTGAAATCCGTATAGGGTAAAAGGGGCTTGAAATTCGTATAGGGTAAAAAACCTTGAAATTCGTATAGGGTAAAAAAACCTTGAAATTGGTATAGGATAAAAGGGCCTTGAAATTTGTATAGAGAAAAAACAGCCTTGAAATTCGTATAGGGTAAAAGGGGCTTGCAATTTGTATCGGGCAAAAGAGCCTTGACATTCGCACAGGGTAAAGGGGCCTTGATGTTCGTACAGGGTAAAAGGACCTTGAAATTCATATGATGCACCAGGCTAGACTAAATTATCACCCCCCCCCCCCCCCCCCCCCCCGACTGATGAAAGGACAGATATACAAATATAGCCTCTTTTCTTCATATTGCAACGAATATGACGAGTTGAATCGGAGTTTCAACTGTTTCGAAGCACGGTTTCTGACCGAGAGACGAGGGACGAACGGACAATTGCGAAACGGGACGACGATCGTCAGGGAAAAGGACAGTTTGGACCGGAATCGAGAACGAAACGGACGTGCGATCGTTAGAAAGGGGAAAGAGAGACTCCTCGGTCCGATAGACTCTTGTTGGAAATAAACTTAACGCCCCAATTGTTCTTACGACTGAGTGTCTCAATTTATTCGTCGTGCGGATACAACAGTATACACATAAATAAATAATGAAGAAGATATGATTTTGTTCTTGTTTGCGTTTGCAGGCCTCGTCGCCCTATACATTTAGGCAGACTTCTCGTCGTCCAGACTCATCGAGATTAATATCTCTCAAATCCGATGAGCTGTTACTCATGATAATCTGGACACGAATTGGACGGAATGTCTGAGATTGGGAAGAACGAGGATTCCCAGAGGTGAATTATCTTCACCGATAGCGATCAGACGTGCCGACGAACGATTCGTTAGCTTCTGAATTGACATGGTTTTGTTTTCGAGCTTCTTGCCAGGAGACGACACTTTCATAATTTATGGCAGAGGTCACGAAACAGGGCGGACGGTAAGAGAGATTTTAGGCGACAGACCGATTCTCGTACACTCCAAGGCGAAATATCGCAGAGAATAGTTCTAGAGAGAAGATATCTTCGTGACATCTCTTCCACGTAATCCACGGTTGATGGTCCACTTAATAATTTTAACTCTTTTCACGTTCGTGGACGCGGCATCGATTTTATCAAGTGAAGTTTCAATTTTCATTGTTGCTGTTTTGTTTAAAATTCAAATGCTGAATTACTCGGCAGAGCCGAGCTTTCCTATTAGAGAAAGTGCTGTAGTTCCGCAGTGTCTGTACTGCCTAAGCGAAATGCCCCGTACGTCAGTAGGGTTTTCCGACCCAGTTGGGTCAGACCCTAGTGGTGGAAAAAAAATAATATATATTAATAAAAAACCTGGTCTCATCCTACGGTGATATTTTAATTTCACTAACGTGGATACATTATACGATACGAAACACTATTGTTACTTTTCTCTTTGAATCTGTACTATTTTCATTATAAAAGGGCGTGTCCCGTAAAATAAATAAATAAATAAATAAATAAATAAATAAATAAATAAATTAATAAATAAATTAATAAATAAATAAATAAATTAATTAATTGATAAATAAATTAATAAATAAATTAATAAATAAATTAATAAATAAATTAATAAATAAATTAATAAATAAATTAATAAATAAATTAATAAATAAATTAATAAATAAATTAATAAATAAATTAATAAATAAATTAATAAATAAATTAATAAATAAATTAATAAATAAATTAATAAATAAATTAATAAATAAATTAATAAATAAATTAATAAATAAATTTTTCCCAAATTAAAGGGTAAATTTTTGTGCATATATACGATGCGTAAAAGTAATACATTTTAAACTGTATGGACCTTCCGGGGGATATGGGCATGCGTTATTACAGATAAACGGGCCGGACAGAATTCCGGTTATTTACTAACTCTTCTCAAGCGTTTTACGAGGTCCGCTACGGCGACATGACTGATGACGGATCGACACGATAACTGTGCAGCTAGAGCAGCAAACTGCTTGTATATATGTAGTATATATAGATATATATACCTGTAGGTACCAGCCAAAAATTAAAGAGCCATCGAAGACAGCACCGCGTAAACAGAAGATTCGAAGAGCGTCGAAGCCGTGCATAAGCCGGCTCGAAAAGCTCATAATTTCGAAAAGGAATTTTGGCGACGGACCAGAATCCCGCGCAAATACGGCGGGTACACGCCAAAAGAAAAAGAATGCTCGCAACAAGGATAATGTTCTAGAATTTGCTATACCCGGTTCGATCATGGTTATTCTCGTGACGATGGACGATTAGCTTCCTTCGGCCATTTCTTCCTTTTTTATCGCACCGCGAACCCTCCCGAGAAGAACCCTCGTTATTTTAGTTCTCATTATCGTTTTCCCGGGTGGTTTCGATTTTTTTTTTTAATTTCTCGAAAATACTGTAAATTCTATCAACATTTCTTGTAAAATCTTCACTTGCACGTCTTTCTTTTTAGATGAGTAGGGTAGACTGGAGCAAAACGGGGACGCTAAGCAATAAAACTTGCTACAACGATACCGAAAGCATACATCCATTGTTTTTCACACTAAAATTCTATTGGCACCGGTTTTGAAAGGATATAAAAAAAAAAAACCATCAGGGGCAAAATAGAGTATCCTTCGATTTGACTTGCGGCAACTTTTGTTACCTTCATTATTACACTAGGACCTCGATTTTTGCGCCTTCGGTTTCCTTAACAGTCCCCACCACGGAGCGAATATCGATCGACGCAGTAAGCTATTTGACATGCTCGACAGTTAGTATGGGCGGGACATGCGCAGCCTCGATTTTGTTGAGTGTGAACGGGAGCCGGTCCCGCCGCTGTTAATGAAATCGAGGTCCTACTGTACCCTATTTAGCCCCACGTCGATATGACATTTCATGTCCCCATTTTGCCCCGGTTTCCCCTATGTGTATTTTCAACTAATTTTGATGGATAATTGATATATGAAGAAATACGAACAGGGTAACAAGCGGAAGAAATTTGCGGCGGGAAAATGAAGCCCGGTCGGGAGCGTGCGTCGGCGAACGGAACGGGGGCTTGGGCGGGTTAATGGATTTCTCACGGGGGATGTCGGTACGGCGGGATTACACGTGGGAGCTGCGAAGAGCGGCAGTGATGATAAACAGAGTCGATGACAAAAAAAAAAAAAGAAAAATAAATTGATTAATCGCTGATGAAGACAGAGAGGATGTTATTTCAACGACAACCCAATAACCCTGTCGACCCACTCGCTCAATCTCAGGTCCTTTGACCATCCCACGAGAGAGGAACGCGCGGGAAACATAATCCCAGCTTGCTCCGCTGTATCGCTTTGGTGAGCTTATTTTCTCATCGGAAAAAGCGATATCCGGGAAAAAATTCTCGACAGACCTTTGGCCAGGGAACCTTTTTTGTCACGCCTTTGTGCAGTCGAAAATCAAAGTCATTCGCCGAGTCTATTTTTGCACCGCCCAAGGAGACATGAAAAAATTATTTATTATTTATTATTTATTATTTATTATTTATTATTTATTATTTATTATTTATTATTTATTATTTATTATTTATTATTTATTATTTATTATTTATTATTTATTATTTATTATTTATTATTTATTATTTATTATTTATTATTTATTATTTATTATTTATTATTTACTATTTGGGTTAAACAAACACGTCGAACGTGTTTGTTTAACCCGTTCCGTGCCAACTGCTGCATGCGATCGTCGATCGTACGATTGCATGCTGCAGTTGGCACGGAACGGATAGGCGTCAGCTTTTTTAAAATTATTTTCAAATTGTTTTGGAATTGATACGAGCAAACCCTACTACGGAAGCAACTGGGCAAGCTGTCGCCCAAAATACATAACGGTTGAAAATACATAGTAGTTGAAAAGTCGCCATCTAATAATCATTGATAAACAATAGTAACAGAGAGCCGTCTTGTAGCCGCGTCACAAGGAGTACAGGCGGGCCCTCAATAACGGGTTCCGTCCACAATTTTTAAAAATCCCAGAAACCAAATTCCTAAGGCAGGAGGCAGTGGGCCATCAAAAAAAATGTAACAAAAAATGTACAAAGGGAAATGAGTAACATACTCATTTCCCATATGGAGGCCAGCTGTGGAAGACACAATTCGCACGGGAAAAGTGCACGGCAAAGATCTCGATATTCCGGGTCGGACTTAAACCCTCCCTGACCCTGATCGGCAAAGAGAGCTCTCGGGCCTCGAAGTTTTCATTAACAGTATTCTAGATAAAAAGCGAGATCAGCCATCTTCTTGCGACTCTCTAGCGAGCGAAGCTCCGGATGACTCAAGACAGGGCCGTACACTGATAAAAAATACGGTTGAATCAACGAAGATTCGGGCAGGGAGGTTCAACTAAATATTTCGTTGGTACAGCTAAAAAATTGGTTAGTTCAACAATGTGTTGGGAGATTTCAACAAAATATTTTTGAGTCGTTTAAATATTTTGTTCGACCAACTAAATATTTATTTGAACGTCCCTGCACGAATCTTAGTTGATTCGACTGTACCCCGGAAAAAATAAATATCATTGATTCAAGAACATTGACACTTGCGGGCTGCCATGGACATACGCTCTTATTTCAAGTCTATTATGCTCGACGTAACGACGCATGCTAATGAAACTATTACATATGTTCTCATTAATTTCATGGACATTGGTTCATTTTGATGTACAATTGTTAGAATGAAAATAATAATTACACTGACTACATATGTCAATGGCAGCCCGCAAGTGTCACTGCTCTTGAATCAATGATATTTTTTTTTTTTCAGCGTACTTTTTTATCAGTGTACTCGTGGTCTGAGAGTTTCATCGGAGACCCCGGACGGAATGATGCGAGGCGCAGGAATTTACGATGAGCTCGTTCGACTAACGATATAAAAGTTTGCCGACTCCCCGGTCAGCAAACTTTCCATATGAGTGACGCATACTCAAGCTGCGAACGTACTAACGAAGTGTACAATGCCTTTAGCGCTAACGGATTATCAAACTTATCTGCAACACGCTCAACATACCCTAAAACTCGTAATGCTGCCATAATAGACTTACTATAATGAGTGTTAAATGACAAGTCACTTTCAAAATTCACACCCACATCCCGTAACGACGTGACAACCTCGAGCGGAGTACCGTTTCTTCATGTTTTAGTCATCATTTTTTTTTTCCTTCCCTAACTTTACCGCATAAAGCCGATAAGGATGTCAAGGGCGTTGTCATCGCGTGATGTCGCCAGCTACTCCCACGTTGTGACATTAACTGTCACAGTTGTATATATATATATATATATATATATATATATATATATATATATATATATATATATTTACGTCATGAGTGAATATGCAGCTTCATTGTTTACTGGTCAACTGCGGTAGGTCAGAAAAAAGTAGCACCCGATAGAAAAGCTCGCTGCATCGAGTGTACATTGTGACGACCCGAAAGATTGTGGGAAGCTGAATCCGAGCAGGGCCTAAACGAGTAGAACGAAAATATCGTTAAGACGGAGGAGGAGAAAATCGGAGGTGGGGGAAAAAAAAAGCGCCGGCGGGTTGCCGTACGAAAATAGAGCGTGGAGACCGCGAGTGTCGCGATCTCCCGTCGAATGCCACCATTTTTTTTTTTAGCTTTCTTTCCCTTTATTCTCCGAATCTCGTCCCTCTGCGCGCCGTAGACATATCATTTTTCACTCAAATCATTTTACAATATTCCATCCGTTTAAAAAAATTATTATTATTCTAGAAATTATTTTTACCATAACTGACCTCAGCGTTTTTCGTTGCGTCACGTCGCGAGCCCAAAAAGTATTCCGAAGTGTGTGTGAAATTCGATGAATTATTTTTTTGCTTCGAGCAAACGAGTCCGTTAACAGTTTTGATCCGAAGTGGAAACGCGGAACGATCGTACGGGGGTCCCGAACAGTTTTGGAGCTCACGGACGTTTAACAGTCGAGCTGGGAAGCGTTTACGATAAAATAAACAAAGTGTCACGAGCGGACAGCCGACTGGTATAAAGAGCGCGGATAGAGAGCGGTAACGGAGATGAAATAGAAATGGAGAAGAGAAGATTAAAATTAACGCTGGATTGTAGTACAGAGCCGAGGGGGCGATGGATCTTCGGTGGATAAAACAATGGTGAATCTTATTAGAATAGAAGAACGACGGTGCGAATTTACTCGTCGTTGCTGCGCAAAACCCGACGATGCATAACAGCGTCCTCGACGGAAAAATTATTACAGGAGAGACGCCATTGACGTCACAGGTCGCGCTGGTTCCGTCGCACGCTCGTGGGTGAAACCCCGGCCGGGTTTACGGGGGTTCCCCTGCGGGCGCCACAGGTCCGTTGTGACGTATCGCATGGAGGTTCGGGCCGCTGTAAAGCAAACAACGGTGGATTCAAGCTCGTTCAGCCGCGGGCCAGAAGCTCCGAAGTAGCCCGCTCGGGAATCGTGTTCCACAAGCCCACGAGAGCATCCGGCTCCCGTGAGCTCGTGTACGTGCGTGCCGAATGACGTAAGAAATATCTTTTTGGCTAGAAAAAAAAAATCAGAAGTTACGATCATAATAACAATTTCATTTTTGTAAGTAAATTTTGAGCTCAGTATGGGGGAAATTAGACCCTTCGTGTACGCAATTTATCCCTCAAATTTGCGATATTGTTATTCTCGAAAGGCCTTCAAGGATATTTGGGCCAAAACGCATTTCTGTTCGATCGCTATAAAACTTTGCTACTCTGTAGGGAAAGAGCCACTGGGTGGTTTGCAATTTTTTTTAGATTTTTTGACCGTGTAGTTTTTTCAGTAATGCGTGTACAAAGCTACATAAGGTATCGTGTATAAGTTTCGGAAATCGGTCGGTAATGACAGAATGTATCGATTTTCTCCGCCTATTTCTGTTAGATTCGAATAGAAAACATACCACAGCGAAGGGCATGCTAGCAGACTGATTGTGTCCAAATTTCAAGAAGATTCACCGTTTTGTTTCTGAGATAAATTCAATAAACGAAAGACCCTATGTCAGTCTAGCCGCTTGCTTTGTCGGCGTTTCGCACTCGCACACTGACTAACGCGGTCAGCGAAGCCCCTCTCTCGTTCCCCTCCCGCGATTTTGGCCCAAACATCCTTAAAAAAATCGTCCGTACGGAATACTGCATAAACACATAATTTTTTTTTTCTTTCGAAAATCGCCGTAAAAATGTCTATTTAGGCGAAAGAAAAAAAAGTTAATGTCGAAGTGTCCGACGGCCCATGGCGGGAACCTAACGGATGGTGGTTGGAAAGAAGAGGAAAACAAAATTGCTATTGGCTGACTATACTTAGAGTCGGTAACGGGAGAAATAGTTTAACGGTCACGATGCTTTCGTGCGACAAGACCCTGTTCTTTCTCTCCGTCCCGGTAGCGTAGCCGGTGGCGTTAGAAGTCGCGTTTGCGAGAAAGCTTCCCTCGGACGAAGTGCCAAGGCGACGACAGCCCACACGCGCCTCGCGAAGCTTCGCCGCCGTAAGCTTCGCAATAACACTCCTTAAACGAACTTTGCCCGACCTCATTGCGGCCACACGGTGTCGCGTTTCCTCCGCCGTTTTCTTTTGTTCTTTTCTTCTTTCATTCCTTCGCGTCGCAATAACCCACGACGGGTTTTCTCGGTCATAAAGGTCCGACAAGACACCCGTTTTGCGATGATTGGACGCGAGGGAAAGACTCCCCTGGGCCGGACCCTCTCTTTCCCATTATTAGAAGATAATTAACTTCCTCCTTCCGCACCACATTTGTTCGCCAACATCGTCGGACATTTTCCTCGAAATTCCGTCGACATAGCGGGGGTGGAAAAAGATGAAGAAATTGTCGGCAAATTAACAGCTTCCACGTGGATTATCTGCCAGTAACGTTGATTAAAATTTGCGGAATTTTGTTAAATTACACCAAAAGTATTGTGATAGGTGTAATGGATAATAAAAAAAAATCTAAAATAAAATCCGGCTTTAGTTTTCTTTTAATTCATAAACGGACGTACCCCATTTGAATGAAATAAAAGTTGAAAATTAAGAAATATGTTTAAACAATATAAAAAACATTATCTTCCGCACCCCATTTGTACGCCAAGATCGGCGGACCTTTTCGTCGGAATTCCGTCGAAATAGCGGGGATGGAAAAAATATGAAAAAATGGTCGGCAAACTAATTGTTTCAACGTGGATCATCTCCAGTGCATTATTCACATTTTCCTCGAAATTCCGTCGACACAGCGGGGGTGGAAAAATATGAAAAAATTGTCGGCAAATTAACTGCTTATACGTGCATTAGTTGCCAGTAACGTTGATCACAATTTACGGTGAACATTGCGGAATTTTGTTAAATTACACCAAAAGTATTGTGATAGGTGTAATGGATAAATTTTTAAAAAATCTAAAATAAAATCCGGCTTTAGTTTTCTTTTTATTCATAAACGGACGTACCCCATTTAAATAAAATAAAACAAGAAAATTAAGAAATATTTTTAAACAAAATTAAAAAAATTGAATAAAATAAACAAATCGGTATTTCTCGTAAATAGTTTCGGTGTTGATGTACGTGGATGTGAGGACCCGGGTCTGGCACGACTGCAACCCGCCGGGCTTGACTTGCGAGAGGAGACGAGAAATTCGGTCTGAGACTCATCATCGTCAACCGCTTATCTATGTATAGGCAGCTGGATATATAGTCGCGGCGTCGTTACTCTCGCAGTCAAAGATTCACATTGTTCGCTCGTGCATCGTTTCGACCGATGCATCTTGCATGGAATGCACCACTCGCGAGCTTGCGGCCGAGTAGTGGTGGCAATTGTACTATTAAAACTCGGACTACCTGCTGGCGGCCGCAGTCTTATTCTTCTATCGAGTGACCAAGCACATCATAAATACGCGAACAAATTGAAACGCACTTTTCTCCCACCAGCTTTTGCCAAGAACGTATTTTGTTTTTTTTTTAATATATATATACATTAAATTTCTAACAAAAATTAGGTCCCGTACAACTTTTAAGAATTTCGCGCTTAGTGGAAAGGAATATAATCCTCGTAGCAAATTTATCAACAAATTTTAGTGAAAACATTTCATATTCGAGTTATGAACATTTGCGCATAGATTTTTCACCGGAAATACGAGGTGGGATGAATACAAAAGATTATAACAATTTTTTTTTATTGTATGATTTATTGCGCATAAGGGGTACATTGTTACTCCTATAGCAGGAAGGGGGGGGGGGTGCAATTTATTTTATTTTATTAATAGAATGTTTAAATTAATGCAATGTTTCGTTTACAAGCATTAGACTTCGGTGAACAAAGTTAAATCTTCTTTTGAGTACCTTTTGCTCGCGCACTCATCAACTAAATTAAATCGTCGTCTGTCCTTCCTGGTGTTACAAATTCGTTGATATAATGAGTTGTCTATGGTTCGTGTATGGGGCATCGAAGCATAAAATCTTTGAAATGTTTCACAAAAAAAAAAAAAAAAAAAAAAAAATAAGTACACAAGCTGTTTTACGAGCTTCGAACGAGGATAACGTCGTCGACCACTTATCGACTCCCTGCTCGATTAATTGCCCGAGTGTATATATAGCTTTGGGCATCGCGCGCTACCTCGTAGGTCCTAATTTATTCCTCACAGACGAGGAATAAGTCTCACGTCGGTCGCTGTAATCGGCAGCGAGGGTCGGCGATAAAAACAAGTCTTACCATTTAAGATCATTATTATTATTATTTTCGTCGTTAAATAATGAAAGAAGCTTTTACGCTGGGTCGTCGCAGCTGCGAGTTGTCGGCTCGAGGCTTCGACAACACTAAAGAACAATGATGATGAAACCGGTGCGGTGGTCTAGTGGTTAGCGTGCTCGCCTCTAAGCCTAAGCATCGGGAGGTCGACGGTTCGATTCCCGGCTTCGTATGTTTCGACGAGAAGGGAAAAAAAAAAACATGGACGAGACGAAGCTCCAGACATATACATCGGTCACTCGCACACGGTAATTCCAAGTGTGAGTGTCGGATGTATATAGCTGTACTCCATTGTTTTCATTCTCGGCGAGACGCGACGAAAGTCCGACGACGGGAATCGAACCTGAGACCGTATCGGCGTAGGGGACGTAGCGTACCCATCGCCCGGGACGACGAGTTTGTGTGTATCAGACTCGGCGCTCCGCAATAGCTATCCCTGGCCCGAGTGTAAGCTATCGTGCTCGGGCTTCATGGCACCGGGGTATGGTGCGTCATAACGATGCTTCTAGGTATGCCAGGCGACTAACCTAGAATACTTTGAGCCTTGCCTCCTCAACCTGGGGCTCTGAGGAGGCCGACCATGTTTCCCTAGCTTGGCTACAGATAGGGATGCTGGGGGACGGGGGACTAGGTAATGATACCCTGGCTACCGGCAATCCCAAGAAGGGGGGCACTGGGGGACGGGGGACTGACCAGGATACCCTGTGCAACCGGTAACCCCCAAGAAGGGATGCTGGGGGACGGGGGACTGACCGTGATACCCTGTGTAACCAGCAATTCCTACGAAGAAAGGTGTCAAGTCGCAGAAGTAGGTTGCGATAAAAAGTCAAGAAAAGACCCGAACAACGCCTGTCGGTTGTGTTCCGCGTCTGAGGAACGCAACGTGGACAATTAAAGGCATTGCGAGTGCCCCACAAGGCCCGAGTACAATGGTCCATGACTGAGTGCTCGTATCGCTCAATACAAACAACAACAACAAGAACAATGATTTATCTCGAAGCAATCGGACGAAATGGGGGAGAAAAGACACTAATAAATCTATATATATATATATATATATATATATATACACATATATATATATATACATAAGTATATATCTCTTAAAATTTCAGATACAGATCCGAACCAGGTCCGAGCTAATGGAGTGAGGAGGTGCTCGTTCTCGCGTGCTTCTCCGTCGTTTTATGCGAGACGACGTCGGAAAGCGTGTACGAGTCGAGCGTGAACGGAGCATCATCATCATCGTTTCGCTCCCGAGCCTCCGGCCTGGCGGAATCCTCCATAGAGACTCGTAACTCAAGATTTATATTTGCCCGAGACCGGGAGGCGAGATCAAAGAGGCGAGGAAGATATAACGCCCCGCGAAGAAAGGGGGAGATAGAACAGGGTCCGTCGTGTCCGACTCCCCCGCGATCTTCTCGTCTACGAGACATTTCGCGGCTAGCCGCGGAGACTCGCGGATTTCGCCGCTCCCGATTCGTTCGCTTTTATCCGTCGCTCGGTCATCCGTCAGAAACGATATTTAACTCGTATATCAGTCGTTAAATTATTGGGAGCAGAAAAGGATTTTCTTAAAAATAAAAACTCGAAGAGACTCTTCGGTGCGTGATTTATCTGCCTGAAATTGAACAGTGGGTGGCGCAGACGCGTCCGGTAGCCGGCACGAAAATGTGATTGAATAGCGCGCAAATGACCGGCCACTTGCGAATGGACCGCGGGGAGTTTCGACGTCGCGACTATCGCTTCCGCGCAGAGCGCGAATGACGGCTCGAGTGCGTTACTCCGTGGATTTTCGTTGGGCTGCATTCGAACGGGCCACGTAAAATACCGTACACAATTACGATTTTTTTTGTTTGTTATTGTTATTTAAAAAAAATATATATCGGTCGATTAATAATCGATGCGAGCGAGCGAGATGAATGCGCAGCATCCTATTTTTTTTACGTGAAGTTATAGTGAAAATTGGGGAGAAATACATTTTTTTTTTTTTTTTTTTTTTTTTTTTCCACAAGTGAAGTGATATATAAATTTAAATCGAAAAGAATTAAAAATAAAATAAAATAAAAATAAAACGACGAAGGCACGGCTGGATATTTGGAATTTTATCGTTGAAAAGAAGAGGATCTCGCGTAAATCGACGAAGAGGGATCCGTGGGACGAAATGGCGAGCCGCATGAAAGCTCTGTACAACCAGGTGGGTATTGTGGGAACGGAGGGAGGACGAGAAATGTAAGATGTTTTTATGGTGCCTATTCCGCGAACCCCACCGTTGTATTCGATTTCCCTCGGGAGATCTCATCCCCCGTAAATCCGACACGATCCCCCGAGGGAGAATGCATCGCTCGGAGCTTGAACTTTTGTTAAAGTACACATATACATATATACTTAAAGAAAAGCTCGAGTATACGCATGGGGCATTCCATCCCAATGCGGCCATCGACGCGCCCGAACCCTTCCAATTCGAGCAATTTTTTTTTCCTTTTTTCTTATACGTGTAAATTGAAACATACATTTTTTGAGGATCTGTCACAGAGAAATAAATAATTGTAGATGAGCAATTATTAAAAGCTAAAAAAATCAATGTGAGATCTCTGCATTGGATAGGGCTGTTCGGAAATATTAGGTGTGTATGGATTCGTCTTGAATCGTACTTAACAAAAAAAAAAAATAGTCCGTCATTTTTCGAACACATATGGCATGCTAAAAATCGATTTAAAGTAGAAAATTGGTAATTTACGATACTACTTCAATAAAACTTTGTCTGATGACTGTTGCAATCGGACGAGGTAAGAAAAAGTATTTCGCACGAGTATCGTATCAAATTTTACTTTACGAGGGATGAAAACGGGAGTTTTACGCGGAGCGTACGTAAAGCTGACCCGCATTACCAGAGCATTTTTCCAATCGAGAAGCTACCAGAGCATTTTTCCAATTGTTTTTCTAGGAAAACGACAGGAGCACAAAAATTTTGACTTTGGCACACAATTAGCACATACTAAGTACATAATTTCTTCATATAGCAAAAGTCATTTTGGAGACTTTGCTCTGCTACCTTTACGCGGGTGTAAAGCTGCCATTTTCACACCGAGTGTAATAATAGTACTTTGCGTTACTAGTGCGAAGGAACGGTCTTTCGACGAAGGTTGTCCACTTGCTACTTCCCAACCGCCATCGGGAAACCGTCTTTTTCGTACAAGTATCGCATACTACTTAATATCGGAGCTGGGCAAAATACTCGAAAATACTGAAAGTATAAAATACTATATGTATTTAAAATACAAAATACTATATGTATTTAAAATACAAAATACTATATGTATTTAAAATACAAAATACTATATGTATTTAAAATACAAAATACTTTTTGTACTTAAAATACATTGATACATACCTCGTTAAAGTACTTTTTAAAATACATCGTAAAAGTCAATGATATGTCAATACTCAATGAATAGGATGTGGCAAAATCAATTTAATGTGGTATGAGAACTGAGAAAATAAAATAAAAATGGCTCACGCGCACTTTCATGCTAAGGGGCTAATCGTATAAAACAAAACTCAGCGTATCTCCGTTAAAAACGGAAGAAAATAGGGCACGAGGGCAAAACGGCCCGGCAAAATAGAACTGGTTAAATGGCATTTTTTGCTTTCAGGCAAATAGGAAAAGACGGAAAACGATTCCAAATCCCAAATGTGTTTGAACGTCAAACACATGTGTTTGGCAAAAAATGTGTTTGGACGCCAAATGTGTTTGAAAAATGACGGACTATCTTTTTTGTTAAAGTATAATACAAGATTAATCCTTTGCACACTTCATATTTCCCAATAACCCTGTTCAACCCAAAGATATTTTACATTTAAATTTTTTATTTTTTACCATTTCTAATTTTCAATTAACGATTGCTCAGTGACGGATCCTCAAATGAAAAAAAAGTAATTTTTTATACACTTTGAACGTATCTGACAATAGAAAAAATTATCGCTCCAATTAGAAGGGGTCGGGCCTGAGGGTGGTTGAATTGAGATGGAATGCCCCATATATCCTGTTAAAAAAAAGATTTGTCTTCGCTCGCGCATGATGGACATATTGAAAATTTTATCGGTAAAAAATGAAGGCCGATATAAAGGAAAAAAAAATCTACGATAAATTTCTTTTGGTAAATATCTTTGTGGTCTGCAGATCGTGTTCGAACGTCGGGTGTTGCTGGGCTGCACGATTCTTGTCGGCCTCTCGGTGTGCATATGGGCGATAGCGATAGGGACCGATTATTGGTTCACCGTGGAGGCACCGGATGCCGAACTGGGTTTGCCCCTTGGAGATGCCGGTAAACCGGGAAGAAGGCTCGTCTTCAGGCATCAGGGGCTATGGAAGGGTTGCACCAGAGGGCTCGTCCCTTCGGAGGACAGTTCGGTGGAGAACAGAACGATGGTGGAGTACTGTGAGCTATCCACGTCGTACAGAATTGCTATTCGAGTCTCCGGCAAACAATATTAATTTTTTTCTAACCGTTCATTTTTTTTTCTAGACGAGTGCGCTCAGATGGACATGTTCGGACTCGACGTCGACGAAACTGTGCAGAGTGAGTTCACCATATAACTTAAAGATATTGTGTTACTATCTTTAAATTATATTATATTATATTACGAAAGAGAGAAATAATATAGAAAGGATTAAAAGAGCAAGGAACACGGAATTTTTCACCCACAAATCATCGTTATATATTTTATTTCACTCGGCGGGAAAATTGGGGTTTTGGGCACGCTTCGCAAAAACAAAGGTGCGAGAACGCCCACTTTCACACCTAGTGAAATAAAATTTTGTCGGATACTCGTGCGAAAAACGTTTTCTGAACTCGTGTGATTGCAACAATCGCCTTCGGCTCGTGCTGCAAAGTCATGCTCGTCAGAAGAAGTTTTTTCGCACTCGTATCGAAATGTACTATTATGATAATAATGATATTTTTTCATTTTTTATAAAAATTGTTCTAGTCTCAATTTAATCGTAATTATTTTGCAACAGGCTATGCGAGAACCGAAGTTTCATTCGCCCTGATAAGCATGTTCGTCATGCTGATGGGTTTTAGTTTCTCGATTTACACGTTTCGCAATCCGCGATACATGTTCAAGCGATTGGCCGGAGGAATTCACTTCATCAGCGGTAAGATAATTGGAACTTTGTATTTTTTTTTGTGTGTTTCCTATTTCTAATTTTTATCTGGCACAGAGGCGCTGAAAGAAGAAACGGTTTTTAATTGTTCCTCTTTAACTGTTTTAGCCGCCTGTTCGATGGTCGTGATCCAAGTGGTTCTCTCCTCGGTCGAGTACGAGAGCAAAAACGTATTCGAGACTTTTCCAAAGACCGCCGTGCTGAAATACGATTATTCCTTGATTCTCGGGTGGTTTGTTTGCCTCGGAAATCTGCTGGCCGCTTGTTCGTTCATAATATTCTCGAAGAAGCGCAAGCGGGACAAAGCACCGACCGAAGAGATCGCTATGGCCGACGAGCCAACGATAATCGGTCGCTAAGAATACTTCATCGTCGTCTTTTTTTTTTCAGTAACTACTCCATTTTCTGTGTACAATTAAGTGTTATTTATTCGCTCACTCGCTGAATCTTGAGGATCTATGGGATCCTCTGTTGGATCTCGCATGCATCGCCTTTCACGAAAAAAAAAGAATCAAACAAAAGACAAATTGTAAATAAATGTAAAAACTATATTTGCTGCTTCGAAAGAATGCCGGTATGAGTGCGTACGGTAATAAAAAAAAAAATACGGCAACGAATATTCACTTTTAAAAGTGACGATCGTGTTAATAATTCTTCACGTACGGAGGTCCGCGTCTAACGAGGATCAAGAGCAATAACGAATCGATGAAAATTATTGTAAAAAAAAATGCACGGTGTTGTTCTAGCTGGCGAACTGCGCCGAGATTCGCTCTCGGCGAAAGCTCCACCGTGCGTGGAGATTTAAAATAAAATAACTTGTACAGGTAATTTTGTGTGATTGCTGGGCGCTTGCCGAATTATTATATCGTTTATCTATGAATGAATTACAAACAATATGTGATACACTCAATATGATTATTGGGTATTTGGGCGACACGTTCATATTCATACAAAGTACAAAGTTATTACGGATCTGCGCAAGCGCATTGACAGTGAATGTATGGTATATTTGTAAAATCGGCGTAGGTCTATTTTTTTTTTCTTCTTGTGCCACGCGGATGTTCTGGAAAGTTTGTTTCTTCGAGAGCATTATTATACAATATATATATACACTATATAGCATATATATTTTTATTCATAGTTATATATACATGAAAAATCTTCGTCTACTATTTTACCTCCTGCACGCGAAAATTTTTACTCGCGCTCAAATCCAATCGCATTCGAACTATCGACCAATAGCTTTTCTTCTTTTTTCCAACATTTTTCACAATAAATGCGACGAGAATCAAAGTTGAGACGCCATTGGTCGATTTTTCTATTTTTTTTCGGTGACAATCCACTCGCAAGGGATAGCTGTATTGTACAACAAAAAAACTGTTTCATCGATCGTATTTTCAGCGTCTTTTATCATCACAATATAAAAACAAACATACATTACATATATAATATATATAACAACTAATAGGATACAATATACATATATTTATTCGTTCCTAAGTACGAGCGCAATCAAGAGATTATTTCCTAATTATTGACCAGAAATGGCAAAGGTTACTTTCCGCAGAGAAATTAAATTTCTCTCTTCATCCGTCACGGCGTTATCGATATTAATATTAAAGTCAGAATAGCGATCTGCGAATCCCGATCGTCTTGCAGACTCGGATTCATCGCTCCAATGTTACAAATTTTTTGTTTTCTTTTAGGATTTTTTTCTTTAAATCGTTTTCGATTAAAGCTTAACCGACCGTTGCGAAGTTTCCGACACGGAGCTTGGCTAACAGTAATCCTAGAGTGTATATACACAAAAAAAGTCTTCAACTCTTCACTTACAGCGAGAATTGCTTTAGGTTTTTTTTTTGTTTTTTAACTCTTCGAGACATTTACATCATTCATGGCAGTGATTAAAAAATTGTTCTATGCTTAAACGAAATTTCGTTTTTTTTTTTAGTTTCTCACAACGAAGCAATTCGTCATTTTTCTCGTGATTGAGTCCCTGGCAGACATTATTCGGCAGTCGATTCGTCAGGCTCGTCGACGATTTCCGGAGAATCGATGAGACGAAATTTTACGTCCTCGCAATTCCAGCTTGGCTCGATAACGCATTCCACGTTAATCTCCCCGTTCCCTGTCTTCGGCTCCGCTTTTTCCTCCTCGCTGTCTTCCGATTGATCGTCACTCGTGTCGTACGCAGGATACTCCACCAGCTTGGCGTACCTGAGCAGTAAAATAGTACGTAATGCATTAGTTAAACATAATAAATAAAAAAAAGTTGCAAAGTAATTTGCACAGGGCTTCCTCATTTATTACAATTTTGCGTGCAGCTTTCTCTATGAGAAAGTTCGTTAATTGATTTTGACTTCCTCATAGAGGAAGCTGTGCTCAAAATTGTAATAAATGAGGACGCGATGTGCAAATTACTTTGTAAGTTTTTTCGTAACAAAAAAAATGTCGACTTCTCACAGAATTGAAACGGTCAAAATTTTCCACAAAATTTATTGTAGAAAATCGCAGTTATCGAGATTTTGAAAATCTCGATAACATTTTTTTGTTTCTCATGAAAACAAATCTTTCTCTATGACGAACCAAAAATAAAAAAAATAAAAAAATTGAAATTGCATAGAGTAATGCGAGCTGTGTCAATAGATGCTGGAAAAATGGCACATCCGACAAGCATTAATTCTTATCGACTGGGTCCACTGACCTGACGCTGTATCAGACAGGAGTGGTGCGTCTGAATGCTTCGAGGGGCCATTCGCTGCCCCTGACGGGGGGCGCGGGAGGTGGAAAAGGCGCCTCAAGATCGAAGGTAACGAACTCGTGCCGACTCCTCGGACTGCTCTCGTCCTGTAGAACATCGGCAGTGGTACTGACCTGTGGCGAAGTATTAAAAAAAAAAAAGAATACTTTTCATCGTTGAATATCGAAAGCCGAGGTTTGTTCACAAAAGTTTCAGCCGCTCGGCACTTCGGTTTCGAATCTCTCATAAATATTCATGCAATTTATATCCGGCAAATCTTATTCATGACTTCAAAAGTCGAATCGAGGGGGCACGGGAGCTCGAACAAGTTTTCCATCGAGTGGTGGTAAATTATTCAATTCTCCTTGCTCACCGTTTGAGCTGTTAGGTCGCGAGGAAATTGCCTCGGATACTCTTGGTAATCGAGACTCGGCGGGGGCGGTAGAAATTCATCAAAGTCCACTTGGTCGATGGAATCTCTGCCGAAGAAATAACGCTTCTGATGCCTCTCGCAGATGAAACTACCGGCGTGGCTCGCGTGATTCGCTGCGTTCAGATTTCTATGGCGCACGCTGTTGTCGAGATGGTAAACGTTCTGTAAACAAAAAAATTAAATTGAAATAAACACAAATAAACCAAACTCCCTTTTTTTTTTCTAACGGTTGGCGAATTCGAAAATTTTCCGATATTCAAAAGCATGACGGATTACAGGACACGGACGACGGGGACGAGTGCGCGATTTTCGGCTACGCAACGGTTGTTCCTCTGTGCGGAACGATTCGATGTGTGCCGGACCAGTTACTGGCCAGAGTCACTGCCGCGCCTCGCCGCTCTCCGTTCAGCCGGCATCACTCGAGCGTGAGTGTCGCCCGTAACCACTTATCGACTTGCACCACCGCGTCCGGTATCACCGATGCGCAATCAGTTTGACGATGGGCTTTTACAGCCCCGGTGACACTTTGTCGCGTGTTCGAGTATAATTTAATTTTCGTCAACAAGGCAAAAAAAGGAAAAAAAAATTACGTAGAATAATAAATATTGGAAACTGTAGGTACGTTAGTATCGTAGATCTTTTTCGGCTTAGACTCAATAATTCGAAGGATATAAACAGCTTTCTTTTTTCTCTTGCAATATAAATAATAATATACAGCGGTGGACGCGCGGTTGGCGACTCCGGTGGCCGCCCAAGTCAAGCGGATCCGTTCCCGATCAGTACTTGGATGGGTGACCGCTTAGCCTCACGTTAGCTGGCGCATCGGCCATTGAGCGGGAGGCGCTCTCTTCTGAAACTTTGGTGTTTCTGCACTTTACTCATGTGCAAAAATACCGGAGGATCAGTAGAATATGGCCTGCTGTAACGGCACGGGTTTTCCGTACACCCAGAAAAATAATTTATTTAACGGCCACCGCTTATTTGGTTTAAATAAAATATTTATTTCATTTTAATCTAATATTTATTTGATTTAAATAAATGTTTATTTTATTTAAGTAACTATTTACTTAATTTAAATAAATATTTATTTAAATCAAATAAATATTTTACTTGAACCAAATAATCGGTGGCCATCAAATATATGTTTTTTCTGGGTACAGATTCCCCGTGTCTTCGGCAAATGCGGTGCAGTGTAGCTAAGTCGGCTACGGACGCACTGAAAGTTAGGTAGCTTAGCTGAGTGCGGCAGGGAGTGCTACGGGGAAGTCGGGATGGGGTTCCGTAAAAATCCAGAAGGCTATACGGTGGAAAATGGAACAACTATAAATAATAATAATAACTAGTATTATTATTATTAATTTAACTGACCCCACAATTTTTGCGTCTGTTAAATTGTCCCTCGCCGTGGCCACGCTGGTGCCAGGATATGTACAGAAAAATCGCCGAAGTTCCGGCCACCTCGGTCGTGATGAAACCGCTGACGTAGAGTAAAAAAGAAAATCCATATCTGTAGGTGAACGGTGGACCCTGGAAACGAAAAATCAAAAGGGGTCTTGAAACGCGACAAGCCGTTGTTGCGGAAAAGTACTACATGGCATTCATCGCGTACGATATTTTACTCCTCTGTGTAGGAGCCGAGTAATAAATGCGAAGCGGAAAGAAAAATAATAAAAAATAAAACAAAAGCAAAAGTTCGCACTGCGATGGGCAGCGTGGTTTATAACTTCCTTCGTTGTTTTATTTCTTGCGTTCTTTTCTATATATGTAGTAAAGAACCCAAGAATAAAAAGAATATATATATATGTATTTTTTTTTTTTTATGAGTAACTGTAAAATCCAAACGATGGACACTGAGAGCCTCGACACTTTTTGCAACTATTGGCTGCAACTGTTACCCGGTCTGACCTGAAACGAAGATCTTGGCCGCAGTTTGCTTCCCACTTCCGCCTTGAAGACGGATATATACATGACCATCCCCACGAGCATCAGAAGACCTGTTGACGTAACGTAAGGTGTTGAATGCCGATAATGCTTTTTTTATCTTACTCTCATATACCATTTCGCGTTATGAACATTAACATAAAAAAAAAAAAAAATACGTACCGCATATAGTGAAAACAACACCGGCCACGAAGACGCAAAGCTGGTATCGTGGTCGGGTGACGTGAGCCGTGAAATAACAAACCTCGGCAACGACGAGGAGCAACGTTGCCACGAAGAAGAATATCGCCGACTTGGTGACGGCGTCTGAGGCATTGCGAAAAAAAAAATCTAATTTTATACTCAATAAAAAAAAAAAATTTACATTACATATAAATACATTAAATAATACTATACATATGTTTGTCATAAGATGTTTATCGGGACATTTTTAAGGGTGTATTTTTTATTGTTGAAATTGATCGTGGACTTCACGCTGAACGGTACCCTATTCGGATTGTATGTTTGTATGGGTTCTAAAGGAATATATAAGAGGAATAAAATTTTCTCGGGGATTGGTGTTTTCCCTGTACGAACACCAATCTCTGCGGAAAGGGTCGTCTGTGTATCGTCAAGATTTCCGCAGTTTCCCTGTGCTCATGTGCGAATGCGATACTATACAGGGATAAGTCGGCTGCGGAAGCAATCCGGGTGGTGGAGGGGGATGGGGGGTGTTGTGTGTAAACGGCGAAAGTCCTCGTACAAATGGAACACATAAAAAAATGTGCACTTGGCTCCCTCATTTATTATGATTTTGCGCATAGTTTTCTCTATGAAAAAGTTCTTCATCAAAATTACTACTCTTTTGCAATTTCACTACAAAGGTACCCTATAAAAATTGTAGTTCTTCGTCGTTTGAGAGTCGCGACTAATGTGTTTTTTCCCACTGTTCACGACACTGCCACTTATTAAACTCTTAACTCAATATTCAATGCGGACCATCGCGTCAGAACGAAAATACTAATTGTTCGTAAAATTAAAAAATTCAAAACCTCATAAAATTTAAACATTTTGATCGATCTTCGTCAAATCAAATAGGAATCATCGGTCGAAAATAGTGCCGTTGTGTACAGTTTTTTTAGCCCGACAGCCTAAAAATTGTGAGAGCTAGCGTGCGCATTGACTTTTTTAACAAAGTTCGAAGTTTATGACCGATTGTCAAATTTTGAGTTTGGGCACGATACAATTTTTTGGCATTGTGCACGAAATTTGACCAAATATTAAAATTGCTAAAAGTTTAATCGAACATAAAAACTTCGCGACCAAATTCATTTCACAAAACATTAGAAATTTACAGCTTGGTAGCTCAATCCGTTGTCAAGTTATAAGAGCTTCAATTTTTCGGGTCTGACGCACGCACACGCACACGCACAACGCACCCGCACAACGCACATGCACACGCACACACACACGCACACGCACACGCATCAGGAACTTTTTGCACTTCATGATTACCCGATGTTATGGTACATTCTGATAACGTTTTCATTAAAATCTCGAAATTCTTTTTTTTGGGGAAACAAAGCTTCCTCTATGAGGAAGCAAGAAGGAAAAATTGTAAGGACTGTCCCCGTAAACATCATGTCTCCCGATACCATACAAGCGGAGGAATGGAAAGGTGGGGTGGATCGAGTGGGTGGGAGGTTTGATCATTCTAAGTCCCCTTGATCTCCTGCTCAGATCCATATAATTTTTAGTCTTTTCGAGACTCGTCATGCGAACCCGCGAGCCACCAGGAGCACCAGTATATATATATATATAAAATCTTGCTCACATGGTATCGCCATCGTGGAGTCGCTGGGGTCCGGGCTGTATTCCTCGTTTGGGAAATAGTCGATACTGGAACACTCGTACTGCATGCGAGAGCCTGAAAAAAAAAAAAAATATCGTATGTGCAGAAAGCACAATGGATTGTTATAATCCGATCGTCATCAAAACCTCAACGTCAAAAAATTTAATAGCGTTACACCGATGCCTGGCCAGGTCCTGACCAGGGCCTCTCCAGGATCCGACGTAACGCTCGAATTTTTGTACCATTAATCTACGACATTGTTTTGTTTATCTTAAAAAAAATAATCATAGAAACACTGTTGCGATTTCCACCTCCGATCTTCCATCCACTTTTTCTCTCTGGACAGCGTCGGAATTTATCAGACTTTCCCGTCACGACATCCATATGTACCAGATATGATTCGAAGGCTCCCGCTCGGGAGTTCGCTCTACGTGCCCGTTCTCAGGTGCACTGAATACATTATAAACACTATAACAGCCACTGGCCGAATGACCAAGTAGCGATATATCCAAGGTAAGCTCTGCGTACTGCGTATCCCATTTTTCGCCCAAGATTTATGCTCAACGGGGTACGTGAACGACATCCGATATCGGCAGCAAAGTTCCCCGGAGGCTTCCTGCTCTCTCCTCTGAACACACGTCGACACCGCGCAAACCGATGGAATTTCGACGAGGCAGATTTTTTCACCAGTTATTTGGAACTTTACGCACCATACACAAACGGTTACGTTTAATTACATGTTTCATTTTTATTAACGCGTGTAACATTTCTTAACGCGTAAAACATTTCTGATATTTCAGATTTATAAAAAAAAAAAAAGTCGTTAGACGTTTTTTGTTTCGTGGTGTTGAGAAAAAAAAATGCTGAATAGTTGTTGGGAAGAGTGTGGAAAGCTTTCTGGGTCTGTCTCGTTGCTATAACGGCTTTGCGAGTACCACACGTGTCGTTATAAGGCGACATCAGGCCGGAAGCTCCCGTTGTTATTGCACGAGCTTGCGAAGTCTGGGAATAATAACGCTGCGCGTCCTCGGACTACGTACGTTTCGACATCGCGCGTGCGAACTTTCGAGGGTGTGTTGCATTCTCGTGATGCGAATGCCGGAGGCGTGTATACTGTTATTGCAGCACGTGTACTGCGGAATAAAAGCGCGGGGCGAGACAGCTTTTAAAAAAAGGTTAAAATGAAACTTTGCTTACCGAAATGCACTTCGTACGGTACTACTATAAGAACCCGGGTTTTCACACGATTGGAGGAACATTCGCAGGTTGCGGCAAACAGATTCGGTAAATGAACAACTTTAGGGCAACGAACGGTTTAAAAAGCATTTTAATATTTTAATATTTTAATATTTTAATATTTTAATATTTTAATATTTTAATATTTTAATATTTTAATATTTTAATATTTTAATATTTTAATATTTTAATATTTTAATATTTTAATATTTTAATATTTTAATATTTTAATATTTTAATATTTTAATATTTTAATATTTTAATATTTTAATATTTTAATATTTTAATATTTTAATATTTTAATATTTTAATATTTTAATATTTTCAACGTGTACGGAAAAATATTTTTTTTTAATCTGCTACACTATACCATAACATGTCTACCGGACGATAAAACCTTTCAATCCAACTTTATTTCTTTGATTTGTGATTTGAATCCTCTCCTTTTTGGTTTTCAATGAAGAGACTCAATTACGTCTCGACCCTGGTCGGGGCCCTCTTCAGAACGATGTTTATTTTGTCTGTTTTTTTTTTTTCATTGTGATTTTTTCCCCTACATAGTTGCGCATAGTGTCGCACATAGTCAAGAAATACATCGGAAAACATCATAGAGAATCACACACAAATAATAGTCGTTTTAATAAGAAACGCCATGAGCACCCAAACAGTAAGGGAAAAAAAATCATAACGAAAAGAAACAGACAAACTGAAAACATCGTTCTCAAGAGGGCCTCGACCAAGGTCGAAACGTAATTGAGTTTCTTCATTAAAGACCAAAACGAAGAGAATTCCGAAATTAGGTCATTCCGAAGCCGCGGAAATCAAACAAATAATTGTTTTCATGTGTCGCAGCATTCGACAACTAACTATAGGTATCTTTTACTACAACACGAAGCGAGAAATCACTGTCGGGTAGTGATTGATTCAGGAGGTAATCGAAACGGCCTGGTCGCGAGGCGTACAACCTGACATTTTATTTCAATTATTACAGTTTTATTGACAATCATTATCAAAACGAAATTCATCGTTATTCGACTAATTGTCAAATGTCCAATTTGTGTATTGCCGAGCCAGTGGCCCTTTCGATCGGATCTCGCCATCTCCCCTCGTGCTCCGATTGAACCGAGGAATCGGGTTGGCAAGCGCGGAGCGCTCATTTCCGGCACGGGCCGGAAGTCCGCCGTATTGCCTCTCTTCAATAATCGAGAATCGAATGCGAAAGAGTACTCCAGAGAGGAGCGAGGAACGATGGTGGTGTAGTTATACGTACTCGTAGTTCACGCGTTTTCGGCACAGTAATAATACCCATGTATCATATCATAACGCCTAGATGCTATAACCCTACAAAGTAACAAAAAATAATACATACAGCCCCGTGACAAAGAATAGAATTTCCCGAGGTAATCGATATTTCTTGTTTTTCTTGCAGCCAGTGAAAGTCTATCTCATGATCTAAGCGAAAGGGAAAATTAATTCGTAAAGAATAATAATAATAGCTGAAGACAAAGAAAGTACCTCGAGTAAATCAGAATCTGGACCATATTGTTACCTTGTTAAAACGTCTTAAAGATTAACAATATTCGCTCCTGTCCCTGCACCATGATTTTAACAGACTTCTTCCACAGTAAACAGACTTCTTCCACACCGACCTCCGAGACAGATATTCGATCTCCCCCGAGCGTTTCCTCAATCGCATTCTTTTTATACGTACTCGTAGTTCACGCGTTTTCGGCACAGTAATAATACCCATGTATCGTATCATAACGCCTAGATGCTATAACCCTACAAAGTAACAACAAATAATACATACAGCCCCGTGACAAAGAATACAATTTCCCGAGGTAATCGATATTTCTTGTTTTTCTTGCAGCCAGTGAAAGTCTATCTCATGATCTAAGCGAAAGGGAAAATTAATTCGTAAAGAATAATAATAATAGCTGAAGACAAAGAAAGTACCTCGAGTAACTCAGAATCTGGACCATATTGTTACCTTATTAAAACGTCTCAAAGGTCAACAATATTCGCTCCTGTCCCTGCACCATGATTTCCTCCAGGTGCCCCTCCCCGCCTTCCATGTAAACAGACTTCTTCCACACCGACCTCCGAGACAGATATTCGATCTCCCCCGAGCGTTTCCTCAATCGCATTCTTTTTTTCTTCCCCTGTCGGACTCTCGTTAGATCCGAAAATTGGCCAGACGAAAAGTTTAACCAGAGGCGAGGAGTCAGGGGGTAAAAAAGAAGAAAAAAAAATCAAATAGGACATACCCCGACTCCCGAGTGGCATTGCCGGAGAAAAAATTTTAAGCCCGAGATTTTTCGATCTCGAATGCCCGAAGGAGGTGAGCGGTGGACGCCAGTGGCGCTGCCCCCCCGTCCCCCCTCGACCTCGCGAACGGAAGAAGGAGAGTGGTTTCCGGTGCGCCGAGTAACGAGTCATTTCCTCATTCTCCCGTCGTCAGGGGGGTACCAGGGAAGCTCCATCCCTCGTTCTCCCGAGTCGACGGTTCGTCGCTCGAAGCTGGCACGGTGAACCCTCCCCCCCGCCCCCCCTCTTCGAACCGTACCCTCCTAGACGGGAGGTTCTCGCTCCGCGCTCTCGGCAGCTTCCCTCTTCTCACTTCGCCCTTTCCAGCGGCCCACGGTCGCGCGGGTGCGCGCGGTCACGAGCGAGACTCACCACCGGAAACCCACCCCTAACGCTCGCCCGGCGAATATTGCGCTCCGGCAGCACACACCGACGGGCCGGAGCTCCGTCGTCCGGGTCGGGACGGTTGCACGTGGCCGTAACTACTCGCCGCTGTGTTACACAACACTGCAACACCGTACCGCGTTACGTATGCTCCAACTAGGGAGGAGCTTCAAGACCAAACGAGTGAAATTTATCGGTCAAGCGAGGGCGAAACTTTAGCCGTGGCTCCGCGCGCCCCGGTCTGCCGTGCGCATGGATTTATTGCGCACAGGTACACAGCATTAGGGACGGTGGCGAAACCACCGAGAAGGCTCGTACTTCAGGCTGATCCATGGATTGTGTAACAAAACTTCCCGTTGGAATTTTTCCGGAAACTGTGAGGTTGAATTTTTTTTTCGTCAACTTTACTCGCGAAGCTCAGTCGATCGGGTCTTCTGATCGTTGACTATGCTCGTGCACTGTACCAGCAGCATCCGCACGGTTTAGAAAATGAAAATTGGTGATCGCCTAAAAAGTTAGAATCTCTGTTCTCCCGATTCTGAGCTTTCGTGTCCGATAGTGAAACGCGAGTACGATTGGTGGCAGATTCGTGAGCAGAAGGAAAAGATTCACCGGAAGTGGCCCCGAAGCAATGACTGACCGCGATCATTTGTTGCCCGGCTTGTTTCAGAAAAAAACGTAAGTTTAAACTTTTTTTTTCGACCGGCCATGTCCCGCACTCTCGATAGCATTTGCGGAGTTTCAGAAACGTTCTCTGATCGTTTCGGGGCGATCGAAAATAAATTTAAATGAAAAAAAAAACGTCAGGATGTGCACTGAGAAAAAAAAATCGTTTGACTCGACAAAATGAGCGCTTACGGGTGGCGAAACAAATGTTTGCTCGATAGAACGAAATAATTGTTGTATTAAGTAAAGAAAAATTTGAATCGACGGCCTGTTTGTTCGATCAACGAGGTATTCCTTTCGATCAACCAAACATTTGTTTCGCCACCCGTAAGCGCACATTTTGTTGACTCGATTGATTTTTTTTTCTCTGTGTGATAATTTGGATTTTAATACATTCCATTTTGAAGATTCCCTAAAAAAAAAATGTCCCAGCCAGCGTGTCCCGATGTGTCTTTTGGCGTAACTCGGCCGTGATAAGTGTCGACGACGTTAGGGACCGAGTGGACTATCGATAGATCGAATTATGCACAGCCATTTAACTAATAATCGGCTCGATACGATTACGGCTTATTGACGAGGTGAGGAAGATGTCGGGATCACTCACTCGTCGCAACACAGACTCTCCAGAGTCCGCTGTACGTCACTTTGCTGTCGGGCTCGGCAGACGCATTAGCGGAATAAGCTTTGGGCAGTTTCTCCTCGGTAAGTAGCCACTGACCCGTGCCGATCGCGACGGATACGATGACGAGGGAGAGCAGGGCCGATACGCCGGACGCTATGCCCAGACCGTTTCCGTTGTTGCCTCCGCCGACGTCTGTCAAGCTCCCGGTGCCCCCCGAGCCACTGGCCCCTCCGTAACCGCCGGGGCCGATCGGTCCGCTGATCACTTGGTCCTCTTCGTCCTCGTAGCAACAGCAACAACAGTAGTAGCAAGACATCACGAGCGACGGATCCCCCTCGGTCGCCGGAGCATCCCTTCAACACAAACATTATTCGCAAACAATTTTTTTTTATCGATGTGGAAGAGGCAACATTGTGCCGACTGAAGCTACACTGTCTTTATTTTATTTATTATTACTTTTGCTTCCTCGTAGAGAAAGTTATGTTTTCGTGAAAAAAAATAATAATTGTCGCGATTTTAATGTCATCGTAGGGGAGACCGGGGACAAAAGTAACACGGGTCAATTGTAACAAGCGGCTCTGCGCAAAGTGAGCAACATTATAAACATCACCTTATGAGGTGATGTTTATAATGTTGCTCACTTCACATCCGACGCGTCCGATCATGCGCAGCGTTGCGCAGCCGCTTCTTACAATTGACCCGTGTTACTTTTGTCCCCGGTCTCCCCTACTAGAAATGGTCGAAGACGTCGGGAAATGTGATTTTTAGCTGGCGTCCGGACGTGTGCGTGTGCGTGTGCGTGTGCGTGTGCGTGTGCGTGTGCGTGTGCGTGTGCGTGTGCGTGTGCGTGTGCGTGTGCGTGTGCGTGTGCGTGTGCGTGTGCGTGTGCGTGTGCGTGTGCGTGTGCGTGTGCGTGTGCGTGTGCGTGTGCGTGTGCGTGTGCGTGTGCGTGTGCGTGTGCGTGTGCGTGTGCGTGTGCGTGTGCGTGTGTTTTCCTATACCGTATGGCACAACAAAATAAACCAACGAAATTATTCAGTCGTGTGATGCGGCCGCCACAATTGAGCAATCGTTCTCAGACTCTTTGGGTTGCACGGCAATCCGGTTTGGTATTCAATGGGTGACGTATGAGTGTTATACTATACATTGCATAAATATGAACACCATACGTTTCACGGTAAAAAAAAATTGCTTGAAATTTAATATACATGTATATAAAGCTTATAATACATACACTATGATAATAGAAATAAAAAAAAGTTGAAAAGTGACATTTTTATATCGCTTTCTCATAAAAGTTGGAAGTTGAAATTTTCATATCGCTTTCTCATAAAAGTTGGAAGTTGAAATTTTCATATCGCTTTCTCATAAGGTTCCTTTATTCGGGAAGCTTCTTCTATGAGGAAGCATTGTCTGTATTTTTGGCTTCCTCGTAGAGGAAGCTTCGCGAATAAAGGAACCTTATGAGAAAGCGATATGAGAATTTTAACTTGCAACTTTTATGAGAAAGCTATATGAAAATTTCAACTTCCAACTTTTATGAGAAAGCGATATGAAAATTTCAATTTTCAGCTTTTATGAGGAAACGATATGAAAATTTCAATTTTCACCTTTTATGAGGAAGCGATATAAAAATTTCAATTTTCAACTTTTTTTGTGAAAATTGTATTTTAATTATAGCTTTCTCTATGAGGAAGCCTAAATCGAACAACGAAATTTATCATAGAGGAAGTTATGCGCAAAGACGTAAAACATGAGGAAGTAATTGTGCAAATCACTTTGTACGTTTATTTTTAACGTTAGAGTATGAGAAACACCGAGGTCGATAATAAAAACTGTAAATAATTTTTTTCAACGATGCCGATCATTTACGTTCGAAAGACGATTCTTACAGGAATATGAGTCGATATCCGGTTCGTGGAAGAATTTCATTTCAACGAGAAATGGTCTTGGCATACGTTAATGTATTACAGTTTTTGTTACCGACCGGATCGCGCCGCTTTTTTTGTTAATACTGATGTTTGCAAAAAATGAGTAAAATATATATATATCTATATATATATATTTTTTTTTTTTCTTCTAAAATTAAAGAAATCTTAGGTTTGAACGTGGCCGAGCGACACTCGTACTTTCGCGATGCACCGCTCCGAAATTCCTTTTCGCGACATGTTTCTTCCGTCGTGTACGTTGTTGAGCCCGAGTAGTGCAAAAAATACAATATCTATCGGTCCCCGCCGTCTCTCTTCCCTTTTGACAACGCTACTGCTTCCGTCGATCCGAAGCAGGTGTATCCGAGCGAGAGACGCCGAATTCCGGATACTGAGAAGATAAGGCTCCGCTCTACGTGTGTACTCGGATGCGGGTCAAGAGCTACCCCGTTCGATATGCCCCCGGTCTCTGCCTTTCCCCACTGTGCTTCTGCCTCGCGTTCTCCTCGAAATCGAGCTCTTCACCCTGTGCTGCTTCCTTTGGCAACCAAGCAAGGATACGGCTGTACGGTACAGGTATTTGCTGTGTCCCTATTTACTGTGTACCCGCAGCTGGATTGTTTTTTTCCCCACTCGCGCTCCGAAAGACGGCTTCCATTTTTTCCCCTTCATTCAGGGTAACGAAAATTGGTACACAGCTTCCGAATAACGATAAATAAATAAATAAATACCTTGCAGGGCACGAACGATACGAAGAATGTTACTTAATACTTAATTCGTATGAGATTTAATGCACTGGACTGGAAGTTTTTATGCAAAAACTGGTATATTAAATTCAATGTACAATTGTGATGAAAAATTCATGTTCAGTATCTGAAAAACATTGGAAATACTTTATTTTGAATAATTTACTTCAATTTTACTATGAAAGGACTTTAATTTTAATAATTTATTTTTATTTCAATCAATTTTTCATCATAATTGTACATTGCATTTAATGCACCAGTTTTTGCATAAAAACTTCCAGTCCGGTACATTGAATATACATTTTTTTTTTACAGTGTATGTACTTTAGGCTTTATATTTGTTAAATCGTAAACACCATATTTTATCTTTTTGTAAAAGGGTTTTATCCCGTCGACAAATAAATAAATTACACAAATAAAATAAATGGATGGTGGATCATCGAGTGGACATGTCTCGGAAATTATAGAACAGTTTCAAATTTTCAAATACACGACGAAATGAGAAATATCCCAACGGCATACCAGGAATAAAAAATTTCAAGTAGAAACGGACACGAATAGTCGGACACGTCGGCATGCCAGACGCGACACCGGCAGTGTGTCCGGGCAGTTTGTTTGCAGACACGTAGGGGAGAGCGGGTGAATGCCGGCCACCTGAGGGAGATCTTCGACCCTTGGAGTAAGCGCGCTCAGCAAGAACTTCAATTCCGGACGGTGCGGCCGGGACTCTTGCCGAGCAAGTGGCTCGACCGTACCCGACGAAAATCACTGTATGTAAAAAAAATGCTGTCCATATCGATGGCCCGATTCCCAAAGGGCATATCGACTGTGCGCAAGCCCAGCCCAGCGGCCCTTCTGGATCTGGATCAGCGATACATAATAAATTTGCGTGCTAATCGAGGCGGGTATCACCACTTGTACCCTACAAGGCTCTTCAAACGATCGAAGACAACCCCATCCAACCTCGTCAGCACTCCTCGTTAAAAATTCATTGGCTAGTTCTCCGGCCAATCGTCGCCTAAATATTCATCCCGTTTCCCGCTCTCTTCGTCCCGCCTCTTATAAAATCACATTCAATGCCATCCCAATCGTAACACCGGAAATGATAAATATTTCTCTCGCAGAATAAAAAGAAAAAAAAAAACAAAACTTAACGGTGATCCGAATGAAGACAGCGACTCTGGCTCTATTCCAGGACGTGCTTACAAAAAGCGTTAATCATTTTTCTGCCTTCCTCGAGGCTTCCCGACCACCGGAAGACGAAGAGTTATCTGAAACGAGGGATCATGGCTGAAAGAGGCTCTTCGCCACTCTCGATCTCTGTCTTCAATTTTTTTTTTTTTTTAATCATTTTTTTTTTTTTTTTCTTGCTTTTTCTATCTCGACTCTTTCATCCGGCATTAAAAGTACAGAAGCCCATGGCGAAACCGCCGCTCCACGCTGCCTCGCAGAGACCTCGGTGGCTCCGGTCGCGAATGTATTCGTGCTTCGGAGAGAGATGGATGCGCGCGCGCGCGCGTGTGTGTGTGTGTGTGTGTGCGTGTGCGCGCGCGAGATACGAAGTACCATAGTCAGACGTATTCCACACTCTCTCGGCTACAGTTGTATACCACTACCAGCCACCGTCCGCCTTTTATATCCGAGTCGACTCCTATTCCACCGGATTATCGAGACTTGAACTCTGAACCGAAGATATCGATTCCACCCCTTAAACCCGCCGCTGTGTGCGTGTTCTACCCCTGACTTTCGTGCATCTCGTGTGCACAGGGCGCGAGTATCGTGTGTCGAAGATTCTGCCCCGTTAAGACCCCCACTGGATCTTCGGATCACACGCCCAGCCGAGGATCGTATCGGGAAGAAAATACTAATAAAAAAAATTTTACCGGTGGAGTTAAGGCTGCAGCTACAGACGCGGTATCTGCGAAAAGGTGACTCGGCGGATAAGGTGGGTTGGGATTAGAGGCGTAATTAGTTGGGCGAAAAAGTGTTTCGGGGTCGATTTGACGTTAAAAAAATTGATACCTTCATAAATTACTGTTACCGAAGTAACCAATGCATTTTACTGACAAATTGTTGTTCTTCTTCATTTTTTGTTTTTACCTCCAATTTTAGTTTTATCTGTTCAAGTTGCTACACCCTAGAACTGATGTGCCGGGTAGAAAACCACCCCAGTCGATATTCAAACGGCGCTGCTGAAGTAGAAATTGTCATTTTTGCCGCGACTTTTTGGTTTTCAGTCGTCGTTGTACGTTTTTGGGCCGAGTGTCCTTGGGGGGCTTGCCTCAGGACACGAATAAAACAACACTATCCTATTTTATTATCGACTCGGGACCCGAACGATAATTCAGTTCAACCATCTGATGTTATGTGCAGGCCGCCAGTCGCCTCAGTTGCTCGCTGGTTTTTGCACAGAACGATAACGCAGAGCGCCTGAGGTGGTAATTCTCTCCACTCTGGAGTGCCCGTTAGTGTTTTGTGTGATTTTTTTTTCAGAACTGTCAAATATAACTTATTATTATGTAATTTCGACGCATATAGTCGCTTTTTGCAACTTCTTATAATTTTATAATTTTTAACAATAATTATCATTTTCTTTAATTACCTACAATGTTTCAAGAAAAACAAATGTTAAACCCCATTCAAAACCAATTGTTTTTGCGTTTTCATTGATTTCTTCTATATGATTGATCAGTTTTCGCTTTTTTCCCATTTTCATATAGACAAAGAAATAGACTTTTTGAACGGAATACAATGGGACTATTTTTTCCATAATAGCCTGGTGTGTCTGCTGTAAAATGGCGTTTCAAATAGAAAATCGAGATATTAAAAAAATAAACAATTTTTTTCGCATAAAATGCGATTTTTACCAATTTTCGTTACGTATCGACTTTAAGTGTGACTTTCGGCCCCTAAACTTTAGTAAAATCAAATTTGCCACATTCTCAAATTTTCCATTCTCTTCCTTATTAAAAATCGAGGGAATTCGTGTGCGGCAAACTTGATTCACTGCTCATAGGTCCCTTGTACGTGGAAGAAACGCGTGGGATAGATATCTACCCCAGCCGTGAGTTAGAAGGTAGAAAAAAATGATACCTGAGTTATAGGGTTAAACAATTGTAATTTGCGACATGCGTGCGGTAAAGCATACGCGGACTGTGAAGAAAGTCGCACTCGCCGCACTTGTACCACAGGGAGCACTTCACAAAGTGCGTATGAAGTTCGCTGTACCGCACTTGTGTTGCAAATTACTATTCTGTAACGGATGCAGGAGAAGTATTACTTCGTGTCTGCTGATTATGGCGCTGTAAGGCCAGCGTGCGTAAAGTACGAGACGCGTGCGGTAAAGTAAAATCGGCCCGATATAGGCATACGCCGGGTATTTATAGTTCACTTGGCTGTAAAGCGCCACTTACGCCACTCTCGGCAGGCACAAAAAGTAGCACTTTTCATGCATGAGTTACATAATAGTATATTATGCCACAAGGGAGGAAAATGCGTCTTTTCACCGAGTGTGAAGTTTGATTCTCAACCGAAGCGAGGGCGGTAATTCACACGAGGTGGCATACACGATTTTTTCCCGACTATGCTAAAAAGTGGCCACGTTTGTATGCTTGCAATGGGGTGAAAAGTGGCCGATCCCTGATGAGTAGGCGAAAAAGTCATTTAGAGGGAGGAAAAGTGAAACTTTTCCTCTTGCCAAATGCCGCTGAGTCGTCAAGAATCGGCCACTTTCCACCCCCGTCGCAGGCATAAAAAAGGGTCTATTCAGCGTAATCGAGAAAAGAAGGTCTTTTCACATCAAGCTTCCGATTTAAACATTTCCCCTGACAACCATTAAATTCCCCGATTTCTCAGACGCATATCTGAACACCCTGACGATTTCGGCTTTTCCAGCTTTCCCTTGACAGTGCCCAGCCCGAGTAAGGGGATTACGATTTTTGTTACCGATCTAGCTTGGCTCGTCCGGTGGCGGAGATTTCGCATCGCACTTAATTCCTCCCACTGTCCTACGATTCTTTCGTCGGAATGTTCGACATCCCTTTCGACAGTAGGGTGTGTCAGGTCCATTGCTCCACGTATCAATCTCACCGCAAACGGGAGATCTCGGATTCGCGTTTGATAATAGTGATCGATTTTGTGTATGAGGAGTTCGGCAAACAGTCTCGGAGGCTGTGTACTACAACTCCGGTATGCAAGCAGTAGGAGCATGTGTATGCTTCCTTCCTTCCTGTCGAACGACGTCGACGAGGCGGACGGGCAGGATGGAAGGGTGAGCCTCTCCTTGTACAATCGGTAAATATATATCTCTGAGCCACTCGAGTCGGCATTGAGGCGAGCATTCCCCGGCCGACGTTACATCGAAACCCTCGGAGGTACTTCCGCTCCCTCCGTTTCGTCCGCGCACTGTCTACGGTACACAAACCTCCATATTCATTTCTACATGCGCGAACTCAATTCGCCTCGTACAATCATGATCGATCGTTGACCGACGAAAGGGCTGAGACTCGTCAATATGCCTCGAGTCAATGTTATCGCAGCGCACACAAACGACACAATCGATGTATAAAAGATTCGCGATGGTCGTACCGGTTGCGACGCGCACGTTCGATCCGATACAAATTGCCGGACAAACATTTGTTGGGTGATGTTGGTGGTTGAAAAAAATTTTGCAAACTTTCCCAACGGAACGACTTTGTACCGGACGTATGTCGCGGGTCGAGAGCGGACGAAAAGTTGGACCGAAAGCTCTCGGCATGTCTACGGTTGAAAAAAAAGGGCAAAGTTTTGCCGATGCGCCTATCAACTGTTCGTTGATGTCGGTGTTTTTTTTTTTCTTTCCTTTTATTTGTAAATAAATTTGTCGGGGCGCAAAAAGTTTTTACGATCGTCGGACGGGACGATTTTCCTGGGGCGGGTCGGACCGGGCTCTGGTGGCACCGTCACCCGTATGAAAAAATTCTGAGGACTCACTGATAGAATACAAATGTATATATGTAATAAAAAGTGTTTTTTTTTTTTAATTCAATTTTTCTTGTTCAGTACAGTAGAACCCCGTTTATCCGAGGTAATATGGGGAGAGCGTACGTCGGATAAGCGAAAACTTGGATAACACGGATAACATACTCAATTCAAACTTGTACAATTATATGTTTTGAAAATAACACACCACTTCATATAAACATCAACTTTATTAGTTAATTTACGACTTGTTTCCTCTTTTGAGACATCATTTTTTTTTCTACCATTGATTCTAGAATCGGAACTGATGTACTTACAGCTCGCAATACAAAGACGCAGCAAACTTGTACAAGTTTAAAGGCGTATACAACAATGTAGCAGTTACACCCAAATAGACATGTGACGGCACGGGATCTACTCGGTGCTAGCACGGGAACGTACGTCGTGCCGGCACGATGCAGACATGTACGTCCGCATGTGACGATATTGTGACGGCACGGCATTTTTATACCAGAAGCTGCTTGCACAGTTCCAGCTCGGCGTGGAGCTCCACCATCTTGGCGTGAAGATCCACAGTGAGCTGAAACTGTGCGAGCAGGTTTTGGTATCAAAACGCCGTGCCGTCACAATATCGTCACATGCGGACGTACTTGACGGCATTGTGCCGGCACGGCGTGACGAACGCACGGCACGTTTTTCTATCTGGGCAGCGACTCCGCGTGGGCACGCTGCTTTATCCGTTTTATACGAGTTTTCCGTATCATCCGAGCCTACACCTCAGTTACCACGGAGGGCTCGGATGAGTTGGGTGTTTCGGATAACGCGGAGGCTCGGATAATCGAAGGTCGGATAAGCGCGGTCCTACCCTAATTCAATTTTTATTAATTTACACCGACGAAAACTTTTTTTTTCTTCAAGAATGGTTACATTCGATAATTTTTCAGAATCATCGGTAATAATATCAACAGTTGGCTTGTTCGGGAAAATAAGTGAGGAATCGACGGACTTCGTGGATTAAAGCATCCTTCTGGGTTAACAATCAATTGTCTCGGGCAGGGTGTGACTATTGCAACGGCTTCGTAACGGTGCAATATGGACATACAGTGCATATTGCAAATATCGTGAATTGAAAGTAAAGATCCTGTGTCTCGTTTCTCTGCATTGCGTCGGAAGCGATGTGGCATGTGCTGATTCGAAGGAGAGAATCGGCGACGAGAAGTAGTCCCCGAAACTATACCTGTCGCGTAACTTCGTATGCAACTCCGCTCCCACTATTCGAGTCTAATTGCAATCAATTCTGGAGGCGCTCGTTAACTCCCACCGGGACCGAACTAAGGGCTCCCGAAGATATCAAATTACGGAATAAAGGCTCATACTACTCCTTTGTACACATGGCTGCAAATGCTGCACTCTCCGGCGAGTCATTAGTCTATGACATGTATATTGCATCCAGTTCGTGTTACTGTGCACGAAGTTCGTGTACATTTTTTTGGTTTTTTTTCATGACAGAATTTCGCTGATATTATGCAGGGGGAGTGTAGATTCGTGTATGCAATGAACGTAGCTCGGTCGGTAACTTACCGACTCACGTGCCATTGATGGATGAAAACAAGCACTTCCGGTTAATATTTTTGGATAAAAATAGTCATTTGTATGGCAAGGGCCTTGAAAGGGAGTTCTTGACGAATGTGAAAATACCGCACGAGCCGAAGGCTAGTGCGGCATTCACACGAGTCAGAACTCCCTTTTCTACGCCCATGCCATTCACATAATGTTTCCTAACAAATTCACGAAAATCACGCTCTTCGTTTTTGGCAAGTGTGCGGAGAAAGACACTTTCCCGCACTAGTGCCGGAAAAAAAGACGATATTGGGTTTGTACGCATGCGCAGTATTTTTCCCGCCCGCGATGCGAAAGAGTGCCTTTTTGCGCACATTTCACATGAACGGAAAGCGGGATTTTACGTGCATGCGTTAGGAATAAAATGTTCCTTCATCGAATTTTGTCGTGCGGCCAACTGTTTCTTCAGTGCACGAGTCACAAGTGTGCGCGGTATGCGCGAGTCGCTGCCGGTCAGAGACACTGCCGCTGAGTTATTTATCGGAGGCTGCGTCTGATGACGCGCTTTCCCGTGCTCCTCCTGCATTTTATCGCGACTCATCTGCTCCTTCTTTGTATACCATGGAATTTACACGTATATATATGCAACTGGGAGTATACAGTACGTGGTCTATATATTTCGTGTAACGAAGTACAGCGGAGCTCCCAACTTTTAATGAAAGTCGCGAGAAGCACCGCAGCCCTCTCTCGGCCATCCGCATTACAGCGCTTTCGAAGAAGTTACGAGCACGTCGTTCGCACGATCTTTGCCGGGCTGTTATTTTAATGGGAATCCGGAGGTCTGCGATATTTCAACCGCGCATGAATATTCGTATCTACCGCAGTGTGCGTATCGACGAAACGTCAGTTAAACCAAATTTTAACCCCCTCGAAGCGTACCGGTGGTACATCTCATTAATTCACTGTTTCAACTCATTTCAAATGCAAATTCACATTTTTTTTTAACCGAGAAGAATCATTATTGTTTGGCTTATTCGAAATTATTTATATATATATAGGGGAAATCGGGGTCGTGGGGCAAAATTTGGACATGAAATGTCATATCGACGTGGGGCAAAATCGGGTCATAATGAAGCTAACAAAAGTCGCCGCAAGTCAAATCGAAGGGTACCCCGTTTTGCCCCAGGTGGTTTTTTTTTTTTTATATCCTTTTAAAACCGGTGCCAACACAATTTTGGTGTGAAAAACAGTGGATTTATGTTTTCGATATCGTTGTAGCAGGTTTTATTGCTTAGCGTCCCCGTTTTGCCCCGGTCTACCCTATATATATAATTTAAAACAATTATTTATGTATATATCTATATTAGGGTGTTTTACAAAAAGAACATTTAAAAAAAAAATTCCTTCCACCCTTTTAAAGTATAGATTTCGATTTAAAATTGAACGTCTCGAAATCGATACGTTTGGAGGATGGGGAGATTTTTTTTCAACAAATTCACACACAAACACGACAAAAAGTTAATCTTTCACCCCGTAGAAGTATATATTTCGATCTGAAAAAAACATCTCGCGAAAGGCGGTCGCTGACAATTACGTTTAAAAGGTGCAGCATTTTTTGGGTACAAACGTCAAGTGCGGCACCTCTTAGAGGTTCAATTTCAGATTGAAATCGATACATTTGGAGGGTGGAAAGAATTTTTTTCAACACATTCACCCTACTGGATATTTTTTGAGATTTCTATACACGAATTTAAAAATCGAACTCTTTTGTGTTTAATGCAACAAAATGACCAACGTTGAGCTCCCACCCCGTACAACTATATATTTTGATCCACAATAAAAAAACTCCAGCGAAAGGCGGTCGCTGACAATTAAGTTTGTGAGGTGCCGCATTTTTAAGGTGCAACGTAGAATGCGTTGCACCTTAACGTAAAACGTAGATTTTTTGCTGAGATACCGCCTTTCACGAGGTTCAATTTGAGATCGAAATCTGTACTTTAAGGTGAAGTGAAAGTCACGTGACGGGGCCATGAGTGTCAGAGAGATAGTTGCAATTTTCAAAATTAACTTTATTCAATGGTGCTAATTTTTTTTGAGAAAAATATGAATTCGGGCCGGACGCGAAATCAGTGTGTGCATCCGGCTCGAATTTGCATTTTCCTCAAAAAAATGATCACCCTTGAGAAAAGTTCATTACAGTTTTCATTACCGACCGCGATATTTCACTTCCCCTTAAAAAGGTCGGCCGAAAATAAAAAATAAAAAATTCTTTTTTTTTTTTTAAACACCCTAATCTATATTGAGGGATAGCTCGGCGAGTCTCTACGATCGAAAAAAAAGGCACGAGCGTTCTCGCGTGAGCCGGACGGAAAGTCGACGGGAGTCGTGTATTTTCACTGCAGTGAAAATAACGTGTGCATCTGCATCGCGTTCGAACATTGTGTAACGCCCGACTACGAAACGATAAGCTGCACCGCGGCTGCCGTCAAATTGCGAGTTTCCCCGTCTCGTCGTTGTCTGGCTACACGCGACGAGGGAGGAGAAACGGTAGTGTCGAGGCTAAAGTTCGTCCGAATTCGCGTCGTCTGTGTGTATAAATATATGTATAGCGTGACGGGCTCGCGGCCGGGAGGAAATGGGCTAAGGACGAGAAGGGACCAAGTAGCGTCCGGATCGTGCGAAGCGTGTGGGATTACGACTTCCTCCAAGCTCCATGAATTGCAAAACGCGACCGTTTATATTCAAAGATTCTAGTCGGCGGAAAACCCCTCTTCGCATCCTGAAAACGAAACGCCGAGCGTGTCCGATACCGTTGAATCCCGGCGAGTTCGAGGGAACGCGAAAAATATACGATACAGAAGAAATTCCTCCCCTCTATCTTTCCGCTTCCGGTCACCGGCCCCGAGATTTTTCGGTACGCGTCGGTAAAACTATTTCGAAAATTTTACTCGCTTAAAAAAATTAAGTTTGAAGAACGGTGCATGTACAAATGTAAAAAGTGCACTCGACAGTAAAAAAAAAAAAAAAAAAAATCTTCATTGGTTCGATGCAGAGGCGCTGTTATGGCTCTTTAGGTTCGATGAGAAATTTCTTTCATTTTATTTTTTATTTTTCTGTTGTAGTTTGCTTGGAGACGTTACCGTTCATCGTACGTGCCCGTTTCTGCAGTGATACAAATAATCTAAAAACAAATTCGACCGCGGATAAAAGCCATAGCATATTCGATAGCGTGGTGGAAATCGCTCTTCTGCAGGGATGCGAGTAGAGCGAGGATGGGACAAACATCGAATGGAAAAGCTTTTAAATTTCAACGACCATTCGATTTTTTTTTTTCCATGTCTGGTTTCGATTTTTTTTCCGAATTTCACTTCATATTTTCGACATTTCTGACGCACTCGGTTGTATTGGAAAAGTTGTAAGTATTGAATAAAATTCGAACGACATATCACTTCTCGAATTGTACTCGACCTTTAGTGATGCGTTACAGCGTCAGTGCGACGACTTTTGGATTTCTTTGCGTTTGCCGATCTTTTGCACAATCGCCGTAACTTAATGTTATTGCTGAAATAGCTGGAACGTCGATATTCCTTATTCCGTACCGAGTCGTATCTATCGTTAGATCGACCTGTCCGGCAGCCACGATTTCGATAAACCACAAAGTGAATTCACCGAAAGAAGAAAGAAAAAAAGCGATAAAAATAATTGAGCTGGGATGGCCGGGGAGACTCGACTCGGAGTCCCTCGCAGTCGCGGGTAATACTTCGGGGAATTCCTCCGCAAATACTGTAAACCCCCGAGCGGCAGTAAAAGATTCGCGGAATTTCGAGTACAGGTGAAACAGGCTTCGACGGATCGAACGAAAGCGGTAAAAGGGTTTGAACCTCGTGAAATTCTGCTACCGACTCGGGCAAGTGGAATAAATTCATTTACACCGCCTAGCAGCGTGGCAGCCCCTCGCGGGCTCCAGGACCAATTTTCCAAACGGGCGAACACGAAAAATATTTTTTTCATTTCCGGCACGGATTTTCGTATCAAATATTGTTGGGAGTAAAACGAGTGGTGAATTCGTGTTGGGGGGGGGGGGGGGGGGGGGACAAGGGATTTTCGGTAAATATAAAAAATTATTATTTTTTCATTTTTGTTTTTGACGGAACCGAAGCCCCCCATAAATAATAGCTTGGAGCTTCGCTCTCGTGCGACAGCCAATCAGCGAGCGAACGAATCGACAAAAAAAACTCTCTCCATTGTTTCGATAAATCTCGGTTCGTGAATTATTTTTTTTTTTTGTACAAGAAAATAAATAAAAAGTACCAACCACCGACCGAATAAAAAATATATCGTCTAATTGCACAAACGTATGTTCGTAATTGCGAAAATTGGTCGAGCGTTACCCACAGTCATGAGGTCACTTTCGAGTGTATGTAAAATCAATGACCCTCCCGTTCAATTTAGGAATCGGATAATCCCACATGTATTTTCGTATCAAGTCGTGAATGTGTGAACGTGTACTTCAATAATTAAATGCGGGCATAAAATATAATACAGAATAGCTGACAGGGGTCCGTGGTTTTACCGCGTTCGACGGTGGGAAATAACGATGCCGCGATGTATCATAGAGAATTTTCATCGAATCGTGCACGTGACACGACTGCGGAGAGAGAATCGAACCGCCCGATACTTCGGGTATCGTACACAGCCACACAGAGTTGGGAGTTTTCATCTCTTTCTCCGCCAGAAATTTATCACGCTCGATTCATCTGTGCGCGAGCTCTCGGGGATCACGGCTACAGTATAGGTGTCCCCGTGAACGAAGATCAAAGGTATCACGTACGCAATTTCTACCGAACCGAACGCTCGAACGCAGCTGGCCAATATATTTCGTCGCCTCAACTGCACTGCTTGTTTTTTCTTTTCATTATTTATCGTAGCAATCGTCCGACCACAATATCCGTGTGTTTGGTTTTCAAGGAGAATCCGCAAAAGCAAGTATTGCCATTCTCGATGAATTTTATTTTTTAAATTGTATAAAAGTGCAAACAACAGTTTTTTTTGCAACCATCGATCGGGAGGCGAGAACATTGCCTTTACACACGAATTATTGAAGGCTTCACGGTGAACGCATGACATTTTTAAAAATGGTTCTATCGTCGCTTAACCCTGAAGTAGTCATTGCTTCAAGGTTCGACGAACATGCGGCTGGAGTTGGGAATTGGACTTAAAAATATTCCTTATAAATCAGCAAAAATCCCATTCGACCAAACATAGGTACGCATTACGAAGAATCACAATTAGTTCTCGATCAAAGGATACTCTAAATCCTTCGAACATTAAACATATCTCTCACCGGAATTGTCTTCTGTCCCACGAACGGTGAATGCGTCCTCCGTTTTACAAAAAACAAACCAAAACAAAACAAAAACAATCTTTAAAATTCTAAAATAAAATAAAATTAAGGCAATAATAAAGATAAGAAAAAAGAACAACACGAGCCAATCGTCACCGGCACTTCTCGACAGACTACCCGTCCGCGTAACTAAAAACAACCGAGAGTCGCACAGGCTCCGTCGATCGACCGTAGATCTTCGTAGTTCGACGTCGCGTATGTACACGAGGAAGCGTCGGGTTCGTCAGCCGAAGAGTAATCTTTCTCACGGCTCTCATAAAATCATCGTCCTCACGATTGTCCGGTGGGGAAAAAAAATGACAGTTATCAACAAAACCGTATAATGAATTACGAAAGTTTCGCGACAATCCTCGAAACAGTCCGGTCGAGGCGTATTGACGAGATAAAGAAAAAAATAAAATAAATTGGAAATCGTCGAGGAAGGAAATCGCGGTGCGTCGGAAGTTTGCGGTTTTTTCGCGGTGATCGAATGGTGAGTGTTGGACGGAAGGGCGGAAGGGAGGGAGACGGTGAAACAGTGTGAGACTATGTGTACTGTTATTATTGGGAAGGCGCGCGAGCGGGCGCGCGGAAGCTGCCGGTGCGAGGCAGTGAATTCGACTGCCGGTCGACGCCCGGTCGTCGCATCGCCCGCTCGACCCACCGGGCGCCCCTTTCGCTACTCTTAGCCGCACTCGGCGCTGGAGACGAACGCGCGCGCGCGCGCGCTCTCTCCGCATCCTCGCGTCGCACTTTCCAACGGAACTGGAGAGCGCCTCTTTCTCCTTTCCGCCAGGAGGATCGCGGCGCCACCTGCGTGAGTCCTATTGTCCCTTCGCCTCTCTCTCCGCTCGCACAACGGGGCGCAGTGCCGACCGAGATCTCTGTACCCTTATGAGAGGTTACATTATACCCTGCGACGATAGTTACCGAGCGTACTTTCGCGTTGCGTTTAAGTAACGTGCCGCGGAGAATTTAACCCAAGGAAGCGGCGCGGGAGCTGGAGAGGTGAGCAAAGTTAGCTACGCGGCGAGGCGAAGGGTGGGAGAGCTGATTTATTCGCAGCTTACGCAATAACGTTAACCGCGAAGGTGGCTCTGAACTGGCTCGAGGCAATATGCTTAACGTGCTCTACGTGTACGCTTATATTTGAGAGGCGTAACACCCGGTCGGAAGTCTCGGGGAAAATGGGCTATCGCAGCTCGAATCTCGGACGGATCCGATATACATTAGTGTCGAATAAAAACTTTTTTAATCAGTCAAGTCCGCGAGAGACAAAGTTCGGAGAGTCCGCAGAGGTAGTGTAAGAAAACTCGGGATCGGAGATCGCTTGGCTGTAAAAGTTTGGACACTCGAGTGGCAAAGGGTTTTCGAGACGCTGAGGGAGGGCTGTACATTTATAGTTACTCGTTAAGAGTTTGACGCGGGCTGTTGCATATTGTACGTAAGACACTTTTTTGAAGTGTAACGGCTAGAGTTAAATCGGAGAGAAAATTGGAGAAACAAAAGAAAATTGAATACAATTGACAATTGACGGTTGACGATGTCGTTAAATTTTCGTAATTTTGCTCATTGGTCTGGTAAAAAAGAAATGCAGTACTTCAACCATCGGCGTTGGTCTTGCCGGGTGCTTTTCTTTGGAGGGTTGTCAGTTAAAAAAGAAAAAATTCGATCGGGAGTTAAAAAAAATTAACCAATGCAATCAAATTACTGTTTTCGACAGTCTATTGCGAATGCAATATAATTACTTCACGGCCTTTGTGATACGCGTGTAGAGAGGTGTAACCTGCTCTCGGGCTCGAAACGGTATGGCGGTGAAAAGCTTTTCGAGCCCCATTACCCCTTACCATCACCGTCCCCTCGTACTGACTGGTCGAGGGTGATTTTCGGGCTTTGAGAATCACCGATGCATGCACTGTTTTAATTAATTCTGTTATATACTATAGAAAGAGATTTAAAACGTAGCGACGACGAGTATTTCGACGGCTTCATTTGAACAAAGCCTCCGTTTTGAATGCGACGTAATTGGAATGTAGAAAGAATCGGCGGATACTGCGGAGTGCCAAGACTGATAAGAACTCTATGAATAAACGGAGGAAACGAAGACTTTTTGCGGTGAATTTCTCATTAAATATAACATTTCTATAATAATAATATATTTCCTCGTGTGTCGCAATACGAGCGTACAATTCTCGTTAATTCTTTCTCACACAATTTTCCCCGACATTTACCTCGATATATTCCGCTCTGAAACTAGCGCAAATCGCTGAATCAGCTACACTCGACGAACGGAGAGAGCTACCGTTTTCTCGATAGAATATTTTTTCCGCAGACTCGACAATAAAGTACTAAAAACTTAGCCGTTCGCCGACCAACTGTCGAGGCGATAGGAAAAGAAAAAGATAATCTGAACTTAAACAAGATTCGATCGGCAATCGGGTCGTTTCACAAATAAAAATAGCATTTTGAAGTCCACGACCTCGGAGGCGTAAAGGAACAAACAGAAATCGAAATTTCTTTTTTTCACCATTGGCTACAATATTCTTCCGAGCCTTCCCCCCCCCCCCCCCCCCCCCCCTCATCATGTTTTTATGACAGAGAATATTTTTTTCTGCAGACTCGACAATAAAGTACTAACTAAAAACTTAACCGTTCACCAAACGACTGTCGAAGCGTTGGGAAAAAAGATCATCTGTACTTGAACGCGATTGAACCATCAATCGCATCGTTCGCGAATAAAGTAATAAATCTACAATCCCGGAGGCGTGAACTAACAACAAAAATCTACATTTCTGTTATTTCACCATCCGGTACAAAGCTCTTCCGTGATGTATGTTTTTCCGCCCTCCTCGTGTTTTTATGACAGAATATATTTTTTTAGCAGACTCGACGATAAAGTACTAACTAAAAACTTAATCGTTCACCGACCGACTGTCGAAGCGATGCGGAGGAAGATAATCTGAACTCGAACACGATCGAAGCCGCAATTGCGCCGTTCGAGAATGAAAATAAGATAAAAAAAATCCACCACCCCGAAGGCGTAAACAACAGAAATCATAATTTCCTCTTTTTTTTAACCATCCGGTAGAATATTCTTCCGTGACGTATTTTTTGTCCGGCTTCGGCATGTTCCCCTTCCACGTCGTGCGAGACCGCGTCACTAGCATCTTCCACTTCTACGAGCATTATCCGCCCCGCGTACGCTCGCACACAAACTTAACCGTGACGTTCCGTCGCCACTACAAAGAAACATCATAAACGTCCATCCTCGTCAGTCTCCCTCACGGCCGCGCGGCGACCTTCTACGCTGTCTCTTGCTCGCTCCCTCCCATCTCTATACACTTCCCCTGCCCCGGCGAATGCTACTGCTCGGCGAACTCTCAGCCGCTGTGTGTGACGCTGCTCCCGCTTGGGTAGCCATACTGAATTTTACCACAATTCTTCGCCTCGCGGGCATCAGTGTCGCAGTAACTTCGCTGTGGAATGGATCGCCGCTCTCGCGTTATTCAACTGAACGGCCTGGTACGTACGCACTTACATCCGTAATCCGTGGTTCGCGATTCAATTTTTTTATTTTTTTTATTTTGACTTCGCTATCGAGACGTTATTTCCATTTCGTGTTGGTAGTAGCATTGATGCTTCGTGAAAATTCGTAAGAGCATTAACGCTGGCACGTCGAAGCACGTTGGGAGAGTCCGAGAAGTGAAACTGCGAACACGCACTAGCCACTTCGCAGTTTGTTGGCTGTCGTTGTATTGCCACGACGAAGATGCCGCTCGGTTAGCCGGAGACCCTCGTCGAGTTGCCTTTCTCGATTGAACTTGTGCTCTCCCCACCTGTATCTTTATATACTGTACTCGCGTTAGACACCCAAACCGCTTGGCCAAGTGCTTCTCACGTGTACGGTATATAAACGTCGTCGCGTTCTGTTTCGATAATCCGATACAATCAGTTCCGGTGGCGATGGCCAATTCGAAGCACTTAACCTGTACAGAGTATCAACGGTCCCGCGTATCGTGCCTGCAAGAATTGTTCCACGAGCTCGTGAAAAAAATCTCGCTGTTAGTCTTTCGTACGCATTAATTCAATTGCCCGAGACAAACTGACCGTCGGATTTGGTTTCACGGAAACTTGCAAAAAATGTATTTCATTTTCTCTTTTCCCGCAATAACGTAGAAAAAAATTTCTGGGTGGGAAATTGGGTTTTAAGGGAGGGGAAATAAATTCTGGATGAAAAGCTTGGAGTTCGATCTTAATTGATTTCAAGAGATGTAACTTACAAAGGAAAATTCATTTACTAGGTCAACCTCGTTTTTTTTTCTCTTTTTTTCGATGATAAATCATTCGTCTCATATTTATCAATTATGTATAAAAAAATTCACGACGGGAAATTGGGTTTTGGGTGGGGGACATGAATTCAGGGTAAAAAAACTCCAAATTCAATCTTGAGGTAGTACTAGCGGACAGCCTGAGACCACGTGAGTTCAGAGAGAATTGAGAGAGACTTGCGAACACTTCTCGATGAAATAAAAATCTGAAAAAAGCAAGCATATGAAAGATGCTGAAAAGATTGATTTTGCATAATAATAATACCAAAATGTTATTATCAAAATAAAGAAAAAAAATTGTTTAACAAATTTGTTAAAAACTTAACTTTTTGTTCATATAAAAACCGTTTGTTAATCTTTTTGAATACGTATGAATTTTTTCAGTATTTTGTGTAATTTTTGATAATTACGTTTATTAACTGTGAACGTAATTTGCAAATATTACCCGAAATTCTAAAAAAATTCATACGTATTCAGAACAGTTAACAAATCGTTTCCGTAAAAAAAAAAGTTAGGTTGCCGGGTGAGTTTTTGGGATTTTTTTTTTTTTTCGTTAATTTGTTAATAACATTTTAGAATCATTATTATGCAAAATCAATATTTTCAGTACCTTCCATATGGTTGATTTTTTTCAGATTTTTATCTCATCGAGAAGTGTTCGCAATTCCTCTCTCAATTCTCTCTGAACTCACGTGGACTCAGGCAGTCCGCAAGTACTACCTTAACCTATCTCAAGAGATAGAACTTACAAAAGAAAATTCATTTACAAGGTTGACCTCGTTTTTCAATTAAAAAAAAAATGATGAACCATTCGTCTCATATTTAAAAATTATATACATAAATATACATAAAACACTAATTCCAGGTAAATTTTGTTTTGGGTGGGCGAAATAATGCCCGAATAAAAAGACTCATTGACTTCAATCTCAATCGATCTCAAAAGAAAGAACTCACAAACGAAAATTCATTTAAAAAGGCAAACCTCGTTTTTTTTTTGGTCTTCTCTCCTGATTTAGGTATTTAGGTATTTATCAATTGCGTAAAAAAAAGATTCTGGGTGGAAGAGTGATTTTTGGATAGGGGAAATGAATTCCGGATAAGTTTCGAATTCGATCTTAATCAATCTAAAAGATGAAACTTACAGCAAAAAATTCATTTGCAAGGCCGATCTCGTTTTTGTTTTCTTTTATTTTCGATGATACATCATTCGTCTCATATTTATCTATTAACGGGAATTACTTAGTGACTAAGTGTTTTGTACACAGGGACAAGGTGTAACGTAGCTCGCACGATGATGAGATATTCGATGACACATAAGTGTTCTTTAGCACATTTCATGCATTCGTTTTGTTTCTTTCCACTGATTCCCCTCGCTCCGGTTGTATCGTAACGGTATTGGACTTGATCGATTTCAAAGGTCGAGACCTCGCACGCGAGGAAGCCATTAACGAGAAATAGAACTATCCCCCCCTCCGCGGCGCTCGCAGTTTCCAATATTATGTTCCAACTTGTCAAGCCACGCGGCAATACCTCGCGCGCAAACTTTCAACCACGTCACCGCAACGGTGTGACGTCGGTCCATTGGGATATATCGGGCGCGCGGAGGCTTGGATACCCGCGCACGACACACATATCTTCGAATATTAAATAAATGCTTCCCGTTCGTTGTCCTACGTACATATATGCATATGAACAATAGCTCCGTGCTCAGATTCGTCGTCAAGGGATTGCCCCTGATGCGGTACAATCTTCCCTCTGTAAGAGTGCAGTGGTTGATAGAATTAGCGCTCACGCGACCTGTATTTTTTGAAAAACACTTTTTTCTTCTTCTTTTTTTGTTGTATTTGCGAGAAGTCTTAGTGCGCACCCAGGAAACGGTTTATTAGATTAAAATAAATCCGTCCATTGTAAGTGCCTTCTACTTTAATGCAATACATTTTTATTGATTTTCTATTAAAACGCAGCTAATAACTCGCCCGCAAACGTTCAACTGCGTCACCGCAACGATGAGGCGTCGGTTCATTGGAATATATCGGGCGCGCGGATCCTAGGAGACCCTCGCACCTATATACATATCTTCGAACATTAACCCTTTAAGTCATACATTTTAACACTATAAAAACAAAATTTCGGTATTTCATGTCAAGAAATTAGTTTAAAAAATTGAAAACTCAGCGAAAGAAGGTGGATCACCAAATCTCGCCCAGGTGACGCAAAGGGTCGAATAAATGCTTCCCCCTCGTTGTTCGCGTACATGTATCCGTATATGCGTATCGGTTCAATGCTCAGGTCCGGCGTCAAGGGATTGCCCCTCATTCCCTACAACAGATCCACTCAGCCTACGCTCTAAATTCGCAAACTTCATACACCCAGAAAAAAGATTTATTCAAATCAAATAAATTTCGATCTTCAAATGACGTTTATTAAGATAGAAGAAATGTTTCGTTGCCTTAACAAAATCTTTATTAGATTCAAATAACGGCTTTTCTTTACTTTCTGTAAAAAAATTTATTCGAAGTGACTATTTATTGATTTGTACTTTAAAATAAATGTTTCTTCGACACAAAGAAATCGAATCATTAAAAATACGATTTTGAATAGATATTTGTTTGCGCCAAAGAAATTATATATTTGGCACCAAGACAAAATACGGCTATTATCCGGCAACGTGCATTCTAGAGTCGTGAAACGCGTCAATAAAAAGGATAATACTATCAATCAAATAAATATATTAGAATTTAATAAATGCTCTATTGGGATATGAACCAAATAAACATTTTTCTTCGTCCCTAATAAATTTTCTTTGATTGGAATAAAAAAATTTCTGGGTGTACGTCTCGGTATTCCCGATGACCTTCCGTAAACTTGGAGAATAAAAAAATCATGACGCATCTGCGTCTTATCAGTTCCGCAAGCAGCGTCGGAGATTCGACCCGTGCAGAGTTGCTGTAAACCATTGAGAACTGTTTACCATTTCGTCTTATCCGACACACTCGTATCTCTCGACATTTTTTTCTTAATAAAAGAAAATAAAAAATTAAAAGCCATAAATTTCATTTAAAATAACTACTTTTGTAACTCCAGAATACTTGATCTCATTCGTCTGTAACGCCAGTACGCATTTATCGGAGTGCAGCGCCAGTACGAGAGAACTTATAGTTCGCACGCCCGTTGATCGTTGGTGTAGAATTCCCGCAAGCTGCGAAGATTTGCCCCGAGGCGTTAATTCATCACGGGAGTGCGAAGTACAACGGAGTTCCTCGATTTCATTGATCGGGCTCTCGATCTTAATTCGTATCGCGCGCATGCGCCTTCGAATTCTCCTCATTGTCGGAGATGGCCTTATCGAGTAATGATCTTCCCTCTCGTTCTCTCTTACGTATAGTGTTGATGACTGGGGCAACTCGAATACGCCGAGATGGACGACTCGCGGAGCGACCGGTGCCGGCTGGAAGAAGGTCAGAGTGCTATATACTCGAAAGTCGACGGTCGGGGACGCGAGCGGAATTCGCGCGAGACAAATTTCAAGGCAGTTCATTTCTCAGTCCAATTATTTTTTCGCTCGCGTCGTCTCCGCGACGTTCGGAAATAAACACTCTTGACCCGGATGGAGAAAAAAAAATACTCAACTTTTCGTTTCCCATTCGTTCGTTAATAATACAAAAAATTGCGTAGAACGAAAGAAACTTATGTTCGGAAATAAATGCCGCAGCTCGGGCAGTCGTTAATAACAATGGTTGATGCAGAACCGCCAGCCCGGATGCTGTTCCGATCCGAGTATTAAAAGTTCCGGACGCCTGAAGAGCGAAAAAAAACGAAGTATACATGAATTTTTCTCATGATCCATCTCCTTTTCCGCGAAGATTTTTCTACCGTCTTTATACCTTTGTATACTACACTATAATACTGTGTCTGGAGTATAACGCAATCTCTTTTGTTGCAGATAATGGGGAGAATTTCGCGGGCCGTGCTCCTCGGTCTGTTTCTACTGTGCGCCGTACAGGTGGACGGATATTCCAGTAAGTACCTTATTTCGCAGCAGTGCTCTCGAGTAAAGTGGTCCTTAGCTTCGATTCTCTCGTCCAACTTAACGCTGACCGAAAACCCTTTCAAGCCGAAAAATACACGCGCAATTCTGCCTCCACGATCCCGTCTATCTATGTACCGAACGCCCTCTTGTGGGCAACCGTGTAACTTGCTCAGTGTGCGAACAGTTTCACGACCGCTGTGCATTTACCGGTGGTCCATTTCCGGTAAGCGAATGCGACTTACTGAGCAACTGTTCCGGCTCTAGCTTGGCGCAACGCGACACTCCTCGCGAGAATACTTAAACTTGTGTCGACGCTTTGGTGGATCTACACGCAAAGTAGTGAACAAATTTAAAAATAGTTGGAATCATTCTGTCGTTTTTCATCAGTCGTAAGTTATTTTCGCTCCAAGTGGCGAGAAATAATAGCAGTCGACCGGAGCAAAGTTTTGATTTGAAATTAGAACTACTCATTTTCCGTCTCCAATTTAATTTTGCCGAAGAAATGGCAATCGTTATCGACGCCAGGTGACTGTTGAATTTTAAAAAAATCGTTGTTTGAAAATAACCAAATTCACTCATTTTTGCAATTTTGGCTATAAAAATACCCGGTAAACTCTTTCGTTAGTTGTCGCTCCGGGACTGTAATTCCATGTATTTTTCACGCTGATCACGACTCTCACACTCTTTTATTCATAGATAAGAGTATGAATATATATATATATTCATTGTATGTAATGAATATATATATATATTCATTGTATGTAATGAATATATATATATATTCATTGTATGTAATGAATATATATATATATATATATATAAAATATGTAATACGAAAAAATGAGGGGAGTAAACAAAATTTGCATGAAATTTCAAAAATTCAAAATTTTAATGGGATTCTCGGGTGATAATATTCTATCTGTGTACGTGTTTTTAGCCCGAAAGCTAAAAAATTGCGAGCGCTAGAGTGCGCACAGAGATTTTCGATGAAATTAAAAATGGCGTACAAAAAAAAAACTGAACATTTTTGGATGAAATTTTGCAGAAATATTGACTATTGAACACACATGCTGTGTGCGAAATTTCAGCTTCATCGGTCGAGGCGTTTTCGAGTTACAGCGGTTTGAATTTTTCGCGTCCGATTCACGCACGCACACACACACGCACGCACGCACGCACGCACACACACACACATCCGGACATTTTTTCGAAATGTGATTTTTCGATGTTTTGGAATATTCTGAACACGTTTTCATTAAAATAACGAAAAAAAAATTTTCACCGTAACAGAGCTTCCTTCATGAGGAGGCCAAAGGATTATCTTAAGGGAATACGTCACAGATCGCCTTTTCTTAATGGTGGGGGGTGGTAGGGGGCATGTTGCTAGCAATGGTTAAGGCCTAGATATCTATACTATGACAATAGATATGAGGCCTAGATATGTATACAGGTTCGAAGCTTCTTCATCTCGTAATATCTTCGAAAATCTATGGGCACAGCTCGATTTTTTTTCTATACTAAATCTAATACATTAGTCTGGAAATATATATTTTTTCAAAAAGAATGTTGCTTTTCACGGGGCACCATATGCAGCTCATGCTAATTGACCCCATTTTAAGCTCATGTACCTCGGAATCCATGTGAGGAAACAATTATTAGAAATGATATTTAAAAACCTTATTCGTTGCTTTATAACACTTGTGATTTTCAGTTCCCAAAGTAAAAAAGTCGTTGTGTGACGTATTCCCTTAAGGCGATGTTACGATTTGTTGCTGAATTCGTTGTCCCGTTAATTAAATTGATACCGAAAGGGTCGGACGCGAAGCCGTGTCGCGGTAAATCGAATTTATGTATTACCGGCACGACTGATGTTTCTTAAAAAATAAAAATAAATGAAAATATTATTTCGCACGTTTAGTCGGCTATAGGATATTTTTTTTTTTTTTTTCATTGCAATCTTCAATTTTCTAGGCTCCTCGTTCGACGCAACGCCGTATCAGTCCTGCACGACGATTAGATATCCCGCTTCTGAAGTTTCGCGCAACTACGACGACTAGTAATGGTCGTCTCTATAGTTCCGAGCAATTATCCGTTCCGCAGACGCGATTCTATATAGCGTCGATTAGACACGGACGTAGGAGGTTCCAGCAGTGTTCAGGGTCGCTTTGAAACGATGCGATTAAACGCGGCGGGCGTCTTCTTTCGCGGTTGTATTGGTTTTAGCGAAACGGCGTTCAATCGGAAGAGAGAAGGTGCGTCCCGACGTCTCGGCGTGATGCACATAGGCAACGTTGCCGGGCAAACCGGTGGCTTCCAATAATTATATCGGGAATCGATGATGTGCAATGCGGCACCGACCCTCCCCACGAGGGACCCAGGTTCACCCTTCCCGACGCTCACATAGAAATGCTATTAGTCACGTTACGAGATTACGAACGCCGGAACATTTCGCGAGAGTAGACCGTCGACCTGCCTGGCGGACTCCCGAGCCTTAGCCGAGATCTTTTTATTCGGAGCATTGGACGAGATCGTCGACGCCGTGATAAAAAGGTATCTCTCGGTACTCGAGGATGAAAAATAATATTGAAAAAACAAAAATAGCAAATACAATTTTCCAATAACGCAAGTTTGCGAGGTATCGTTTTTTTTTTTCGTGGTCTAACGGAAAGCAACAGCTGCAGGTAAAAAAACTTAGCGCCTGGATCGTTCAAAGTTGCTCTATATTCGTAGAGCACCTTAGAACAAACCAGGCGATATATTTTTTACCTGTGGCTGTTGTCATCCATTATAATTTCAACGTAAAGGACGCAAAGTTATCGCGTCAACGTGTTCGTGTCGGGGGACACAACTGTTTCGGTCCAGAGGTTGAATAAGCGAAAGGTCATTATCGAGTTACTGAGGGAGATCCTGTGGGGAGGTTCCCGGGAAAAAAAAACCTATTCCCAGAGAGCGCTGGAGGGTTACGATAAAATAAAAAAGTAAGTTAACACATATTCAGATGGGGGATATATTTCTCGATATATATATACATATATGTCTATCCTCGTGGAAAAGCCTGGCGTTGAAGTACGTGGGCGCGAAGAGCTATCGGTCCACGGTTAAATGCACAATAAAACTGACGTACCCGGTAATTCGCTATCGATTCATGCGAAATATACAGTAACGGTATTTTTAGAGGGTGGGGCAGACGGGAAAGAGGAAAACACCACCGTCGCCGTCGACGACGTCGGGCGCCGATGATAAAATGACATGAAGTGACGCCGGGCATACGATGTCGACACATTTATACCTCGGTGAACTCTCAACCCCCTCCCCCTTTCTACCTCTGTTCCATTTCTGACGTTCGCGAAGCTGCTCGGCCTCTCTTTCCAAAGGATATAATGAGCCTTCTCCTCTTGCTTCTACGCTTCTATCTTCATTCGCGACTCGAGGCTCGAGGGTCGAGGCTCGAGGCTCGCGGGACTCTCCTCCACTCCAGCATATACCTACCCTGTAGTGCCAACTGTTCCCCATCACCTTGGGACTTGACAAAAAAAATCCAAATGGATTCAAAGCTCGCCATGAAATTCAAACGCTTCCTTGCCATTTCTTTGTTAACTTGATTAAACACCTTTTTTTGATAAAATTTATTTTAGAAAAAATTTTTTAGATAACATTTTTAGATAAAATTAAACACCTTCGTAGATAAAATTTTATAGAGAATCTTGACCCTTCACCTATCATCGTCAGACGAGAAACTAGGGTTTGCCAATATTCTAAATATAAAATTGTACTTTCGAGACTACTATATAATTATAACCTTAATAATAATAACACTAATAATAATAATAATAATAATAATAATAATAATAATGATAATGATGGGGTCGGAGGTATATATGATCGATATTTCGATGCGCGGAAGACGGGTGTTGCATTGTATTTTTAGCGTGTACAGACAGAGGTGGGAAAATAGTGAAAGAGATAAAAGGCGGACGATAAAATGGCAAGAGACACCGCGCCGGCTTGTCGGATTCGGCGCGGTCGGTGTTCGCGACTGACGGCTATGTTAAGCGTTTGAAGTACGTAATGAGCTACCTCTGAGTGATCCTCCTCTGTCCTGACAAAGCTGTAGATGACGAGGATCTCTTTTTTAACACGACCCAGAGAGCAGCTCACTTGGACCCGGCTCGTTGGTCGAACATAGCCAGGTTTTACCTCGAATTTAAAACGCCTCAGGCTAAATATCCACTGTACCTACCCATTTCTCTTTCTCACAATTTATATCGTTGGCCAAGAGACATAGGAAGAAAAAAAAAACGTTTACCTCGAATGCACTGTTACTCTTTAATCTGGGAAGATATATCGTCAGTTACATTCACTCTAACGTTTTTTTTTTTTTTTTCTTTCCAATTATGTATGAATTGAGGATTGCAAAGTCGGGAATAATCGCGGTGGAATTATAGCCATTCATGGGAATCCCTTAATCTCGTTTTGCGTCTCCCTGACGCTGGTTCGCAGCGTATATTATGATGTATGATCCTATTTACAACGGAATGCGAGATAATCGTTCCACGGAGGCTTTTCAGCTTTTCTCTTTATAGATAATAAATTTTACACTAATTTAATCGTTATTTTAGTGGAAGCGATGAAAATTATACATTGGCGAATAAACACCGTCTACAGATGTGGTATTTATTCGCCGAAAAAAAAAAAAAAAAAAAATTGCCCGACCAATATGGAATCCTGTTTCATTGAAGCTCTGCAACGAAAGTTTCAGAGAAGCGTTGAGGATAAAAAGTTTCGAGAGGGACCCGACGAGACGATTTTTTCGTGGCTTAGTTGCGAAATAACTCCAATAACGTTGGACATCCAACTGCGTAAGTTTTATTAACGAAATTTCAAAACTTTGGAAACTTGTTTCAGAATATGGAAGGTCGTGCAAGGATATCGGATGCAGAAGCAACGAGATCTGCGTAATGGCAGAGGATCCGTGCACACTGTATTCGCGTGGCGAGTGTGGACGTTACCCAACTTGCACGAGAAATGGAGATGGCGGTGGTGAGTTAGACACAACAGTTGCGCGTCCCGATTTTCGTTCGGAATCTGAAAAGAAAACAATGCTCGAGCCATTTGAGGCCTCTCGTTTTTTCTCTTCAGATTACTCTCTCGGCTGCATTATTTCCTTTTTCGTCGTTTGTCTTATAATTAGCCAATTATGCGTTATTACAATTATAATTGGACATTCTACTAAATGGAATTTTTGTTATTAAATAGGATTAAGCTGCACAGCCAAGATATGCCCGCCTGGTCAGTACTGCAAGACGGAGAACGGCCAGCCCACCTGTGTCAACACAAGTCCGAATCTCGGTGAGTCTCGAATACATTGGGAATTAAAATTGTACGCATAAAAAAAAAAAAAAAAATCACCCATCAACAAGAAATCGTTCACGGTGGTGCTAAAGTTTGATGTCACATGTGCTTTCGTCTGTGGGTTCTGCACTTTTGGTCTGTTCCCTTTTTTTCATCTTGAAGTAGATGTGTACTTCGAATATAGATTTTGCTCATTCGAAGGACATTATTGATAGCACTGGCGATGACGGGTACATCCACCTCAGTTTATTTATATTATATTTCGAAACTATTTAATCTTTCTCACGTACTATGAACGACTACGGTATAGCGCACTGTACTCCTCTAAAAGCTTGTTAACGGTCGTTCACGTGAACACGAGGAAACTGCTCGGGCTTGCCAGCGTTACGACACGCTGGACCTTTTCACCGGAGCTCCCTCTTGCCTCGCTCTCGAACCCCATGGCGTATTACCTTATATGCACCTATATACGTTGGTTTTTACCACCCGAGCACTTGCACGAGCAATTCGCACGGCACACCTTACCCGTAACACCCACACCTTTTTTTTTTTTTGCTCTCCGCATACACATTTTTACCTCCCTTTCGCTGCTCCTTTCGAAGAACGACTCGTGGTAGAAACGAGCGCCATAGAGCGCACACCCCGCTCATCTCCGCACACTCGAGCGCATGCATTGTGAATAAAATAATAATAATAAAGTTTCGGTATGGGTATGGAATGCCGAAAGAAATTGCGAAAGTAAAGTGCAAAAACAAAAAAGATATTAAAAAATCTTGTTGATCCATTATTATTTATGATCGATGTAGGAGCTGCCTCGCGTCGAGTAGACCTCCTCAGTTTTGTTAAGAAGTATTCGTATATCGTCAGAAAGTAGTTGCCACGACAATATTTTATTAATCTCCGTGGCTGAAAAATGTAGTTTCGCGAGTGGCTACAATCTCACACACCGTTAGAGGTCTAATGCAAGCAACGAAATTATACCATCTACAAAGTACCATCAAAATTTCATTAACTCTTCTTATTAAAAAAAAAGGAAAGAATATCTTTAATTCAACGCTACATCGCACGCAGAGGCTTCCATCTCGTCTCTAAATTTATGAATGTCGAGTGAAGCGATGGCAATTCATTTGGTACCTTACCTGTGTTTATAATTTTGTGTTTCGTTTTAGTGGGCTTTGAAAACGTGGTCGTAAAATGCAACGCTTGTGGAAATACCGTAGATATCGGTATGAATGTGCCTCGTATGCTGCACGAGTGTTTCGAAGGGTTGCCGAGTCGCGTCACTTTTGGCACCCCTTCGCGCCCTCGTGTGCGCGGCATAGAGTTTCTTTCATGTAACCAATGCACCTGAGCTTTGGGCGATCTCGAGGTGCACGATCCTGCGAAACTGTACAGATTAGCAGTAACTTCACCCTTGGATCTTTCGACATTTTCTTTGTGGCTTTATTGAAAATCACCGACGTGTTCCGGAGTTTCCTTGGCCCCCACGACCTGTTTCATTCCCCTTCGAGAATGCCCTACTGCATCTCTCAACTTTCAGCGCCCCATTCATATCAGCATACGTTAGTTGGAACCTTTTACTTTTATACGCTTTATCTTTCTCTCCCACTCGCCGTCCCGCTTTCTCCATACTTTCATTCTCACGGAGTACCAACGAAACTCTACAATATACTTAGCCACTTAAAGTTCCTCTCCATCCATCCCTCTCAGCACTGCGAAGCTACTTGCGCAAATTCAACGCCACCCCTCGCCTCCCTGCATCCACCTAGCTACCTACTTTTCAGATCCGGTTTCTTCCAGCTGTGTGTACCGCCTATGTGCAAACTCTCAGAGCTGGTATTTCCCCCATTCGTCGCTCTCTTCTTGCCCGTTTCCTTTCTGAATGCGCTCTCTTCGGCGGCGCTTTTTTCTTCTCCGGAATACTTTTAAATTACCCGATTACCCACTACGACTTTGCTCTACTAATGGCAAAAGATTTTCCGGGCATTTTCTTCTCATCACATTTATGCGATCTTGAGTCTCTGCCTTTTCATACGTTTGTATACATTCTCGAGCATTTATCGTCTCCGACATTCGAGTATTTTTTTTTTTTCAACCTCCAATAAGTCTGAAAAAAATACAACGGTAGAAATGTTCTTTTTATTTTTTTTTTTTTTTATTCGAACCTACCAGACGCCGGAGTACCGAAAAAATAGCCTTCCGGAGATATTATCCTCCGCGAAAGCTTTATAATACATTATTCCTATCAACGAAATGATGAATGCGTTTTGAAGACTGCAGAAAAAAAGAAGTATCGGAGCGGTGGGTTATATTTGGCATATCGATACGAAAAAAAAAAAAAAAAAAAATCATAGACGCACGTCTGTGCCGTTAACGCGATAGTTGCGCGTTGAACTTTATCGGAACTGTCTTCTTGCTGTGCCCCCTGACGCTACTATTATAAGAACTTAAAGAAAAAAAAAAAAACTCCCTTACGTCTATCCCTGTAAGTACGCAGTTACTACGCAGTTATTAAGCCGGTGAAGGGTTGAACGCATGATCGTCGATCGAGCCTCGAAAGCTCAATCGACCAGGCACACTTTCCAATAATTTTATCTCCCCGAGACCTATAACACCGTCCCTCACCCACTCTGTTAAATGTGCTTCGCTCATATGTTACAACAGCTCGCCGGACGGAGTACGTTTAAACGTATGTAAATCAACGCCCACGCACTGGCACGTGTAGACACGCCTACTTCCAAAACCCCGTTTTCCCGGTATCTAATCGGGTAATCACCGGTAACGTACGGGTAACACGATCCGTTAGTCCCGCAACGGAGATTCTCCTCCGCCCCGGTAGTAAATTAGAAACCTTCATGTCCCAAGCGTACAACGTAGAAAAATAAAAGTATAGAAAAACGTAGAAACAAAGTTAGCGTAAACGAGAAATTATACGAGAATCCGAGTGGATCCCCCGCTGAGAAAAAAAATCTGGATCTGCTGACGTCGCGCAATTTTCCAGGATACGATTCCGCCGGCGTGTCCTCGGTGAACGGTCACCGAACGTCCAACAGCGAGAACAACGGTCCGGATCACGTGTCTACCAACACGAATCCTTACGCTAACGCTAACGCACCCCCGGTCGAGGAGTCCGGCAGAAACTATCCAGTCTCGTCCGGCACCAATCTCGGCTACCCTCCGTATCCTTCGAGCAACAATGGCAATTCGGGATCTGGATATCCAGCCTATCCGTCGAACACTGGGTCCGGCTCACCGCCTTCTTCAGGAACGAACTTGGGCTATCCGCCTTACCCAACGCAGAACCGTATGCCGATGCCCGGACAGGTCGGTGTCTATCAGCAGCCTCCGCCGCAAGCCGGTGGATATCATCCCGGCAACAGCGCATCCGGATATCCGTCTTACCCCACCAATCAGCAGTACCCGGGACACTCGAATTATCCTTATCAGACGCGAAACTACAACAACAACGCTCATTATCCGAGAATCAAAAATTCGGGCACGAGAACCAACGTGGCTCATGCGACGAGCATCGGTCTCGTCGGGGTTGTTCTCGCCATTGCGACAAAGTACCTGTCGTGACGTGGATACACATTGACACGCACTTGTCACGACGCGGATCGCGAGGCTCTGTAAACATGCGGCACGTATTCACGATGTTAAAAAAAAAAAAACCCTCGTGGAGCACTTATCCGAAGAATTGAACCAAGCAAGCTGCGTTGTTTCGAAGATACGGGTAGTTTAAGTTTTCGGCCAATCAGAGACGCCCGACAGATGGCGCGCACTTCCCCAAGTGATCCCATTGGCTGAATACTGAACCCGCTCGTATCTCAGAAACTGTGGGTCTCACGGCTTTCCGGAATGAAAAATTCTACAAGTTTCGAGGGAATGTGACTTTGACCACTTAAGAGCACCGCACTGGAGTCTCCGAGACCCCAAGAAAATGGGATAAATCTTTCTTTTCTACTTTTTTAACCCGTATGTCTCGGAGCTACTTTATTCAATCGTTATTTGTTCAATACCTTATATGCCTTTTCTTGGACGATTGTCGATTTATCGAAAGAAGAAGAAAAAAAAACTTAAGTACACCCATTTTAGCTGGAGTTACGATTAATCGGAGCTGGGCAAAATACACTGAGTACTTGTATAAGTATTGAAGCATCGAGTACTGAGTCAGTGCCCACTATTGAAAACTTCAAGAATTTAGTTCTGCCAGTACTCAATACGTCATTAATCAAGAACTAGCTAGCGCTCAGTACTTCGAGTACTTGATACTTTAATACGCACTTCAAGTACTTGGGATATTTGCCCAGCTCGGCGATTAATAAATCCGAATGGGTCAGAAATCTGAACGTGAGCCCAGTGTGCACGATACACAGGCGAAGAAATAGTTGTGCTAGGACTAGGGTTAAACGTGAATAATATCCTACAATTTTTATGCGAACGTTTTATTGAACATACATAATTATGTCGGGGATAATTCGAGCCGACGCCCGCGAGACTTCTGCAGTATGCTTTTACGGCCGTGTGTTTAAGAAAATAATATTTGTACTTGGGATCGAAGCTTTTTGTACTAAATCCGTAGTGCACGTCGATGGCTTAATGCCATAAGGCCATATCGGCTGTGTATAAGCTTGATCCGTAGGCCTTACCGGCATCGGACCATCGATGTACTACGGTCGTCGGTCGTGCGTTGTGTGTTGATGGAACGTGCGGGGATTCGCGAGCTGGCGAGCATCCAGCGTTGTAACCCGGTTGAATATTTTATGGGGGGAAAAAGGAAATACAAGGGACGAGAGACACACGCGAGGCCGCGCGAATGGAGGGCGAGGGCGGGGAATGAAAAATGTTGCAACGTACGCAACGTCGGTGCATAGGAAAGAATTATTCAACGAGAGGGCGAGAGACATAACGAGAAGCAATTATTCGTTTAACGTTCCATGAAATGTTGAACACAAAAGGGGTACATCATCCCTTCACCTCGTTTGCACTCTCATATTTTTATATCGAAAACGTTACGGTCGTTGCGCGCATGTAGATTGCGTAGACACGTTGATCGCATGAGTGACCGACGATATTTTTTAAATTTTATCGGATTTTTTAATTTTTTTTTTATCGCTACGCGTATTTTTTTTCATGTCCACACTGTTTACTCGTATCGTTGGCGCATACGATTTTTACGTTATATTTATCTTTTTAGTTTACAAAATATTTCACAATGCAGCTATACTTTTTTTTTGTTTGTATTTTTCTTATTTTTATTGTTTTGCCGAAATTTTTAACAAGTCGTAAAGTCGATCGGAAAGTCGGGATAGACGAGTCAAAATATTAATCTGTTTTCTTCGATAAATCAATCGGAAATATTCACGAGTCACTTTGTAATTCGAATATTGCTTCCGGTAAACATGTAAATTAATCACAATAGGCAAAAAAATTTGCCAATACCTAACTTCGACGGTTTTCTTTTTTTTCAATTTAGAATTAATTAATACATAAATACTTTATTTTCTTGATTGTAATAACGTACCTGCGACGATCGTAAAAGCATAAACACGAGATATTAAGTAATCGACTATTCTCACGTTAAACTTAAAACTTCCGTCCTCGGTGGCTACTTTCTCCGGATAAAAAAAAAATATATATAATACACGCGCACACACACACACACACGCGCGCGCACACACACACACACACACACACACACACACACACACACACACACACACACACACACACACACACACACACAATCGCTCTCTTCTACCCCCGGAGGGATTATTGAAAAGTTATATAATATCGTACGTATAAAGTATTGTACTATGTGTACGTTTATTTATTTTTGTATATTTAAATTAATCCGCGATAAATATTAAATGCTATATTAATAGTACCAACAAAGATACATCAACATTATATACATGTACCTACAAATAAAAAAGGAGCGTTGTACACTGCAACCTTATCGCAAAGAATGAAGAAAAAAATTTAAGAGAAAAATTATTTTGTAATTATTTGTTAACAACGTCGAGTATCTGCTCTATTGGCTCTCGATAACTCTCGTCGCACCGTCTTCCTCTGTTCCTTGCGGACTGTGCGAATTTCCGCTCGACTTCAGTATCGATAAATATAGGTGGGATCGGAATAAAAGTGGGAACTCGTCGGAATGATTTTTCCCTTTCGGAGTAAGGCAAGACAAAACCCTGTGGAGCCTGTGGAGTGTGCAAAGTGTCGGTTTCTTTCGCAATAGCGCCTTCTGTATATATCCTATCTAGTGGGACGACTGTTTGTTCTGTGTGAACTGCGACACGGATATTGCCGCTGAAACGCGACGCGAACCCTGACCTTTTTTTTTCTTAGAACACAGGCGCTGCTCCGAGATATGAAGGAGCGTTCGGACGTTATCTCGCGATAGCTTCGAGCTCGCGTTATCGGTCCGGTGTCAAAGCCTGACACCGTCCGACAATTCGATTCGGTCGAATAATTCCGCGTGTGCTTGAAACCCTTTCCACTTTGAACTCGGCGGTCAGACGTCGTCACGCTGCTTCACAGTTGTTCGAAAAGCAATGACGAAATATTAACGTCACGAGTTCGAACTACGGAAGTAAGACTCGACGAAGCAGTCGATCAAAATCGGATACCCATTTCGCCCCAGTTTGGAATTTTGTTTTTCTTTTCGTCCCACTAAACGCTATCTTACATAAATTTCGTTCATCTGCGAAGTTTTTTTTAAATTGAGATATATGTGAAATTACTGCAGAAACCATGGACTCAACATTTTTGCTGGTAGACAATATATTATTTACTACCCTGGTGAAAATATGTCTCTGAATATCTCTGAAAAATATATCTGAAAGTCTTGGAAAATTTCTCTGTAAAGTTCTCTGAATTTCTTTCACTTTTCGCACTTTTCAGAGAAAGTCAGAGATTTTTCTGAATCTAAATATTTCTAATTGTTCTGAAAATCTCCGATTTTCCCTGCCAACATCTCTGAAAAACTGTGAACTTTGTTGATATTCGAAGTCTGTTTCTCTTCTACATTCAGAAATTATTTTCTGAAAAATTCAAATTTTCGCGGAATTTCTCATACAAAGTATACATAAATTATTGTTTATCGTTCACTGTTCGTACGAAAACGAACACGAAAGTTTACTGTTCGTAGGAATACCAGAAAGAGCAGATCTTAGAGCGAACTCGTAAGTTCTCTGAAATTCTTTAAACCCAGCTGATCTGAGAAAGCAGAGTTTTTCAGAGCATAAATCGTAGTTTTTCTGAAAAAGTCTATTGTACGTTCGAGTAACGGAATGAGTAGATCTTGGAGACATCTCGTAAGTTCTCTGAAATTCTCTAACCATACAGTGCCCGAGAAAATTGCAGTTTTTTAGAAAATAAACTATTGTTCATTCCGGTGATATAATGAGTAATTCTTAGAGAAAACTCGTAAATTGTCTGAAATTCTCAAAACTCTGCGGAAAAGATTTTCTCTAAATGAGTCTGCTGTCCGTCCGAGTAACAGAATGAGCAAATCATAGAGACAACTCGTATTTTCTCTTAACGTACTTTATCAGAAAAAAATCAGAGGTATCTAGAATTTTACGGAAAATAATTTGAATTTCTCTTATATATTGTGACTGCTAGAGGTTGTGCGGAGAAAAGTGCAGATATATTTAACATATAGCGCAGAAAATCAGAGAAAAATCTCGGAAACTCGATGAAAATCACTTAAACGGTCTGTTTAGAGTTTTTCAGAAAAATTGTCAGACAAATATTTTCACCAGGGTAGCAGGTTGTTGTGGCTCGGGTGCGTCGTGTCTTCGCTATGGACTACGGAATTGAGAAACTGGAAATTTAGATTTTCGGAGACCTAATCAAAATATGTCACTTCCAGTTTAAAAATCTAATTTTTCTACCGGATGTGACGTATTTCCGGCATGACGTCACTTCCGTTAGAAAAGTGGGATTTGCAAACCGTAAGTGGGCTATTCCCGGTATTACGTACTTTCGTACGATTTCAGAGTTAAAAAAAATGTGTTAAGGGATGAAAATTGTATCGATAGCGTGGGTGTTGACTGAAAAAAATTTCTGCTTCCCTGTAAATCGTAACGATAAATGAAACATGGAAAAAAAAAAAAAAAATTGTAAATCGATATCGACAGCGCCAGCAGCTCGAAGACCAGGAGGTCGTCGTACTCGTCCGCTAGCGGTGCCGAGACGGGTGATACCCACAACACCGCCGAGATCCTCGTCGTACGGTCAGGGTGGTCGTTACTCGGGTGGCAGTTTCGGCAACACCGTTTGGAACCGGGGATCCTCGGGCTTCGGGGACGATGGGAAACGTTCGGGTAATCGCGACCAGCCCATCAATACTTACGGCGGTGGAAGGAATCATTATCAGACTCACACATCCAAGGACGCTCAGGGTAACCGTGTATGGACGTTTTCCGGCTAGATTAGGACCTCCCATTGTTCGACCACACCAGAACGAGCCGCGAGGTCCTTGAGCTCCCACGCGAACCGGGTGGGAAGTTTGATAACTAAATATTGTCGAATCTATTCGATCGTACATGCTTATATAGCTTGATCGCCCTTGGCGGATTTTTAATTATAATTTTTAGCGATTTGTACGATAGAGATCTAGATCGTACCACACACCAGTGCCATTATGATGTTTTGACGTATGTGAAAATAATAATTTAGCTCATAATTTACAAACCGGATGGTCCAAAATTAGCGCAAAAAAGTTAAGGTAAACGTATTCGTAATTCTTGACTGAGGAAATTTTCATTACGAGACAATTTTCTGCAAGGCCTTAACATTATTTTCGCGCCGATTTTGTAACGGTTTATAAGACTATATGTATGTTTTTCCATGTGATGGAAACACGATATATCTTTGTGCCTTAGAGGATGTAAAAAACACTCAACACACCATGTGCTTCTTCGTTTACACCTATCTATATCTATACTTTTGTGTACATTAAAAACTGTACTTACAGCACAGCCGGTGCTTAAGATTATTGCCAAAGCTCCGATGAACTAAGAAAATACACATAATATTGTATGTAACCTAAACAGATGTCTTCGATATTCAAGTGAAAGCTACAAATACTGTTCGATCGCATGTCGCTTTTCTATTAACACTCGATGATCACGCACGGGTCTGGCGAAGGTTTACAGCGTTTACTGTCTTCTTAACTAACGCTGAAGCCTCTTCAAACAAGAACTCATGGAAATATTATTGATTTGCAATAATTAAGTGTAACACAGGATAGTCGTAGTATATTCCCAATGGGTCACCATCATCAGTCTCATCGCTCTCGTTTACCACAAAAGCATGATGAAAACCCGGGATGCTCGACCGTTTTGCCGTTGGACTCGGAATGCTGGCCTCGCATGTCACCCTGAACGGGCAACGGATTGACGTTAGAAACTATCCATGCAACATGCTACTCTTTCTTTCCAGTTGATCAATACCCTCCAGTGTTGGACATTTTCGCAGAGAACAACGGAGGTGAACAAAGAGAGATATTCAGACGTCAGGACACCGGTGTGAATGCCGAGTCCGCGTCCGGAGGAACCAAAACGTCCGGAAGTTCGGGCTACCCGGCGGGATCGGGTTATCCATCGGGCGGTTCTTCAGGTGGATATCCGTCCAGGGGTTCCAGCGGTTACCCCGGCGGTTCGGGATATCCTTCGGGTACCGACTCAGCAACGAAAACGAGCTCGACGGGAGTTAACTCGGCGTACCCGAGTTCTTCCGGTTCGGGCTATCCATCGGGTTCCTCTTCTGGTTCTGGCTATCCATCCGGTTCCTCTTACGGTTCAGGTTATCCATCAGGTTCCTCCTCCGGCTATCCTGCAAGAAGTCCCAGCAGCGGTGGCGGTTATCCTAGCGGTTCCGGATATCCCTCGTCGACCGGAAGTGGCTATCCTTCCCGAAGTTCCAGCAACGGCGGATATCCGGCATCCTCCGGTTATCCGTCCTCGCCGGACGACTCGGTAAGACGCACGAGCGCCACTTCCGTTAATTCCGGTTACCCATCTTATCCAAGTAACACTGGATATCCTTCCGGTGGTACCGGGGCCAGTAGGTATCCGTCCTCCGGCTCGGGCTACCCGGGTTATCCCTCGAATGGAAATCCCGACGACGCGGTTAGAAGAACAAGCGCCAGTTCGGTAAATGCAGGCTATCCCAATTCGGGCGGTAGTTATCCTAGCGCCGGTGGATATCAAGCTTCGGGTGGTTATCCCGGTGGTGGCTACCCCGCACAGAATCAAGGCCAATCGGCACGAAACAATTACCCCGGTCAGTCTAACGGCAGTCCGGCTTCAGGCGGATACCCCGGTCAATACGGGCAGTACAACAACGGTGGACAGGGGCAATATCCGGGATCGTATCAGCAACCATCGGGACCTGGATACTACGACAATCAACGCTACCCCAACGGATATCCCGGCGGCGCTTATCAAACCCCGACGACCAAAAAACCCAGCATCACCGACCAAATAGCGAATTACGCGAAAAATTTGGCACAGAAGGTCCTCACCCAAACGATCATCGACAAAGTTTCGGGACGTCATTAAATTTATAGAAAATTCAGAGAATAAGAAATAATAATAATTTACATCATAAAGTAATCATTAGTTTCGGCGAGAAAAACGTCATTTCGGGATTTTATTGTGTTAACATATTAAATAATATTAAACAGCTGATATTATGTTAATATAAAAGTTGTTCGATAGATTAAGGTAATTCCTCGAAAAAATACACGATACACGCGTGAATACAACCGTCGCGTGTATCATCTGTCCATCGTCGCTTAAAAGTAAAGTAGGACGATAAGTGCAATAAAGGGAATCGAGAAATTTACTTCCGGACGAGGGTAAGAATTATTACGAAGCCGGACTATGTGCGAGCAGCTCGATTGAGTAAGTTTTTGGATCAACTTTCTTGCGTTGGTACTCGACGGTTTCGTTACAGAGGTAAATTTAAACGAAGCAGGCAAGTATTGGAGAATACCGAAAATTCACCGTGTTACGGTATCTCGCTCGGGCTGTTCGTCAGTCCAAAGAGTTGTAGAGTAAACCGAGTCAGATTTACCCCACCGTCGGGCACCACCGACTTTTCGCAATCGATTCGGTCAGCACACGAGGAGAGAGCGAGTGAAGGAGACACTATGGGCTGAGGGCGAGGAAATACAGTGAGTACAGAACGATGTCGAAACTATGACGACGAAATTATATACCCGAGATAGAAGCAGAAAAGGCTTCAGGTGGTTTAAAAAAAATATGTGTAATGGGAATTCCAATTGCCATGCGGGTAAATCCTTCCTTTGCTCTCCTCTGTACAGTAGAACCCCGATTAACCGGGATGCTCGGGACCAAAGAGCTCCTGGATAATCGAAATCACGGTTAAGTTTACAAGTCAATAATGGCTACTGATACAACTTCATTTTGACTAGTTACAATGACATTAGGTACAACTTGCACTTAATTGTTAAATCGTGTGAACTAGAACCCTGATAGACAAACGGCACGAAACGCAGCACATGACACAATAATTACGGCATGTGCAGCACGTGCCGTAATTATTGTGTCATGTGCTGCGTTTCGTGCTGCTTTCTCTATCAGGGAATGTAAAGTTCTGGATGTTTTTTTCATTAATAGTACGTAAACCAGTCTTCTTTTGGAAGTACTCTATGACTTAGGTTTGCTTCTTGCACTTCCTTCGATATTTGTCTATCACCGGTTTCATTTTTCCGCGCATCAGCGAATTAAAAAAAAAGGAAAAAAAAAACAAGACGCACCGTTATTCCGCTTCCCGGTTAATCAGGGTTCTACTGTGGGGGAAACCCGGGCCAAACGGGGTCATGGGGCAAAATGGGGTACCCAAAATTATTGAATATATCGATTCATGATAGCCAACAAACGACGAAAACCAGTGCAAAATGGGGACGTTAAATCTCATATGGACGTGGGGCAAAATAGGGTAATAATGAAGCTAACAAAAGTTGCCGCAAGTCAAATCGAAGGGTGCCCCGTTTTGCCCCAGATGGTTTTTTTAAAATATCTTTTCAAAACCGGTGCCAATACAATTTTGGTGTGAAAAACAATGGATCTATGTTTTCGGTATCGTTGTAGGAGGTTTTATTGCTTAGCGTCACCGTTTTGCCCCGGTCTACCCTACTTGTTATGCAATATATGCTCAATTGGATTATCTTTGATTAATATATACCGGCGAACAATCGTCGTCTCGTTCGCGAATGTTTTGAACATTAGTCTCCGTCTCTCCTGGCCTTCGAGAGCCAATCGATTGAGGGTAAACTTTGGATACCGTAGTAACAATGCTCGCACTACAACAACGTATTTTACATGCGAACGGACTATCGAGCGAAAGTTCAAAGACCTCTACTCGCAATCGTGCGACACAAAGAGTACATTCACCTGCTCTATTCTCACACAGATAACGCTACATAACCTGAATTATTGCCTGATAAAAAAAAAAAAAAGACAATAGGAAACCTGTTCCGAGAGTCTCTCCGATAACAGAACGACTATCGTCGATAATTGTTGCGAGTAGAATGCACCTATGCTTGTGCGTTTTTCAAGCGCCGGTTGATTTTGTCAGAGAATATTTTTCAACAGCTACAATCGGTATTGTAGGACTCATCCGAATTGCCGTCGTTAACGGCAAGGCCACGAAGCTCTTCGATAAGTTTGTTACTTCGAACACCGGCGTTTGGCGCGAAGCTAAAACCGCTGCAAAGAGGGGGAAGAGGATAAACGAAAACAAAACATCTTTGTTCTCCAACGCTCCGACGTCGGAAAATACTGTGCTATTCGAAAAATATCGTTACGAGCAAGAGGTAGTATAAAATTGTAACAAACTATGATTCGGCTTTACTTTAATCCGATAAATCTTCAGCGTGTCAGCATCCCGTTTCGTTGGACACTTTATTCCCGTTCATATCTTCGGGATTCATGCTGGTCAACGAGCACTGCACCCGGCTTTTCGTCTCTGAGATTTCGACACCCACAAATTGTTTTTCGAGATTGGCGTTACGTTTTTGGAAAATTTCTGCCAGGTGAGATATTCCAACCTACAATAGCCTAACATTATCCAACATGCAATCGCTGGGCGAGTTGGACAGGGGGGAGATCGAGATAACTTCAGACTCACCATTTTGTTAACTTCCGTGCTTTGTTATGCATCTTATGCGTGTTTATTCTTCGACAATGCTACCATCGAATTCCTCAGTAAATTCAGTGAGACTCTGAGCAAGCCGACTGTACAGTATACGATTAATGATTATGTTAAGTTATTTTATTTACACTCCGATATCAATACATTTTTCTTTTAGATATACAAGTCCAATGTGATCGAAACGAGCAGAAGCAAGAGATAAAAGAGAATATACAAGGTCTCCTAATACCGGATAGGGATGTCGGGTGATCCAAGTTATGGTTTTAGGTGTGCGGCCTGCGACGACTATCTCAAGAAGCGAAAACGCGGGCTCAACTCCTCTTGCCGCTTCGACGCACAGCCATGTTCTCCAGAATACAATTTGCTTCGTCTGGCCCTGAATGACAAGCGAGAGAAGGTTGCGCAGCTTCTGCTGGACAGCGGCGCTGCAGTTTCACTGAACGGAGAAACTAATGTAAATGCAAAAACTCATCGCAAAAAGACTCTTCTTCATTGCGCCGTTGAGATGAAAGACATTGAGATAACAAAGTTGCTACTGCGGGAGAATGCTAACGTCGAGGCAAGAACGGACGACGACTTGACTCCGCTCCACATAGCTGCCCAATTGGGTGACACGGAGATAGCCAAAATTCTTCTCGATCACAGAGCCAACGCAAATTCTGTGTGTGCTTCGACGTTAGGCACACTGTTACACATTGCCGTTAAGGCAGATGAAGAGGCACTTGTCGAGTTGCTTCTAAGAAAAGGGGTCGACATAAACGACAGCGCGAAAGACGAGGGTACGCTACTTGTCCTAGCGGGCGAGGCGAACGGCCTCAAAGTCGTTAAGCTCCTCTTGAATAACGGCGCCGATATCAATGCTCGTGATAAAAACAATAAAAATATACTGTGTCTTGCCGTCGAGAGACGCAATTTAATGTTGATTGAACAGATACTTGAGGCTCACTCCGATCCTAGAAACAACCGGGGTTGCTTTTATACCGCGAACCACGGCTCGATGAGTGAGACGCAAAGTAAGGTACTCGAGGCTCTTCAACGATATGGCTTTGGGGTCTACGCCGAAGACGAGAAAGGCTGCAGCTTGTTACACACCGCTATTAGTGCGGGGTGTGTGAAAATCGTCGAATATCTTTTAAATTTGGGTATTCACTATAGCACCGAAAGTAAAGCAAAAAACGACGTTACGCCTCTTCACACTGCAGTGGAGTACCAGCAGATCGAAATCGTTAGGCTGCTTATAAAAAACAAAGCCAATGTAAATGCCAAAAAAGGAGATGGCCGAACTCCGTTACACTGTGCTATTAAGTGTAGCATGACCGCCATCCGCTCCGTCCTTGGAAATATTTCCGGAGGCACAATGATGTGTCGTAGAATAGACGACGATGTAAGAGACATTGCCACAATTCTTTTGGATAAAGGTACCGACGTTAACGCACAGGCTAAAGATGGAACAACCGCTCTTCATCTTGCCGCTAAGGAAGGATATCAAAAAGTCGTCGAGCTACTCTTGGAATATAACGCGGAGGTGAATTGCGTTGACGACGAGAAGGAGACTCCACTGCATTCTTCCGTTAGAAACAAAAATGAAAAAATCGTTAAGATACTTCTGGACGCAGGAGCAATGGTTAACGCGAAGCGAAATGACGGATCGACAGCTCTTCACGTCGCTGTTGAAAGGGGTCACGCAAAAGCCATACAACTTTTGATGGAGAATGGGGCTGACGTCGCCGACAGAAACAACGACGGCGCGACGTCGTTGCACATCGCCGCGGCAGGCAGTGGCCCGGAGATTGTTGAGATTTTGCTGAACGTTTTCGAAGATGTCGACTGCAGAGACAACGTTGGAAAAACTGCTCTTCACATCGCTACGAAACACAGTAACGTTCAAATCGTTCAACTTCTTCTTCATCACGATTCCGATATCAACCTTTGCTGCTATCAAGGCAAAATTCCCCTCGACTACGCCATCGTCGGCACAACCTTGTACAATGATCGACATTATGATGCATTATTTGATCAGAACTTTGATTATTATTCGCCGGATGATGATTACGACGACTTTGGCAACTATTACATCAATTACGACGATCACGACGATCAGTACGATGACTACGATCAGGACGATCAGGACGATCAGGACGATCAGGACGATCAGGACGATCAGGACGATCTGGACGATCAGGACGATCAGGACGATCGGGACTATCGGGACGATCAGTACGATCAGGACGATCAGGACGAGCAGGACTATCACGACGATCACGACAATCACGACAATCAGGACGATCAGGACGATCAGGACGATCAGGACGATCAGGACGATCAGGACGATCAGGACGATCAGGACGATCAGGACGATCAGGACGATCAGGACGATCAGGACGATCGGGACTATCGGGACGATCAGTACGATCAGGACGATCAGGACGATCAGGACGAGCAGGACGATTACGACGATTACGACGATCACGACGATTACGACGATTATGATGATTACGAAGATTACGACAACCTCGACGACAGATTTGTGGAAGTCGCCCAATTGCTCAGACAGCACATAAGTAAGATGAGCGCTATGAACCGTTGGGTCAGCGACAAAAATTTACAAGCTGTACATACTTTTCGCGATGACAAAAATTTTCACGTCCAGTGCAAACGCGAAATCGAATGTATGAGGCAGAAAAAAATCGGTGTTAGCAATGTTTCGTTTTACGATGTATTGACACAGGGTATGAATCGATTAACACTTTACGCGAGAAACAAAGACATCGTGGATGCACTGGAGACGGGGGATCATAAGGACATGTTTGATCTGTATTCTGATATGATTACCAGGCGTTTTAAAAATGCTCAAAAAAGAACCTGTCTGCTGGATTCGAGCTCGAAATCTTTGCGTTTCTTGACGGGACACGATCTGCCGGACCTCTCGACTGTCAAGATATTAAACTATCTAAGCAACAAGGATTTGGGAAATTTGATAAAGGCTGTTCCTCGCGACGAGAGCGATAGTTAGTACTCCGCAAACCAAACATGAAGACGGCTTGAGAACAACTTGCAACCTTGAAAGTGCTATAAGGAAAAGTTGATCTATGATTCACGTATTTGTTTAATTTTTTATTTTTATATGAAAAAATAGTTCATTATGGGTGAACATGGATAAACCATTAATTACATCGAGAAACTCAAGAGCCTTAATAAAGATGGCAAAGGACATTTAGCACCACTTTGGGATTGGATTTCGATTAAATACATTGAACAAAGCACGTTGGTGCACGAGAAAAATTCTTACGTACTCGGGTCTAAACTTTAACTTTTGTACGTAGTATGTATTTTTTTTTTTCTTTTATGGATATACGGATACACTCGAAAGTATTATATTCATATGTATTATTATTCATTTTGTCTACGAGATAAGAATTTTTTCTAATGGCTGAGATTTAAAGAAGGTATAACGTTATAAAACAAATATTAACTATTTTTAGAAGATCCTCAGACTTTGTGATAAAAAATGATACCTTAAAGTTTATCATACGTTGCAGAATTAATATAAAAATAAATACATTTATTTCGATTATTAATTTCGATTGTTTTAAATTATGCTCATTCCTAAAAATCTACAAGTTAGAGCCTAACAGCATAATCAGCGTAAGTGTAACGAATAAATTTTAGTCTCCAAGCTGCTAGTCACTGGCAGCAAATATTTAAACGCGCCTATAATAATAAACATTACGCTAGTGCACGAATTTATCACCCAGTGCGTATAGTTTACTGTAAATGTGTACGATATGAAGAAATTCCTGTTATGACAACAAGGATATGTACATCGTGAATCACGGAGCGTCTACTAGAGCTATTCGTCATCATGACGTTAATCCGTGCTATCTGCAGCCGGTATTCTTATAACCAAAAAAATTCGTATTCATTTGAATTTAATCAAAGATGTAATAATGTCACGATCATAAAATGCAATTCAATCATGAGAAGCGACTCTCAGACACTGCATAAGAAGACCTGGGGATATCGAGGGTCTCCGGCTATATTAGGACCTCCCATTATTCAACCATCCCGATACTAGTCGCAAGGGAAGTTTGATAACCAAATACATATTGTCGAATCTATTCGATCATACATACTTATATAGCTAATTGCCCTTTGACGATTTTGAATTACAATTTTTAAAGATTTAGACGATAGGGATCTGGATCGTACAACACTCCAGTGCCATTATTTTATGACGTTTAAACGGACGTAAAAAAGAGAAATAAATAAATGCTCCCATAAACTTATGACGGTTGAAATATAACCCGCGCATTTTACTTTTAACTTTGGGTTTGTTCCAAATATTTATTTATATACTTATTCGTAAATTCAACGGACGGGTCCGGTTTTTTTAATAGTTTTTTTCCCTAAAAGCAGCCGGCTGTCAACTTGCTAGGGGTTCGGATAATGGGTGCTCGGATGATCGAGGTTCTACTGTATTTGCAGCACAGCCGGTGCTTGAAATTATGGCCAACGTTCCGTTGAACTAAGTAAAGACACATCATATTGTATGTAATCCACACGGAAGTCTTCAATAGTCAAACTACAAATACCGTTCGATCACATGTCGCTTTTCTATTACCCCGTGAAGATCACATACGGGTTCGGCGGGGGTTTACAGCGTTTAAGTTCGGGCTATCCAACAGGATCGGGTTGTTCATCGAGCGGTTCTTCGGGCGGATATACATCCAGGAGTTCTCGAAGCTACTCCAGAAATCTTCGGAAACCTTTTCCCAACGGTCTTCGCGATAACAGAACAAATATTGTCGATAATTATTGCAAGTAGACTGCAACTGTGCTCGTGCGATCTCCGAGGGTCGGTCAATTTTATCAAGGAACATTTTTCAATAGTGACAGTCGGTATTATAAGACTCGTTCGAATGACCGTCGGTAACTGGAAGGCACGATGCTCTTCGGTAAGTTTGTTTTTTTAAGCACTGGTGATTGGCGCGAATCTAAAATTACTGCGTAGAGGGGGAAGGACGATAAGCGCAAAGAAAACTTCTTTGTCCCCCGACGGTCCAACGACAGGATATATTGTATCCATTCGAAACATACCAGTGCATATCCGTACGAGTAAGAGATAATATGAAATCATTACCAATTATGATTAAGCTTTACTCTAATCCGAAAAATCTATAGTGTGTCAACATTCCAACATTCGTTCAACGCTGTATTCTTCCTCACCAAATCTTCGAGATTCTTTGTGGTTGATGAGGATCGCCGCTGGCTTTTTGTCGCAGAGTTTCCGACACCCGCAGATGGGTTTCGACATTGCCGTTAAATTTTTCGAAAATTTCTATCAGGTGAGATATTATTACTGTTTGTTTGTTTATTAAACGGATTTCTCCTTTCAGTATTTTTTTTTTTTTTACGTATAACACGTACAACGTACGTATAACATATATTGACAGCATATTTATTTTATCGTGGTAATTTCGACCATTGCAAATTACAAAAGCAATGCTTAATTAATGCATATATGGATTAATGTATGGATAAATAACATGATCCAAAGTGCAATCTCTGACGGAGTTGGGAGGCGGGAGGGCGGCGATCGAGATAACTTTGAACTCACCATTTTGTTAAATTCTGGGCTTGGATACACCTTGTGTCGATGAATTGTTCGACAACGGTTCTATTGAATTCCTCCGTAGATTCAGCGAGAATCTGGTCGAGTCTACTGTATAGTGCAGAATAAATTATTACGTTAAGTAATTTTATTTAGTCTCAGATATCAATACTTTATCTTTCAGATATCCAAGTGCAATTTGATGGAATCTAAAAGAAGCAGGACAATAAGGAGAACATACAAGGTCTTTTAACACCGGGTAGAGATGTCGGACGATCCAAGTTATGGTTTGAGGTGTGTGGCCTGCGACGACTATCTCGAGAAATCGAATAATTTATGCAACACGGATTGCTTCGACACGCAGGCATGTCTTTCGGAATACTTCTTGCTTCGCCAAGCCGGAATACGTTTTGTTTTGGAACGCGATGCTAAAGTGTTTCGTAACAGAGAAGATAATGCAATCACAAAGATGCATAGGAACAAGACTCTTCTTCACTGTGCCGTTCAGATCAATGATATTGAATGCTGACGTCGAGGCAAGATCGGACGATTTGAGGCCACTCCATATAGCTGCCACATTGTGTAATACAGAAATAGCCAAAGTTCTTCTCGATCATGGAGCTGACACGAATTCTGTGTGTGCTTCGTCGTTGGGCACACTGTTACAGATTGCCGTTACGAAAGACAATGAGGTACTTGTCGAGATGCTTCTGAGAAATGGTACCAACATGAGCCCGAACATGAAAGACGAGAGTACGCTGCTTCACCTTGCAGCTGAGAGCAGCAGCTTCGAAGTTGTTAAGCTCCTCTTGAATAATGGCATCGATACAGATGTGTGCGATGAAGACACTAAAAAAATCGTGTGTTTTGCTGCGAAGCGTTACGAATTAGAGCTGATTTTGTTGATTAGAGTTGATTTTGCAATATCAGGACCGTTGACTTCACTGCCATTTTTGGCGGACTCACAACTTCAGGCAGATTCTGATGATTCGTCCCTCTTATCTTCATACACGATGTTCTGTGGTGGCGTTAATATTGCGTCTTCCTTGTCGCCCTTCCTTTCTTCCTGGATCTTCTTCAGTGGTGATGCATCATTATTCCCGTTTTTTTCCTCCAGCTCGGTTTTTGTTTTTTTTTAATATATTTCGGAGTTGTGAAATAATGGTTGTTTCGCTTTCTGCACCATATTTCTTGCGCTTTCCCGGGATCGTCTTTGGCTTTTTTCACTTCGTTTTTTTGTCCTACGGGTTGGAATCAAGCTATATTTTCGCTCTCTTAAGCGTCCCAGCAAGACTGACTCTATGCCCTGTATGAATCTCAGCGCCGGTAGCTTCGATTCATTATTGAACATGTCGATTTTGACGATCTTGAACCAATTCTCAAAACTCGCGTTCGAGTCTCTGGTGATTGAGAATTGCTCAATGGCTGCCGCCGACCACAGTGGATAATACGGCATCAGAGTCTCAAGTAGATATTGTAAGTATTCGAGACAGTAGTACCTATTTAGGGGATTCTCACCGGTACTTACTTTCTCAATGCTGGCCATTTCTTCGTAGTATATCTTCTTGAAAAATCGGTAGAACGGCGATCCTTCCGGAATCGATTCAGACAACTCGCAGTTTTCGGTATCGATAATCTCAAAGATATATTTATTTGTTCCGTTCTTTCGAGACACTTTTTTCAACAGCGTGTCAAAATTTTCATCGATTTCTTTGTTCTCAATCGGTTTTTGGATGTTTTCTCGTCCAAAAATCGATGGAGTGTCACGTAATACGACTGATGCCCCGTCGAGATCTTTACAATAGATCAGGATAGACGTAGAATTCGCGACGACATATTATTTTTTCCTCGAGGTGTGGATTTTTTTGCTCTTTCTCATAACGGTTCTCATAACCGATGCGATGAATTCGCCGATAGGTAGTGGGCCGTATTCGATGACGCCCGGGATTACATCAATTCTCTTTTCTTCAGTTATAACGACCGTCTCACCGTCATCGGACAATTTTCCCATTACGGATGACTTTTCGTCCGTCGGCGGATTTATCGGTTCGCTTGTTTCCTCTTCGTGCGCAATTTTTTTACCGCCGGGTAATGCGATTGTGTAACAATAAATTGGTCTCGAGGTACCTGTTGGCGGAGCAACAATAGATCCGGTAGCATCAAGAAAACAGTGTCGTTTACCTTTCGGTTGATGAATCAAGGTCTTCAATTGTTCTTCGGTGAACAAAATCATTGAAAACGGATGTACCGCGTAATCCTGAATGTACCCTGGGTATACTTTTCCTGGCCAAGATCCCTGAAATTGCCGGGTCAGTTTGAGACTGAACGTGATGCGATCTCGATCCAAATCGTTCTCTGAATGATTATCGCTCGATATCTTTTGCAATGTCGTGGAGCTCAGAGCTTGATTTAAATGCCCTACTCTCAGTTGGTTTTCATTCGCAGCACCCAACATTAGCAGTTTCTTTTTACTCGCGCTCATAGTTTTCAGTTCTTCACTAATCCGCTTCCGATTCTCTCCTTTCATGAATCGCCGGTGTGGTTCGCCTGGTAAGTGCTTCACCTCGTTATGGCGCAACACTAGCATCGTCGTCGGTTTGAATGGCGCAAATATTGATTCGTTCACAATTAATTTGAAGCTTGCACACGTCGAAAACTTGCACTTTCTGTCTGCGTTGAAGAAGAACTCCGCGTTTTTCGTTGTATTGATATGACACTCATGTCTGCGTACCGAAAGAACACAATTCGGATAAATCGTTTCGGATAAATTGTGTTCAGATCATCGCTCCAACCGTCTGCCAACCCGGCGCCAATCTAATTGCATCCACGTATTGTCAACGAGCCATCGACCGAAGTCCTTGAGCCCCGGAACTATTTCTCAGGCTAAATAATTATTAACAATTATCTAATTGCCTCGTCCCCTCGCTAAATTCCATTCCACGTATTCAGGATACCCGGCGTAAGAAGGCTTCCAAATATGTATTTCGTCGGGACTTGTTAATGACGGCGGGCACCACAACGCCCCTTATTCGCTAGGCTCCGGCCCTGACGTAAGTAGCCGCCGCGACTAGCTTCAGCCTCATCATCGTACGTAGAAGAATCAATATCAAAATAAATACATTTTTTCAATTATTGATTTACATTTTTTACAATTATGCTCGTTCTTACACATCCACGAGGTAGGATAATCCACCTATGAGGATAATCAGAGACAACGTAACGAATGATGTGTATATAGCCTCCAAGCTGCTAGTATCTTGCAGCTGACATTAAAACGCACCCATAGTAGTACACATTACTGTAGCGCCCGTATTTGGCACACAATGCGCATAGTATACCGTAAATGTGTACTAAAATGAAGGAATTCCTGTAATGACAACAAGGATGTATACGTCGTGAAACGCCGAACGTCTATTGGAGCTAGTCGTTATCATGTCATCAATCCGTGCTATCTGCAGCTAGTGTTGTTATAACCAAAGAAATTCGAATTAATTTGAATTTCATCAAAGATTTAATAATGACGCGAACATGAAATTCAACGAGAAGCAACTGTCAGACACTGCTCGCGGACCCGGTGATATCGAGGGTCGTTTGAACCACAAACGTGCCCATAAGTCGGGTAGGTTTGAACTCAATATATATTTTTTTAGGTTATAAACACGCATTTTGTTTTTAAGATAATATTTTGAAAATTGCGTAGTTGTTTTTTTATCTTGTTAACACAAAAAGTCCTTGACCATCGTTTCAGATATTAATTGCATGTTACGATAGTTTTTTAAATTTGAAAACTGGACCTGTAGCATACAAATAAAATCCCTTGAGCATTAAAAGAAAGTTAATGTGACATTGTGTAAACATAAATTGGTAAATTTATATTTTACTACCAAATTTTAAATGATTTCTATGTGGAAATTTTTATCTCAAATACCCATGGCTCGAACTAAGTTACCTTACACGCACACAATGATTTAAGACAAATGACAGTTACAGTTGCCTACCTTACCATCGGATGAAATTCACTTGGCCTTGACAAGTTTTTCTAAGTGAATAATGCGTGAAAATGTATTTATAGACTTTTTCTATCAACGTTTATGTGTGATTTACCGTTTCTGATAAAAATTCTCGTTATTGCATTATTAATATTACTATTATTATTATTTTCAGTTTTCAAAGAGAGGTGGTTCAAGTTGAGGTACAATCTTTTGTTCTACTTCAACATAAACGATGTCGGTCAGATTGAAACAAAACCGGCGGGTATAATAGTGCTGGAAAACTATATAGTCAAGACAGACTCTGCTCTGGAGGGAGAATTCGCGTTTAGCATTATTTTTCGAGATGAACAGGAGAAGAGACACGTTCTCTCAGGACGCTCGGAAATGCAAGTAGACGAGTGGGTCAATGCCTTGAGACGGGCAAGTTATGAATTTTGGCGATCAAAGATGGTACTTCTTCAAGAAAGATTGTGTCTGAAGACCGGGAAAGATCCGCTACTGATGTATCCAAGAAATCAAGGTACCGTGAGGGACGAAGCCTGGGAATCGCCGACTTTTCGTTCTCATGTTGGACCTCTTCAATCTTCAACCGTCAAGAAGCCCAGCAAAGATATAGATCTTATTGACTTTTCCTAAAATCGCCTCACTGATAGAGCTTATTTATGGATAAAATTAGGCACATCCCACAATTTTTAATTAGTACCCGAAAATTAGCAGGCCAGAAAAAAATATTCACAGAAAAAAATTACAAAAAAAAATAATTGTATCTGATGTCGGAAATAATTACCAGCAATGCTTATTTTTTTCTCGAATTTGATAAATTACCATAGTAAATAAAATTTTGGGGTACACGCTTCTTTTGAAGATGCTCAACTATGTTTTATATACTAATATATATGTAATATTTATAATCGTGCCTTCGCGAACTTCGGGAATTCTAAGTCTTGGATTATACATCGACAATGAAGCTCCGATTGTATTATGTTGAAAACCGAAAGACTTTCTTATTACATCGCGTTATTTGGAGCAAAGCAAATCGCACCCCTAAAGGAACGAAATGAATTCTTGAATGACGAACCAATGAGAGATTTTATTTGAAATTTATCATGGGAAAAAACGCGAGAGGTTCTAACAACCCCGTGTGGTAAATATATGCGTGGCAAGACAGGGTCAATAGAAAACACAGTACATTTCATTGAAACTTTTGCAATCAGTTTTACTTTTTTCGAAAATACCGATCATGTTTTGAGGTTTCCTTTTTTTATCGGAAGTGGTATATAAGGAGTGGAAGGGACTCCAAAGACTATCCATGGTTCCTCCCTTCGGACGACTGTCGTTCCAACGCGTATAAATGAACAATGTTTCGCAAGAGCTTGAAATATTCAAAGAATAGATTATAATAAGACAATATGTATACTGTATATTTATGTTATAATATATATAGGCAATCATTTATTGCCATCAAACTGATGACTTTAAAATACTTTTCCTTCATTTTGTGAACAGGCAATGTTCTGAAAAGTAATGACAAATTGTAACGGCGGGCAAAATGTACTCTATATTAGGCTTGTTCCTGCATTCTATAGTACACAAATTTAGAAACCTTTTTGCAACAATCAGATCAGAATCAAATTAATTTCAAGACAATAAAAAAAAAATCAACTCTTTTCTTACTGAGGTGGGAATAGGAACTATTAAATGGCCAATTTTTAAAATTATATTTTTAATGAAAACATTCACAGAAAATACGTATTTGTCGTAACAAAAAGGTTTTAATCATGGCTCGCAATAATGATGATATAAATAGAAGTTAAAAAAAAATTAGAAGTATCCAACAGACTATAGATTATTGAATTAAAAAAAAAACTTTATTTCGCTGATATCGCTTGTATGAGTTTATTCATTTTCAGAGGCAGTAAGTTAACTAAATCCTTGCACACGTTGAGCTCGGCTTTCATGAACTCCGCGAGTTCTTCGTTGGACTCGCAATAGTCGACGAAGAATTTGTAAGCCTCGATGCTTTTTTTGACGTTGTCGAGCTGTGCGTGCTTGTCGGGCGTGATTATTTTGTTGTACAAAGTACCGAGATGAAAGAAGGCGAACATAGCCGGTCGCACCATTTCGTCGGAGAATTTCGTCACGGCCGGTGAGTTTTCCGTTTCCTTCAGCGAATCCAAAAATTTTTGGTAGTACTTAATCGCGGATTGTGCGCAGTTGTTGATTTTACCGAGGGCGTGAGGGCTCGGTCTCTCCTCATCGTTCGCCCGCAGCTTGTCCAATTTTATATTCAAAATAGCAGAGTACGTTTCCGCGAGTTCGATCCAAATTTGTCGACATTCCGCCTGATAGTATCGCGGATTCAATTCGTTGACGACCGACTCGAGAATGTCGATCCGCCGTTTGTGCATCTTGGCCTGTCTCTCCTCGTTGTCCTCGAAGAAAGCGAGATACTTGAAAGCCAGCGATATATCGCCGATAATCTGTACATAGTCCGAAGCGTGACTCTCAAAATTATAATACTTCTTCGCTTCGTCGAGCCACTTCTGTACATTCAGAAAAACCGCTCTGGCGTCGTTGAAGTCCAACAGATGCTTGTCGGTGACTTGACTGGCTATCGGTTCAATATCTTTCTCTATAGTCGAAAATTTCATTTTTTCAAAAAATTCCTTTTTCTCAGTGGTCAGTTCGGAGTCCGCGTTATCGGCGGACTCAGCGTGCTTCTCGCTTTCCGAATTTTCCGAAAGCGCTATGAGGCGCTCGCGTGACGTGCTCATAAGCAAAATTCCATATTTCGCCCAGCAACGAGCGACGTCGGCGCTGCGATGTCTGAATCGCTCCCACTTAGCCGCCGTTATCTCGTCTTCGTCTTCCTCCTTCGGTGGTTCCCCCAGGGTGTCCTCATACTTTTTTAATATATATGAAGCCGCCGATAGATGATGCCGCGCTTGGGTGAAGGCGCCCTTTTCCATGAAAAATTGCGACATCGTCGCCGCGTTCAACGCCCAATCTATGTGATCGAGATCGGAATGATCGAGCTGTCTCTGCAGCGTCATGTGACAATACTCGGCGGATTTGTGATGATCCTTCGTGACGCCATAAATCTGCGCCAAGTAGTAAAGCGTCAGTGTGTGCAATTTGTCCAAAACTTCTTCGGAGCAGGGTTCCTTGTCGTCCACGACGCCGAATATGCTGGCCATGGAGACGGGTTTCGAATTCTCTGAACTTTTGTATTCCTTGTAAATTTCCTCGGCCTGATTGAGAAACGATTCCGACTTTGTCGGTTCGGTCCATTGAAACCAGACGATTCCCAACTGATTTAGCGCGCTCAACGCAGGCAGAACACCTTGCGGCGTCGCCTCTTTGCCGGACAGAGCATCGACGCAGCGCATCAAATTTTCCTCGCCTGTTTTGAGCTCTTCGTTATCGATCGAAACTATACCTATGTCGAGCCAAACGATCGCGAGCATCGCCGTCAATTGGTCGTCGCGTTTACTTTCGTCGTTCAACGCATCCTCGAGCTTTATCTGCATCTCTTTGAGTATATCGACCGCCTCATTTTTCCGCTTGAGCGTGGATTCGCTACCGGCGAGAGTCTCGTCTTCTCTTGAGTCGAGCAATTTACGAACCTTTATGTACTTTTCACGGAGATCGTCCAGAAAATCATTGCGATCAGCGCTGGTATCCATTTTTCATAGACGAATAATTTCGTTATTGTCGAATTGCGTTATTGCGCCTGGTGAGAGGTTATGTTGCTCGCTGGAGTTTCTTCCTGGTTGTCAGTTCAACGAGTTACTACGTGATAAATAAAACTGTGATAATATTTCGGGCTCTGTTGAACAGCACGCTTGCCAGTTCAGATTTCAATTCTACTCGTGCAACAGCACATAGTTGCTCTGGATTATTTGTTATTACCGTTTACGTTGACGTTCGATAAAATAGCGCTTCAAGGTTATGCGCTGACAGACCCTCGGAGGTACGGCCCAGTACGGCCTATACGGCTTGCTCTCAGTGATATCAATCGGTAAGTAACGGGTAAAATAACCGCAGCTGGTGATAATATTTCTTCTTCTTCTATCCTTTTCTCCTGGCTTTCGCCATCTACTGACAGCATGTGCCACGGTGATAATATTTAATGATAATATTTATCTTGCTCACAGTGATATCAATCGGTAAGTAACGGGTAAATAACCGCAGCTGGTGATAATATTTAACGGTTGGGTAATTACTAATTATATGGATACAAAAAGTCTTCAAATAGTTTAAAAAAAAACAAAGTGTACTCTGTATATCACAATGGGCGTCAATAAATATCTTTTTAATCCAATATTTTCAAAATATTTAATTTATGTCAAGTCGATAATTCGATGCGCAGTAGGTGTATGTATGTGCACATCGCCACTCTTGACCGCCGAGCGTTGCAAGGAATGTCGCAGACTCCCCACCAGAGGTCAGACACCGGAGAATGTAAACAGGCGTACTTCCCGAGCCGGCAATTCCGTACAGTCGGTATTTCGTCATTTTTCCCAGTTCCTCACAACAAGTACGTTCATCAACACGGTATCGCTGTACAATTTTTTTAACCGAAGACCCGCGTCGCTGTGACAGTCACCTTCAATGTGTTCTATGTGCCTCTTTCGGTGATTTATAAACCAATGTTAGTTCCATAAATTCAATTTGTTTTGTTTTTCGAAAAGATAAAGAGAATCAATTAAAAATGACGAACACGTGTATTGTGTTCGATTGCATGAGCGGAGACGAGGATAGTGGAGAACTAAGTCATTTCTTTCGGGTGCCGAGAGACTTGGAATTACAAAAAAAATGGGCACAAGCAATTCCAAAGGTAAAAGAGCCTTTAACAACCGAACATCTCGTATGTGACAAACACTTCTTGGAATCGGAAATGATCCGATATTATATAGTCAAAGATGATGCGGGGATCGTTGTCAAAAAGGTACGTTACTTTAATATTCTTTGTTTTTTATATTAATGCTCTTCTGTTGTGTCCTTCGTGGTTATAACCAATGTGAAAGTATCCTTGCCGCCGTTCGCCGGCCCCAAACTTGTTATGCCCCCCCCCCCCCCCCTCCCTCCTTCCTTCAAAATAGCGTGTTTGGTGTTACTGTAGTGACGAGCATGAAACATTAGCTCGCCGGAGATATATTCACATAAAATTAGCTAATGGGTTAACGCAGTGTGCATACTTGATTTTTTCTGCTTCTAGAATCACGAAAAATGTTGTTTGGTACACTATAAATATATGTCAGATATGAGATACGCTTCAGATAATGCACGAACTATCTCGCTGGGATTTCCACACTCCCCCCCGCTATTGCTACCACAAATATGACTGGCGCCGAAGTGACTCGGCCCGGCGCAGGCGAAACCGCATCTGATAGTTGTCCCATAGCTATGATGCGTCATTTGAACGATGTGAGTGAAAAAAAGAATGCCGACCTTACCGACTATAACTGTTCTCTCACTATTTGCGGATAACGTATGACGCACATTAGTTGGCGTCCTAATCGTATGCGACCTATACGACATCGACAGAATATGCATAAAGACCTTGCGTTTGGATTATCATTTTTCGCAGAATTATTATTTGCATGTCTCCTTTTTTTAAAGACACATGCCGCTGGCTCCTGTATACCGTTAAACCTATTAATAGTTAGCTTCGCCATAATCGCGAAGTACCAATCGCACGGCCGCTTGGATGTTGAGATAGCTCGCAACAGCTTGTGAAAATTCTGCGTCATATTCAACAATACGCAGTGTTATCGAACATCCCAAGAGCACGTTCGATCCTATCGAGTTGCCCACCGTCTTGAATCTAATCTTTGTACACTTACATCATGGCTCACGATTGTAGCTGCCTTTAACTACGATCGTCGAACAGCATGACTTGTATGATAAATGATCATGTGTAGTATATCTTTAGATTACTTACCGCCTATTCAAGCAGAATTTAAGAAATTCGTAGCTAATAGCTCTCGTCGAAAATGATCAAACCATATCGGATTGATATTCATTGAATTATCCAATTTATCCGACAAATTCGAAATTATTTAGGTGCCGTATGCATATCCGAGGCTTACCGATACGGCAGTTCCATCGATTTTTCCGGGTTTTGAAATACGACGGAATATCGAGAATCCGGAACCGCTACAGAGGACTATTGGGCGTGACGTAAGGATTTACGACAAAACATTATTCTTTTCCGAACGTAAATCCATGAAAATAAATAAAACAGTTGTCGACATTTAGGTTGTAATTTACGATAATCCGGTCGCTGATGCGTACACCCATGCAGTCGTTTATCCGATTTGGCCAGACACATACAACATTGGCCACGCTACATGCGTACATGGCCAAAATACTAGACCCGAGGTAATAATTATATGTGGATGTTTACCACGGAATTATATTTATACTGATGCATGAAAAGTGCTACTTTTCGTGCCTGTCGAGAATGGCGAAAGTGGAGCTGTACAGCCAAGTGTTTTACTATAAATACCCGGCGCATGCGCACATCGGTCCTCTTTTACTTTACACACCTTTGAGCGTGCGTAAAGTACGGCGCATACGGCGGAGTAGCACTTCTCCTGCATTCGTTACAAAAAATATTATGCTATACTATTGCGGTGTAGCGAACATTATACACGGACTGTCAAGTGAATCGTGTGAAGCGAGTCAAGTGACTCACTTCACAGCGTGCTTATAAAGTTCGCTTTACCGCATTTGTATTGCAAATTACTATTTCATAATCGTTACATTTCATGTCTAGCCGGTCGACCAGATTTCCAATAATAATCCAACGAACAATGAGACGTCTACAGTGATTTCGGCTCCCGAGGGAACTACTGCTCACGATTCAGCGGATCTTGCTGCCACAGTCGCGAGACCTTCTGGCGATGGCCAAAACGTGATTGCCGACAAATATTTTTCGAAATTTAAAATCCAATCTGAAAAAATGTTTGACATTGCAATCGTGGTGTCAATTTTGTACAAATTGTATATGGACGATATATTTAAATAATATGGACGAAAAATATATGAACGATATATTTAAATCAAAGGAACTTCCACCATTTCAATATTTCAATAATTTTTACGTTGATTTGGAACTGGATACAAAGTTGTATAATTACAATCATTATGTTTCTATTCAGGTTATTAACGAAATTTCCGGCGATTCCACTCTGATGGGCGGCGACATATCTCAGAGTATTACCAGTCCTCCAAATGTTTCAGTTGACGGTACCACAGATATTGCCGCTCAAATCACAACGTCTTCCGGGGACTACCAAATCGTAATTATTGACCACCTTTTTTTACAATTTTGAATATGAGGCATTAATTTCTACATTAAATCAAAGTAGTAAATATGAACAAAGAAAAACATATTTTTGAAGAAAAAAAATTCTTCTCAAAAGATATGTAAAAAAATTCACACCGAATCCGACATGCCCGATGAAGGAAACGAAATTCAAATTGGATGAGCTTGTACTAGTATTATCAAAGCTTTGATTTGTACGTCGAATTATAAGTCGGTAAAGCCTTCACCTTCATAACCGTTTTTTCTCTTAAGGTCGGTAACGGGATTTCTGAACAACCCGGTATAATCGGTACTGCGTCAATTGGGAATACTTTCCTCCCCCAGAATGATACAGCTACCGATACGATGAATCTCGTTGGCTCCACATCAAACCCAGGGTGGGAATGGGAAAACGTGATTGTAGACGAACCTGTGTCGGCCTTCCATGAGATTTCTACAGCGTATGTTCCGACAGTTGGCGTAGACACCGGTTGTTGTGCCAATGCCAACGATGATTGTTGTTGTGATGACCGCGATTGCAATTGCTGTGATGACTGCGATTGCGATGGTTGTGGTGACTGCGATTGCGGCGGTTGTGGGGACTGCGATTGTGGTGGCCTCGACTGCGGTGGTTGTGACTGCAGTGGCTGTGACTGCAGTGGATGTACCATAATGTAAAATAAGTGACAAACCTTCAGTTCTCGGGCATATATCCAATGACAAACTGCTCTAAGAACTTTCCTGCAGGAGGAAGAACAAGACAATATTTTAACGGATCCGATAAGAGAAATGTTCAAGTTCAAATATTACCAAATTCTACCTCGCTATGGTTAACTTCATAAAAATTGCCACCTCCCAGATAGACAACTGACGGCACGGGATCGACTCGGTGATAGCACGGGACCGGGCTTCGTGCCGGCACAATGCAGACCTGTACGTCCGCATGTGACGATATTGTGACGGCAAAGCATTTTTATACCGAAAGCTGCTTGCACAGTTCCATCTTGTCGTGGAGCGCCACAATCTTGACGTGAAGCTTCACAGTGAGCTGGAACTGTGCAAGCAGGTTCTGGTATCAAAACGCCGTGCCGTCACATTATCGTCACGTGCGGACGCACATGACGATATTGTGACGGAATGGCGTGGCGAATGCATGGCACGTTTTTCTATCTTGGCTTGTTGAGCAAGCCAAATTAACGTATATTGCTGTATCGCTTTTATACAGTATATTTTATTATATTTATATTTATATGGACTGACAGCGGTGGATGCGCGGTTGGCGCACGGCTCCGGTGGTCTCCAAAGTCAAGCAAGATCGTTCGCGGTCAGTGCTTGGATGGGTGACCGCTTAGCCGTGCGCTAGCTGGCACATCGACCGTTGAGCGGGAGGCGCTTTCTTCTGAAACTTTCGTGTTTCTGCATTTTACTCAAAGTGCAAAAATACCGAAGGATCAGTGGAATATGACCGTCTGTACCGGCACGGGTTTTCCGTAGTTTCCCCTTGTCCCCGGCAAATGCGGTACAGTGTAGCTAAGTCGGCGACGGACGCACTGGAAGTTAGGTAGCTTAGCTGAGTGCGGGTAGGGAGTGCTAGGGGGGAATCGGGATGGGGTTCCGGATAAACCCAGAAGGGTATACGGTGGAAAAATGGAACAAATATTTAAAAATAATATATTTATATGTTTGTTACTCTGTGATAACATATGTCTTTAAAGAAAAGAGATAAAAAATCCATGTCAAGAACTCACCATATCTCGTCGCTACGTGCATCAGAGCTGTTACTGAATTTGCGCTTGACTTACGTCTTTTTTTTCATTGTTTACTTAAATTTATTTTATTAACATCGCCATCGTTTCTATGCCGCATACCTTATATTCTGTAATTCGATCATAGCTTTTATCACAAGCTGCATTTGAGATAATTCAATAGAAAAATTGAAAATTTTCTTCGTAACGTCATTTCCGGTCGGAAAATGAGATTTTCAAACCGGAAGTGAAGTGTTTCCGGTACGACGTCTGTTACGTTCTGCCTCCCATTTGCTATTTTTTTGTGTATTTTATTTATTTTCTTCGAACATTATTTTCACCAAGTTATCTTCTCACCCTCGAGCGTTATCGAGTTATTTCATTACTTTTTGTGAATTCGATGGTGGTTCGGTGGGTGGCCGAATCTGTTAAGGGTACTATTATTGTATATAGGGGTAGTATTATTGTATATTCAAAAATTGTATAGTAGTATATTACGTCCCAATTGTATATATGCCTCGTGTTTTCGATCCACAACTTGAATTTTGTGTAAAGGAGTTACTCCGTCAATAAAATAAATTAAATTAAATTAAATGTTCAATACTTAGGAAGAAGATTGCGTCAAGCGGCCAAAGTACGTGGTAATGAAAACACGACAATGTACGTAAGAGAATGAATAATGCCACAAGCCTTGGCGATAACGTTTCAGACTTCTAATGAGAAGTCGACTAATGAGACGGCTTGAGGCGTCGCGCTTATTGGGCGATCTTCACGCCTCAGTGGGCAGTCGTTGGCAACGTAAGTCAAGTGGCTACCACAGGAGACTCGACTAGCGACATCTTACCGTTGACGTAGATTACGCGTTCGAGCACCCCACCTTTTCCAGTTTTGGCGAGCTGTAGGGAATACGATTCTACAGATATACATATTCCGTGCTATTACTTATTGGATTAATTCTGAATTTGATTGTTACAAAAAGTGGGGTTAGATTTTTGTTTGTAAATAAGTCGTTGCAGTGCTCAAGTTTATGTTAATTAAAAGCTTAACTGTGATCGATGGAAACATTTTGAAATTCGGATGTGACTTATAGGTTAATTGTCTGCACCGAATGTTTTATGTATCTATTACTGTCACACGGTAAAAAATAGTTCAAGCTATCATGCCTTTCAATACGGATGTGGCGGCGCATCAGATACAAGTATGCAACCCTTCAACTTTTGCAACTTCTTTTTATTTTCGATCGCTTCCTACGTCAATGAGAATAAAAGTCCAATGAAAATTTACTAGTCAATCAAGCTATTGTTGCAAGTTTTTCTTTTTTATCTAATCTAATGTTCATTTATAATTGTCGAGCGCTTTGTAGCCATCGTCGGTTAAGAATTTCTTTATAACTACTGTTGTGTGTAGTTATAATATATAGAAAAGTTTGACACAAGATAGTGAGAAATCTAAAAAAAATAAAAATCGTCGATAACTTAGTGCGCATATGTATCGACGAAGGACTTTTTTTTTCTCGCGAATTCTTCATTATTTACCGGTCAATTTGGATGAAAGAAAATCGGCGCCGCATTTGTCTGTCAATTGTCGATACCCTAATTTTCTATCAATTCAATAGCTTTATACCTTAGAATAAATACTCCGTGTTTATTCTACGTAATATTCTGATAATTTCGTATGCTTTTTTAAGGAACGTTTAAAATATATATACCAAACGGTTCGCGACATAGAGATCGAACGTAACCGTTCAGAACAAAGCCTGAACGAAGTTATAAAGGCTCATGAAAAAGTAACGCCCGACGACAAGGTTTCGCCGTACTATCAGCAAAAATTGCGAAATCTTTACAATACCGCGGTACAAGATGCCCAAAGGGAAGAGGATCTGTTGCGCAAAACACTCGTGAAGATTAACGAAATACGAGCTATAAGAAATGAACGAAGAATTCAGGTGTGTTAAGGTCCAATTTGTAGTCGTAATTTCAATCTCAAATTCGTTTTCAGGTCTGACCTCAAGTTTCGAGCACCTGGAACATGTATATATTAGGGTGTTTCACAAAAAGGACATTCTTTTTTTTTTTTATTTCCCTCCTATCCTTTTAAATTATAGATTTCGATCTGAAATTGAACCTCATGAAAGGTGGTCTCTAGGAAAAATTCTAAGAGGTGCTGCATTCGACATTTGTGCCCAAAAAATGCGGCACTTTTTAAACGCAATTATCAACGACCGTCTCTCGCAAGATTTTTTTTAGATCGAAATATATACTTCTACGGGGTGGGAGATTAACTTTTTGTCATTTTTTGTAGTGAACCCAAGATACATATTCTTAAATTATTATTTTTTATTTGTATATAGGAAACTCGAAAAATGTCCGGTCGTGTGAATTTGTTGGAAAAAATTATTTCCACCCTCAAAAAATATAGATTTTAATCTCAAATTGAACCTCGTGAAAGACGGGCCCAAGCAGCAAAATCCTAAGAGGTGCCGCATTCAACGTTTTTACCAAAAAAATTCGACAACTTCTTTGTTTTGGGTATAAACGACGAATGCGGCATTTCTTAAGTTTTTTTGCTTAGGACTGCCGTTCGCAAGATTCAATTTCAGATTAAAATCTATACTTTTGGAGGGTGGAAAGGATATTTCTCAACAAACGCACCCTACTCAACATTTTTAGAGTTTTCTATATACGAATTTAAAAATCGAAGTCTTTTGTGTATAATACAAAAAATGACAAGAAAATTAAGCTCCCACCCCGTAGAACTATATATTTTGATCGATAAAGAAATGCTGCGAAAGGCGGTCGCTGACAATTAAGTTTGAGAGGGGCCGCGGTTTTTGGGTAAAACGTCGAATGCGGTACCTCTTAGGATTTTTTGCTCGGTACCGCCGCTCGCGAGGTTTAATTTGAGATGTACTTTAAAAAAGTGGGAGAAATTTTTTTTTTTTAAATGCCTTTTTTGAAACACCCTAATATACATTTTCCTCTAACAATTGTTTTTCCAATCTAAGTTAAATAAGATATGATTTATTATGCATTTGTGGTATAGGCTCGAAACGCGGGAAACAAGGAGACGATACGGCGAGGAGCATTGATGAAAATGTTGTTGAGTACCGCCCAAACGTTGCCGCTGTATATTGGAAAAACTCCGGGGGCGAAAGCTCCACCTTTGTGCGGCGCGGTGCCGGCCGAATCCACATACATAGCTAAAGTCAGTTTGACTTCAAATATATCTTTAGTTTTCATATCATACCATTATCTATCGATGTTACACATAACACAATCTTCGACGCGCAATTTTTTTTTAAATTCCTAACGCCTTAATTTTTTTGTCGTTTCTATTATTGTCGATTCTATTTTTGAAAATAGATGGGCGACATGGTCGCGGCATTAGTGAAAGGCTCGGAGGAAGAGGAAAATTGGATTTTAGCGGAAGTTGTGCACTTCAGTCCAACGGCTAACAAATACGAGGTGGACGACATCGATGAGGAACAGAAGGACAGACACATACTTTCAAGACGACGAGTTGTGCCGCTGCCACTCATGAGAGCTAACCCGGAAACTGACGCTCATGCCCTGTTTTCCAAAGGATCAATAGGTTTGGATAATTAAATAAATTCCTCGGTTATTCAATATCAAAATCAATTAATGTATTATTCGATAGGTGAAAAGAATCACAATATTCAGGATTTTTTTTTGCATCTTATATATAATAAGTTATCGACCTATACGTTTGATACCTAAATACGCTTAACTTTACAGTTATGGCGCTTTATCCTCAAACTACCTGTTTTTACAAAGCGGTCGTGAATCAGTTGCCGGGTACCGCGACCGAGGAATACGAAGTGTTGTTCGAAGATGCAACATACTCGGATGGATACTCCCCTCCACTGAACGTCGCTCAACGTTACGTTATATCCATAAAGGAAAATAAGAAGAGCAAAAGCTAAATACACATTTCGTTCATAATTAACGATAATTAGATAGTAAGTATTGTAATTGCGTGTTAATAAACTTGGTACCCATCTTAACAGTACGTGCATTGACGACACCTAATATTTTTCAAACAAACGAAGAAATTCGAAAAGAACTTTTTCGTTAATAGATTATTAAAGATTACATTTATTTTATCACTCAGTGCTCGTGATTAATAACGAAAAAAAAATTAGATGGTTTTTGTTTACATTTCTTCGTCAAGATCGAATTCTTCTTCAGGAAAATCGCCGCTCGCTATGTGGGCTGGTTTAACGAATCCGCCGTATTTCGGAGCACACTCGAAATACCTTTTACCATTCACCCTGCGACATGGACAAAATGAATTAATAGTACGTCAAAGAGTTCTGTGTATGAAAATACGTCCGTCGTTTGTCGCTACTTACATTCCATCGTTTTTTCCTAGAGGCTCGTCATATTTCACACCGACCCACCAACCTTCCTTGAAGTCGGTTTTACCTTACGAAAAGATAACATTTCGTATTATTATTAAAGTACTCGCGATACGAATATTAACGATTGAATACTTACCGACATACATGATGGTCGCGCGTCGCTTTGGTTGCAAGGGAACTCTTACTTCGCAACGCTCGCCGACCTTCAAGGTACTCGCCAGTGCTTCCTCAGCTTGTGTCTCGCGTAATTTCTCATCCATCTTTCGTCGCATGTCCTCTTCGTTGTATTTTCCGAGTTTGTTCTTTTCGAGAAAAGCCTTAACCGTGTCTGAAATTTACGTATAAAAAAAGAACCCCCATTATTTGTTTTATTATTATCACTGAAATTTCTTTGATGAATGAATAGTGATCTGCATAAGTTTGCATAAATATTGACGCCTTTTAATGCAGCCCTACGGTGAGGATCGATTTCGTCCGTTATTCTTATCTTTCAGCGTACCACCCGAGCCGCTCGATTGTTTAGACTACGCCGCGACTCTCCGGGCCCCGCACTTGAGGGGGTCTTAAGTGTGAGGTCCTACGCGATGAATTTCTTTCTTCGCCTTTGTCCATGCGTTTTACTCGTTCGTCAGTCAGTCGAGCCAGTTCCTCCGAGTCGAACAGACGTCTATCCTCCGGTCCACTCAACTTCGATCTCCTCATTGGTTAGGCACAACGTTCGTATTAAAAGAAAAGGTGCAAAGTAATTTGCACATGGCTTCCTTATTTATTATAATTTTGCGCATAACTTTCTCTATGATAAAGTTCATTGATCGATTTTGGCTTTCTCATAGAGGAAGCTATACGCAAAATTTTAATAAATGAGGAAGCCTCATAGAGCCTCATAGAGGAAGCGATGTGCAGATTACTTTGCACCGTATTCATAACATAAAAAAATTTTACATCGTACAAAATTGAAACGATCAAAATTTACTGCTAAATTTATGGTAGAAAATGGCTAACTAAAATTTGCGCAATTTGTTGTTTTCAGACTATTTTCAATCTCTTCTTCACCGCTGATTACGAAACTGTAACTCAATTTACTCATAGCCTGATATTTGATTCAGAAACTCGTGTCAAACGTAAAATACAAACTTTTCGAAAAATTTCAAAATTTCATAAAACTTAAACGATTAATCTGTTTTTTTTTTCGAAATTTCATACCAAACATTGTACGGTATTACTCCACTCCCGTGTCAAATTCACCTTCATTGTTCATGAGATGCAACTTTACTCCAATGAAAAAACGTGGCCACTCTAGTAGCATACCAAATTTTAACTCGGTGCCGGAAGTCGTTTCGGAGTTATAATCGTTTTAAACAATGCAAATCTGTTACACACACACCCACACACGCACGTATATGGACGGATAAAAATCGCATTTCTCGACGTTTTGGACTACTTCCAGTACGCTGATACTAAAATCTCGATGTTTTTTTTACGATTCCATAGCTTCCTCTATGAGGAAGGAAAAAATCTATTCTCTCTTATAGTTTTGCCAACTGTAATTAAAATTTTCGTAAAAGTTGTCGCAGCTAAATTAAATTCGTTGTATCGTATTCTAGATATACTTTCTTTGTCAATTAAAAATCTTTCTCCATCATGAATCAAAATTCAAAAAAATCCGTAATAAAAGCCAAATTTTTCCGAAAGATGAAAAGTAAAAAGGTTACGTGCACGAAATTTCATTTGCAGCCCCTTCTTAATTTCGTTATTTGCACAGATTTTTAAGTTAATAATTTTTAACATTTATTCATGTCTTTCAGAAATTTTTCGTGCAAGGCCGAGGAAAAAATTGCCGCGGTTCGAAGAGTGTTTCCGGTCAATCGGTTCTCCACCGGCGAGGCAGAAAGCATACCGGAACTTTTTTGCCGTAACGCAATGCCAGGATACTTGAGCCTATCGGATGCATGGGAATTGATACCCCGATTCGATGGCGACGACCCTCATGACGCATCGGGCATTATAAAAGCATGTATGTACGTCTCAGCAAAAATTGATCCGGAGCATAAACAAGATTTGTTGGAATCCGTTCTGAACACAAAAATTCAAGGAACCGCCGCGATTGTTCTAAAGCGCAACGGAGTAACTACCTTCGAAGAGCTAAAGATTCAATTGCGCAAATTGTATCCGCTTAACAGACCCCTAATCGTCATAAGGTCCGAATTCAAAAATTGTCGACAGCGGAGTAACGAGAGTCTGAATGTGTTTATCATGAGATTGAAACGGCTCATGAACGAATTGACATCGGCGTGGTCCGAGGGCGTCAAAACGCCGAGGGAAAAGTGGACCGTACGAAAACTCGTGAGACACATGGCCTTGCAGATATTCGTCAAAGGTTTGAAAGAGATTTACAGAAACACCAAGAGACGCTGTTATCCGGAGCTTTCGATCGCAATCTTGGGAGCAATGGAGGAAGAAAAAGTACGAATATTTCCGCACCTGGACAAAATAACGTGCTACTGGTGCGGTAGCAAGGGCCACTTCGACGAAGACTGCTTCATCAGAATGTGGGTAGAACGGAACCGTCAGCGTGTACAAACGAGGCGGCTACGAGCTCGCGGTGGAAGAGGGGAATAATTCTAAATAGCGAAATTATACGGATAATCGAATGGTGAAGTATTCCAACGAGCCTTTTTAAAATGACTGCATTAAGATGGGTTCGCATTCGTCGACAATGTTAATGCAATGATTTTCAAAAAACTTGTTTCACACTTTTGCAACTTTCGCTGCAAGGGCTGCTCATATCAAAACCGTTTTTGCCTCATTTTATTTTAGTTGTCACTAGTTCATAAGTGTCGTTTATTTTTATATCTTATCAAGAGGCACGGTAATGTCTCGACGCCAAGTAAAAAAAAAACTGAATCTTCTCAGTCGCAACCAGAGCTACAAATCTTAACTTGATTACGACGGCTCCGGTTGCCGTGCGGCAGTACACGAAATTCTGGCCGTCAGCAAAAATGTGTGTGTGTGTGTTTTTTTTAATAGTCGTGTCACCTTTGTTTGATAATTTCATCTACTTTTTTATCTCTATAAATACACCAAAAGACTAAAACTTTTTTAGAGTCTAGCTTATCATATTCTGATCATGCTTGTTGTTCACTTTTAACTTTAGTTAAGTTTATTTGGGCCGAAGACGCGAGACGGGAACGCGAGAGGTGCTCCGCTGAACGCGTTAGTCAGTGTGCGAGTGAGAAACGCAGATAAAGCAAGCGGCCAGACAGACATAGAGTCTTTCGTTTATTAAATTTATCTCGGAACCTCGATCGTGAATGTCTTTGAAATTTGGACACAATCTATGTGACAGTACGCTCTTCGCTGTGGTAGGTTTTTTATTCAAATCTAACAGACATCGGCGGAGAAAATAGCTGTGTTCTGTTTTTACCGACTGGTTTCCAAAACGTTTACACGGTACCTCATGTAGCACACATGATGTACGTGTGTACACACATTGCTAAAAAACTACATGGTTAAAAAATTTCAAACGATTCAGCGTGTCTTTGCCCGTAAAGAAGCAAGGTTTTATAGCGATTTAAGAGAAACGCGTTTGGACCCAAATATTGTTAAAAGAATATTGAATCAATTCTGAAGACACTAACTTAATCTTTGAACCACTTAATCTTTGAAACACAAACACTTTTGTTTTAAGGGAAATTTTTAAATCACAGAACAAAGTATATACTGTACCGGATCGTTTGGAGTATTCCTCCTCCGATATTTGAAATTTTTCAACAGCTGACAAATCATCCACGGGAAGAAACGTATCGACCACCTAGGGATGTAGCATTATTATATAAAATTTAAAAAAAAAAAATTAAACTTGACCAAATCGTTTCCTCTAAATTAATGGTCTTACATGCAACCTCATTCCATCGTCGATGGGATAGGAACCCAGCAGACGCGACCCATCGTCCGGTTTACATACAATTTGATTATTTTTGTCATAGACCTCGAGTCGCATCGTCGACCGATTGCCACCCGTCAGCAACTCCAATTTGCCCTGAAAAAGGAAAATCAGTACAGCATTCTATATAAGACTATATTGCCTAGTTAGTTTATGCGGCTTCTCTCTCCTCGGTTAACAATAGATAATACGAATTAAACTAATCTGATACTTGGCACAAAAACCTCATTCTAGAAAACATTCAAATTACGAGATAAATAATAATAATAATAATAATAATAATAATAATAATAATAAAATAATAATAACATTTAAAAAAAGGAAAGCAAAGTTTCAGTATAAAGTTCATCTATAATGGATTAATAAAAAGATTTTGTTATAAAAAATGAAAAGTCAATGCGTACCTTAAAGTCATCGATAGTTATTGACTTTTGAAATCTTCTTTCGGCGCAGCACAAATCATTGCCGGAATTGGTTATCAACAAATTGACGAAATCTGACGTCACGACGCTATACATTTTAACGTTTCAGACGGTGAGTATAATTCGATATTTATTAGAACGATGCAATTCCGAATTCAGAATAATTTATTTCGCAAATGCTTCATATAAAGCCCATATAAAGTGACAGTTGACAAAACCAGCCTACTGGCACACGGCGGATAGCTGGCCCTTCGGGATATCGCCAGCCGCTAGGGGCGCTGGCGACATCGGATCGTCTTGGCGATCCGAGTTTGCCACTATTCTATTCAAAATAACTATGTATGCTTTTTATATTAAGCATTTCATTTATGCGGGAAAAATCGTTTTTAACTGTAAATAAATAAATGGGAATGTTGAATGTATAAATAAACAATAGTCATTGATAAAAAATATAGACATTTTTTATTAAAAATATAGAATTTTTAACTGAAACAAAAATTCATTTTTTTTTAGCTGACGCCGAATTTCGATGTTTCTTTTTTAATTGGTTCGTTTTTTGTTGTTCAGCTTTCATGTGCCTGCAATGTTGTTGCATACGCATCGTAACTTCTTAACTTTCCCAGAGCCTTTTCCCGTGCTACTTTGGCAGCGCAAAGTTTCTCTCGTAACCGAATCAATTTCCTCTTCTGCGTCGGAGAATTTGGAGCACTTGATTTTTTTTTTATTTACGCCCGTTCTCCACCGGCGAAACTTTGTTGCAAGCGTTTTTTGCGTAACTCGGCAAACCTTGGAAGTGGTGACCTTCGAAAGCAAAATATTACACTCGTTGTGACGCCACGTGTTAGTGATATCTTTGCTCTCTAACGCGGATGAAGTCGTTTTAACAGTCGTTTTACCGGACGTATTTTTGTTCGAAAACTACCGGTCGTTTTCTCGGCGGTTTCGATGGTCGCAGAATCTGCAAGGGATGTTTGCGGACCTGGCATTTTTTTTTTCGACATTATTAATTGCAACTTCGGCTCGGCGATACTGTGCTCTCTCGTCATACTAAGCAAGATTATCATTGACGTCTTTGTTGTGCCGTTTCACCGTACGAATTACGCTTGTCATAATTGACTGCCGAGGATCTCGAGGCTGGGGGCAACCCATTGATCTCTTTAGAGGCTCTCCCGTGCTTTTTAAACAGAAACTGTAGGAGTCTTTTCCGATCGAATAAAATTGATTTGTATTAAGGTTGATTTTTAGTCATATTCTTTTTTTTTATATTGAAATTTTATACTGGCGTAAAAGTGCAAACTGCCTTATAATACAATATCTTTCTATTGTCAATATTATGTTTGGCCGATATATGAATATCGTCCTGTAAATGGGTTATGCCCGTGAATATAAAAATAAATAAATAAATACATAAATATATTAGCAACGATAGCGAGCGTATTTCGGTATATGGTATTTTATTTTTTGACTTTTATAGATTAAATGTTATTTTCTATGTAAAACGATATATCCGTGGTTATTAATAGCCAAATGCAGTGCTAATACAACAACTCTCAAACACATGTTCTGGTTTATTCGACTGAAAATGGTCATCGAACGGCACCGGTTTCAGGCTAGTAAAGTAGCCAATCAGGGAGTATTTCTTGAGCGACAATAATACATATAGAAAATGCGAGTTATTTTATTCGTAGATTTTTTTGAAGAGGGTTTAGGAATGGTCGGGTTTTTCAACCTTCGATTTGGTATGGAATACCTCTTATACATGAGAAGGAGTCTACCAGGATTGATATTTACTACCATTCATCTGCCTTTATTCCCTTATCCGTGATGTATTATACGTATACGCTACAATAAAACGGAGTACAATACTTAATATTCGTAATCTTGCTAACACGGGCAATATATAAGCGCGAAATAGTAATTTTATATCGGATCGCGAGATTCTCTATCCTGTTGCATCATACGTGTGCTTCCGGCATCCGACGATTAAGAGCGGCGAATCACGGTATTCGATACGAAGTTCTCATTTGAAAAAAGAAACGAAAATTAATTAAATTCGAATGCGTCTGTCGAACAGTTAATAGAAATTCATTAGCCATCATTACGTACTGACAAAAAAATCTGTCCGTGCTGGAAACTCGTTCTAGAGTTAGATCTGCAGCTTCCACTCTGTTTTGATTAAAACACGGTCGATATATTCAAACTATTTTCCTCTTATTAACCTACAAACTTAAAACTCTACATAGAGTAATCACGAACAAATTGGAAAAAACAAAATACCATTAAGATTTCCGGCAGTGATCTTCGATGCGTACATAAATCTAGAAGTATATACTGTACACGCGGCTCTCGATCGCCGCAGGTACCTTCGCACAATATACAAAAAAAAACCAAGTAAAATCGGCTTTTTTCACCCATAATTATAGCCCGAATTTCAGAACCGTCTTTTCAAAACATTTTCTCATCTTTTGATTTTCGACTTTGTCGATTTTTTTTGTTGTTGTGAAACCAACACACAATTACGACATCGCTCGTTACTGTAATCGAAAATGAAAATCGTGTCGGCAGTTCAGCTCTAAAATTGACTTCCAAGATAAAACATTTTTGGTTCATAATTAAATTGTAGATTTATGTTCGATTTCAGTAAAGAGTATTGTCGCTTTGTCTGTGAGCTTCGGTTTCAAAATTTGAGAAATGTTTTTTTTTTATTTTTTATATGGTTCGGAAATTCGGATCTTTCGTGCTATTCTTTCTCCAGTCCGTCTTTCGTGTTATTTGATCTCCAGTCCGATGAATACTTTCTTGTTGCGGGAAAATTTTGGGTTTGCCGATTCGCCAGTACATCCCGTCGATAGTTCGACAGATCGACGCTCGCAACAAAGGATACATGTTTTTCGAAATTGATTTTATATTCGATAAATAAGGAGTATTAGTTGTCATCGGCGTCGTCATCGTCGTCCGATATATATTTCTTGTTCACGCGTTTTCGGCGCACTCCTCGTCCCTCGCTTTTACGTCCTTTCATCTTCATCTTCATTCTCACGCTCGAGTCCGCATCGGAGACGTCGTCACCGTCACCTGCAGAGTCCGAGGAATCTTCTTATAATCATTATAAAGCCTCGTTACTTCTCATAATAACGCATAACATCGTCCAAGCGGACCATAGTCGAGATTTTGTTCGAATTTGTTGAAACGCCTATGCGATACAAAAAAGTTTTGGAACTTTCTGATATAATGTTCAGCGCACGAGATGCTAATTCAGAGTTATAGCTCGATACTTAAGCTTGCGCAGTTCGAATTTTTAAAATATTTTCATCGTTTAATTGCCGAGAAGTATCTCGAGCATAGCGAAATAAAATAGTTTCGTTCGTGAAAATTTTATCCGACAAACGATACTTTTGTTAAAATGAAAATAGAAAAATTTTATGCAAGCAGAATCGAAAGGTGTGTTATCGGGAATTATTATACAGTGAATTATGAGGAATTTCTTTCAATTAAATTATCTCGACTGGATGCGGATAACTGAATTGTTGATGGTGTCTGGATTAATAAGGAATAATATATATTTTTAAAAGAGAAGAATTAAAAATGGTAGAAACCTTTATCATCACCGTCCGAGTTGTCGTTGCCCTCGGCCTCGAGACGTTCTCGCGCGTTCGTGAATACCGACTGAAGTACTATCGAATCTTCATGTATCAACGAGGCTTCCTCGTTGTAGATCTGGGCATTCTTGCACAACTGCATGAAATCCTTTTCCAGCTCGTCGAAGTCGAAGTACTGCGAAAAAAAATTCAATTATAAATTTAATTTTCAAAAACCATTTTTTCTTTTTTAATTAATTTTTCTTTACGTAATTTTTTCGTTCACCAAACAATATCACTCAAAAGAAATCTTTTACCTTTCCATCTTCGATCTTTTGCAGCAATTTGTTTATCGTCAGCGGTTTCTTAATTTTTTCATAGTAATCCGGAAGTTCCCTTCTCGACGGTAATTTCATGAATGGTTCGCTGAGCAATCTTCCATCCGTACTGTCGGTGTAATTGACCACCAGCATAATCAGTTTCTTCATTGATCTCTTGATCTTCGGATCAACGGACGATCCAGTACCGCGTCTCTTCTTCGGGGTCGGTTCCTCGTCTTCTTCGCCTCTCTTTCGCCTCTTTCTTGTCTTCTTCTTCTTCTTATCGTCTTCCTCCTCCTCTTCCTCCTCGTACTCGACGCCATCGTCGTCAATAGCTTTCAGCCACTCCTTCTCCGTCAAGCTGTCCGTGTAATCGACTTCCTTCCGCTGTCTCGAACCTCTGCCCAAACATCGGTCCTCATCTTTCTCGTAGCTCCAACTTTCAACCTCGTCGTCGTCTTTGACGAGCCAATCCGGAAGTTCGGACTCTTCCAGCAATCTTCCCTTCCTGTTGGCACCCAATTTGGCCTCCTCTCTTCGCCGCTGCAGATCGTGCTTCTGAAAACTCTCAAACTCCGCCTCGGATCTCGCGATCATCTGATTGACCGTCTCGTCGTCCGGCACTTCGTTCTCCTCCTCGTCGTCCGCATCGTCTTGATGCAAAATGCTCTGCAGCAATTGCTGCCGCTCCGAGACCGTCGACTTCTGATCAAACATTCCCGCCTGAATGACTTTCTCGTCCATGTTCAATTTGTACTTGGCCGCAGCCAGTATTCTCTCCTCAACCGAATTAACGGTCATCAATCGCAGAACTCGAACCTCGTTCTTCTGACCGATTCTGTGGGCTCTGTCCTGCGCCTGGAGATCCTGATGAGGATTCCAGTCCGAATCGAATATAATAACGGTATCGGCAGCTTGAAGATTCAGGCCGAGACCGCCGGCTCTCGTCGAGAGGAGAAACAGAAAATATTCGGAGCCCGGATCGTTAAATTTCTTCAACAAATCGCCCCTGTCCTCGGCTTTCGTCGTGCCGTCGAGACGAAGATACGTGAATTCTCGCCACGTCAAATAATCTTCCATTATCGTCATGAGCTGAGTCATTTGACAGAAGAGCAATACTCTGTGATTCGTTGCCTTGAGCTTTGGTAGAATTCTATCCAGAAGCTCAAATTTACCGGAAGCTCGGTAAAGATCCGGACCCGTTACCGTTGTTCCTCCAGGCTTCGTGCCAACGTGCTTGCAATATTTTTCCTCTATAGTTTGAAACATGAACGGATGATTGCAGAGTTTTCGCAACTGTACAATCGTGTTCATCAACGTCTTGGCACCGCCCTTGCCCTGTTTGCCCTTCTCCGAGCCGTCCGTGAGCAAAACGCCGCGGCTCTGCATGTGCTTGTAGAGAACCTTCTGTAGTCCGGACATGTCGCACTTTATAATGTACTCGACTTTGTCGGGTAGCTGGGACTCGACCTCTTTTTTCAAACGACGCAACAAGAATGGACGCAAAACTTTGTGCAAACGACGAATGATCAAAATTGCTTCTTCCTCGTTCAGTTCGACTTTTTCACCGGTCGTGGCGAACGGGGCGTTGAACCACTCCTCGAAAGTGCTGCAAGATTTGAAGATCGACGGCAGAAGGAAATTTAGAAGTGCCCAGAGCTCGGGGAGCTTATTTTGGAGTGGTGTTCCCGTGAGGAGAAGACGATGAGGCACGAGATAGTGAGTGTTCAGAACTCGGGTCAGTTTGCAGTGGTGATTTTTCATACGATGACCCTCGTCGATTATCATGTACTTCCATTGAAGTTTAGTCAAGACTCCTTTGTCTTTTATCACGTACTCGTAGGTCGTTAGGAGAACGTTGAAACGTGTCGCACGCATCTGGGCTTGAATGGCCCGTCTACCCGCTGGTGAACCTTTGTAGGATATCACAACGACAGTAGGCGCCCATTTCTCGAATTCGAGGACCCAATTCGACAAAGTTCTGCAAAGGAAAAAAAAAATTGTTGTTGTAAAATAAACATCAACGAGCGGTTTGGAATATCCAAGACATATATATGTCCCATCAGGAACGAAAGGGTTGGAGTTTTGGTTACTCACGAGAGAGGAACGATAATGAGGAAAGGTCCGTTTACTTTCTTCTTCTCCATGAGATACGTCACGAGGGCGATTGTTTGAATTGTTTTACCGAGACCCATCTCGTCGGCGAGGATGCCGTTTAGATTGTTGTTGAACAATGACACCATCCACTCGAGACCCTGAAATAAAAAATTGTCAGTAATGGGCAATCTCTGAGCAATCCTGTGCAATTTCGTAATTCGATCCGATGTACAAAAAAAAAAAAAAAAAAAAAAAAAAAAAAAAAAAAATAGAAATAAGATAATGTTGTTACTCTGTTCTTTGTGAATAATTTATAAGAACGAGATAGCATATCATGATAACCGAAGACAGAAGTGCGCGAACCTTTATCTGATACTCCTTGAGTTGACCATTGACCATGATGGATGCCTGCTCTGTGACGCCTTCGTGAACAGTATGAGCGATGCTGTAGTAAGTTTGTTCCTCCGTCTTGTACTCGTCGTCTTCGACTTTTGGTTTGTGGATCTTCTTCGTCTTATCTTCTTCAACTTCCCCCGCAACTTTTTCACCCTCTCCTTTTTCATTCGCCTTTTCCTCGCTTCCTTCCTCCTCCCCTTCTTCGTCTTCATCGCTTTCGGCGTCCACAGCTTCCCAACCGGGATGAGCCTCGAGAAAGGTGGCAAGTTGGCTCATAAGCGGAGCATCCTCGCCGGTCAAAGTTCGTCCGGTTGCCGTCTCGATAACGGAGACACGAGTGTCGTCGCCGCTCGCACCATCTTCGCCGTCCTGCATCCTCTTCTTCTGTTAAAAAAAAACAACATGAAATATTCTGCTTAGCCTTACTGACCCCCATTTCTTTTACGTTTTTCACGTTAAAAAAAAAACCCAGAACTAGTGAAACTAATTCTAATTATGACTAAATATCATAAATATCATATAATCTAATTATGACTAAAAATCATCGAATTCGAATAATTAGCATTACGATCGACGATTTTTCATTGAATTAATATTTATACGAAAACATTTATTCGCCACCTTCTTCCGCTTCTGTTCGTCGACCTGTTTCCTCTTCTGCTCCATCTTATGCTGCTTGACCATTTCCGTGAGATTGCTGATATACTCGTCGGTCTGCGAGAGAAGGAATGCCAAACGTTTGTCTTTCTTCTGATCGATGAGCTTTCTGTAGCCCTCCTCGTCCTCCGCCATGAGACGTCGCATACGCTCCTTCTCGATGCGCTCCTGTTCCTTCTTGTGCTCCCGCTCGGCGTTCGCGTGATAATTGAGCACAGCCTTGTTGAGACGCGCCAACTTCGCGACATTGTTGCGATGAAACTCTTTGAAGTCTTTGCCATGCTGGAGCACCGAAGTTACAAATTCCTGCAAAACGAAAAAAAAAAATCAAATTATATCACAACTGTGACAAATAGCGATGTATCTATGCGATGAAGTTAATAATTGATCGAAATCTACGAACTTGATGCTTCTGACGGCGTTTCAATTCCGCCTCGAGTTTCTGTTGCTTCTCTAATTTTTCCGTCGCTCGAGCCTCGCGCAGACCTTGCCGTTTCGTTCTCTTGTACGCCTTCACGTTGACCGCGGTCTCGAGTGTCGTATCTTTGCGGGCGCAAGCGATGTTCTGAGATAACAGTTACACAATGAGTAATAATTTATGGCGACGAACAGTGGGGAATATAATAATGAAAAGCATAAATTGACTACTACACCTCGCGTACCTCGGATCGCAATTGTCGCTGGAAATTCAAGACTCTCAGCATTCTCAGCTCTATCTGAGCTTGGATTCGAAGATCCTCGGGCATATTCGTCGGCAAATTGCTCAGCTGTTCCATCCTCAAACCTATTCGTGCCGCAATTCTAAAAATCAAATTAAATTCAATTAGTCAATTAAATTAAATAAAAAAAAAAAAAAAAACGATTGTCCTATTAAGTTTATAAAATCATCTATAAACTTTTCATCGACTTGCCTATTTTCGCGTTCTTGAAGAATCAGCAAGGGATCCAAGCCGACTGGTTTAGCGATGCAGGTTACGCGATTGGTTTTAGCTCCAGGCTGCGGTTGCTGTTGCTGCTGCGGCGCCTGTGCGCCGGGTCGCGGAGGACCAGGCGGTACTGCGGGGTTAGGTCCTGGAAGTTGTGGTCCTGCTGGAGATACCGAAGGTTGAGACGGGTCGATGGGACGCTGACCCATACCTGGAGGAGGAGCTCCACCTATTTGAATCCATTTCACCGTTACGACTTAAACCAGGATCATTCTACTCTACTTTTGCACATCGAATAGATCGGACAGCGTTCCACAAACTCGAATTACGGCATTCATGCGACACAGGGAAACCACGAATAAATGAATAAATAAATAAGTCAATGAATGACGTGTAGAATGTTTCTTTTCGAGAAGAATATAATATCCATTAATTCGCGACAACGTGTGATCGAAAAAAAATGCAACAAAAACAAGAGTAGTCACCTGGAACAAGCGTTTTTTTAAACCAAAAAGCATAATTTATGTAATTTATCAAAATTACCTTGAACTGCAAGAGCGAGTTGTTGAGACAATGGCTGATTTCTTGCTAATAATCTGTATGCCATTATTTGTACGCTGTGGATATTTTTAAAAAATGTTCCATTAGATCAGGAAAACCATATTTCCAACTGTGGTTAAAAATAACAATGGATTAGTTAAACATACCGCAGTTGCTGCAGCTGCTGTGAGCTGAAAGTCTGTTTTTCTCCCATGTTGCTGCCTTGTCGAGCTCTCAACGCGAGAAGCTGCGAGTAACGCGGATCTTCCTGAAGTCCTTTCTCTTCCATGGAGTCGATAGCTTTTTGCAGAGCGTTCAAATTTTCTTGTCCAGATCCAGTGGGCATCGGTGGTCCGCTTGGTGCAGCGGGTCCGCCAGTGGCGGGTCCCATCTGCGTGATTCCTCCAGGAGGAATTTGGCTGCTGGGTCCAACCGATGTCATTTGACCTGGAGAGCCGCCCGGTCCCATTGGTCCACGGGGTTCGTTCAGTCCCACTTGATTCCCCGGACCGCTCGGGCCTACCGGTCCACCGGGTCCGCTGCTAATGTTCATGAGTCCCACGGGTGCAACACTCATTTGCCCAGCTCCCATAGGGCCGGGGCCACCGGAGCTCATTTGCTCCGCAGATCCACTTGGAATTTGACCTCCTGGTCCGCTCATGCCCATCTGACTCCCCGGAGCTCCGATGCTCATCTGTCCGGGACCATTCGGTCCGATCTGCATCGGTCCATTGGGTCCCATCTGCTGCGGCCCACTCGGAGCCATCTGGCCGTGGCCGTTCGATCCCATTTGTCTCAATTCGCTAGTACCGCTCGACGGTCCCATCTGACCCGGTCCATTGGGACCCATTTGACTCGGCGAGCCGGATACCATTGGCCCGGAGCTCATTGGCGAGGGACAGCCCGGACCCATGTGGCCAGAAGCACTCTGCGGCATCGGACCACCCGGTGGACCCCCGCTCATGTGACCTGGGCCACTCGGAGGCATCGGACCTCCTGGAGAATTGCCAGGTCCCATTTGCTGAGCTTGAGGGCCGCCCAAGCTCATCTGTGGGCCTGGACCGGCTTGGCTCATGTGAGGAGGACCTTGGGGGCCGCCTTGTTGGCCCATGTGAGGAGGTCCCTGAGGTCCACCTTGTGGTCCCATGTGAGGAGGGCCCGGAGGTCCGCCCTGCTGTCCCATATGAGGAGGACCGGGCGGGCCGCCTTGTTGTCCCATATGACTGCCCGGGGGCACGCGTCCGACCATGTGTCCTGGACCTCCAGGGCCCATTGAACTTCCACTCATTCCCATTTGTCCCGGAGGGCCGCCCATTTGAACGGGATCACCCGGTCCCATGTGAGGAGGTCCACCCGACCCTATCTGTCCTGGTCCAGCGCCCATTTGACTCGGGCCAGTTGGCCCCATAGCGCCGGGACCGCCGCTAGGATCCATTTGACTCGGGCCCATCTGAATGGGACCTCCTCCCATTGGCCCCGGACCACCAGGGCCCCATATCTGTCCTGGACCTCCGGGTCCCATGTGTCCACTGCCAGGCGGACCGTTCGGTCCCATCGGCCCAGGCACCATGGAATTTCCAGGGCCTTGCTGTGGTACGGGGCCCGGACCTCCCTGACCCTGAAAAATCGTTTCCAGTAAGTAACTTTAGCTTCGAAGATAACAATGAGAATATCAAACAATAATAATTTATCAATAAACAAATAATCGATCATTTTTTTATTTTTTTTTCATATGAGTTCTATGAGCGCAAACGGCATTTCGAACGCCGATAATACGTAGCACGCTGACAGAAAGATCGGCCCATTACCGTCTTACGAGCATTGCAAATAGATTCGACTTGTCGCCTCTATTTGCTGGTCCAGTAACGGTCTACAATGTGCATCTTGGAGCGAGGGTACTGAGATACGAATGATCAAAGTGGTTCGAACTATCAACAAAAGTTTACAAAAGAAAAAGAAAAAAATGAATTTATACTTTATATACTACGATGTTATTATGTTACACGTGCCACATTCTTTATCTTGGTTCATAACAATATTGTTATCTGAACTGTAAAAATGTATATGTAAAAGGGTTCGTCCCGTCAAATAAATAAATAAATAAATAAATAAATAAAATGGTGCATAGTCAGACCTGTTGTCCCATATTGGGTGGCATCTGTTGGGTATGCGGCGGATAGCCTTGTAGCTGTTGCTGAGGAGGCAGCTGCTGTTGCTGTTGCTGTTGTTGCTGCTGCTGCTGCGGCTGCGGCGGTCCGCCCGGATAGCTTTGATTGGGATTGTGCGGATGATGCTGCAGAGGCCCCATCGGACTCCCCTGAGGATTGGAAGACGCAGGCGAGTGTTGAGAAGGTCCCATAGAACTCGGAGCTTGCGGCAGCGGCATTGAAGTCGACTGCGGCGAGGGACTCGCCATGTTCCCCTCCCTCGAACTAGCGCTTTATCCTGATATCACCTCCTACTCGCCAAAACCAGACAGGTCTCGATAAAATGTTCATCTTTGCTTCAAATCAATATACACACAAAAAAAAAAAAAAAAAAAACCGCGGGGTCCATGACACCGGATTCCGGCAATAAGATTATAAAATGAACGAAAATTGTCGACGCAAAATTATGTAGAATTATCAATTTAAAAATAATAATAATAATAATTTAAACTTGACGAAAGAACTTTGTTTTTCTTAACGTTAATTTCGGGACCATGGGACATAAGAAATATTGAACGAACTCTGAATGAGAGGCCACTTTCTCAACAATGGCTCCCGACGCATAGATAATTCAAGGGAAAAAAAAATATATTGCTCCGAATGTACGAGAGCTTACGTAGGGTACATACCGTTGTGATATCCAGGACGTCCCCGCTGCGAACTTGAAGAACTTGTCTATTGTCTTTATTCACGGGTAACTCGATAAATTTAATACTGTAGAGGAAATCGAATAATACACGCCATCGGCCATTTTACGCGTAACCTCAACGGCGCGTATTCACATTGTGCGACGGTGTGTCGAACTGTCGCCAGCGACATGAAAATGCGAAGACTCGATTGGTCGTTGGTTTGCGGCGCTCAAGAGTGGGCTGTGTTGGAAATAGTCAATCAAATAGCTGCAGTAGCCCACTTTTTTGTGGCTAAGGAGCAAAGAAATTTATGAACATACACTTTAAGAGCCTTAAAAACCATGGAGTGCGAGAGAGATAGCATCCGTGGCGCTCTCGGTGAAGCGAGAGAGACACGCTGAGAACGTGTTTCACATGCTCTTAAGGTGAAGTGAAAGTCACTTGGTGATGGGGCCATGAGTGTGAGAGTGATAGTTGCAATTTTCAGATTAACTTTATTCAATGGTGCCAATTTTTTTGAGAAAGAGATGAATTCGGGCCGGATTTTTCCTCAAAAAAATTAGCACTCTTGAGAAATGTTCATTACAGTTTTCATTATCGACCGCGATATTTCACTTCCCCTTAAGAGTATGTGCAATACTGCGGTCGGTAATAAAAACTGTAATCAACTTTTCTCACGGATTCTGGTACGTACGGTCAAAATAAAAGTATTATCGAAAGCCGAGATGATATCCTCTTCCGATGAGACCTTTTTTTTGACCGCACATGCTCGAATCCGTGAGATAAGTCGATTACAGTTTTTGATACCGACGGAGCCCAGCATGAACGGGGAGGAAGGTGTTTCATACGGTCTTAAGGTGAAGTGAAAGTCATGTGACGGAGCCAGAAGTGTGAGAGAGGTAGTGGCATTGGCCTTACGGTGGAGCGAGAGAAAGCGACAGAGAACGTGTTTCACTTCACCTTAAGCTGAAATCGTACGCTCCCCTAAGATGCATTTAATTTCGCGTTGAAACTGTAAAGATGATTTAACATTGATGCGTCGACTAATTATGCAATACTGACTGATAATTACTGACGATGCATCACGTCACTTCCAGTTTAAATGAAATTTCCAAATCGGAACATATTTCCATTAAATCTCAGGAAATCTAATTTCCAAATTCATAGTCCAATCCACAACAAACTGCTAGTAATTATAAGTATAAGAATTAATTAAGTTCTATAAGTGATATTCGTAAAAATAAAAAAAGAGAAATGACTGGGAAATAAGGTTCAACAAAATCAAGGGTACGGTGAGCTGCTTGTTTTTGACACATTTCCATAATGAGCTTTCTTCTTCGTTTATTATCTCGTAGATTTCGAAATCGAGAATTTTACAATAAGTCGTATCTCTATTTTTTCACTCCTTTTGCTCACAATTCAAAATTCCTGGCTCTTCTTTTCGAATCCAAATTCGAAATCGCTCCATCCATTCTTCGGCATGCAACAGATCTTTTTCGTTTTATTATCCATTATTACTCGATTATTATTATCATTATTATTATTATTATTATATTATCATTATTATATTATTATTATATTATATTATTAATATTATTATTATTATCATATCTGTATTTGTATGTTGTTTTTTTTGTCTTTCGTCTTTTAAATATAGTATGTATTTTCTTACAATTCTAATATATCTTATTATTATTCATCTATATGCTTAGTTTTCTTTTTATTTCTTTATTTTATCGATTACTTGTTATATTTATTATTATCGTAGATTCATTAAATCTCATTTAAATTTAGGCTCTTAACACATATATTTGCTTTTTATTTTTCATCGTCGTCGCCCTGCATAGTTTTCGGACTCGGTGCGTTTCACGTCAAGTCGCAAACAATTGTCTTCATTTGCACTTCCTGTCAAAAATATTTTCTTCTTGTGGCTCTTATAGTCGAACACGCAAATTAGTACACAATCAAATTTTATTTCGGCTATTTGATTTTCGAATTTTGTATTTTTCACGATTACGATGAAATAACACATTTGTTATCAAATTGCCATATTAGGGCACTTTATGCTTGCAAAGCTTCTTTATTCATTTCGAAACATCTACCTTCAATAATACTTTTTCGAATATCACAGGAGTTCTTTTCTTCAAATCTTGCCCCGTTGAGAAATAATTTTTAATTGAAATTTTTTGTCCAACTATTCTTTCCAATCTCAGCATACCGTTCCACAATAGCCCGTTCTTTTAATATTTTTTTCGCGATTTCGAGCCATTTCTATCAAGGGGTGGAAACACGGAAATATACTTTACTTAGGCTCTTTGATGATCAATTACTTCAATTAATGATCATACATTCGTGTCGTGGAAAGTTACATTTTTTTCACTCAATTAATCACAATACGGCTCGCTGAATTGCTTGGAAGACAATTCCACGGAAGGAAGATTAAAGTATGACTTCTCAATGCTATTTTTTCTCTCGTAAATTATTATCATACGTGCTAGCACCGAACAAAAAAGAATGCAATTAGTCATGGTACGAAAAAAAATGTCAAATATCGAAACATCATTTTCATATTTAAATTATGTGATTCTTTCGTGAAACGCGCCGGCACCTTCATTTTCGTATTTTCCTGAAATTTCATCGTCAAACATATCATCTTTTTTGCACTCGCGCGCTTTCTCATGTTTTTTATTCTCATTGTTATAATAAATTACATTCGTTCCGTCGTTTTATCGAATTCCTCGCCTTTATTTTTCATACCCACTATGTGTTCTCATCGTTGCGCACGATGCTCGTCGTCCATTTTAGATAATTTTTTTTTTCTTCCACGTTTCCAGCATACTTTTTTCGCCAGGTATACATAATATTAATATGTAATGTATATACCTATTTATAACATATTATATAGATTTCAATATACGTTATTCGACTGGGATAGGGGGATGCCAACGTCGTTTATATTCACGCCATTTTAGAAATTATTTTTCATTACAATGATGAAATTATCGAAGTTTTACCTTAACGCTTCCATGATCCAAGATCTCTTCAAAATTGATATACGCAGATGGTGCGCGCCTTTTGAATTACTCAGAAACATGAAGTCTCTTCGAATAGATTTTTTTCTCTTCGTTTGTCGTCGGCTCAGTGCGCCCAGCTTATCGACTTTATCGCATTCCCACCCTTAAAAATTTGCTGTCGTATTTGTCGGTGAGCGACGGATTTCCGAGATTCGAGAGTAGTCCTTGAAAATCGATCAAGCACTTGTCTCATTCATTCATTCTTTATTTATTTATTTATTTATTTATCAATGTACACGAAGAATTTAATTGTTTAGCGCCCAAGTCGGAGAACCTCCGAAATCCGTCGATGGTCTTACGAGTACTCATTTATTCATATTTTTAGACTATAATATGCTCGATAGATATTTAGATATATAGATTCGCGTATTTCGTAAATTATTTCTCTTCAGCTATATACTCGCACGCAGTAGTCACAGCCACTAGTCCACGTTCACTTGGGAATTGTTTTATTTTTTATTTTTATTTATTTTTTCCATTTTATTGCAAGGGAGGGTTTTATATTCATTTAATTATTTATTCCTCTTTGTTTATCCATGGTGATGGATAGTTCAACGATTTTTCCACAACCCGTTTTTATTTTTTGCGTTTTTCCCGAAGTAACTCCTTCCTTGAACGGTCTCTCGATTAATTTTTTTTCGTCTATCTAATCGTCGTTTTTGTCGTTTTTTTTCTTCATTAACCCATTTATCTAGAGCTCTCGCTTTCATCGGAACAATCATACAGCATACACTTGCGACCGTTTTAATATTAATTAATGTTAATATATCACTTAGATAGAATTCGCGGCTCGCACGAATATTAACGCGGCGGCTCGCACAGTCGTTATACAACAATATCGTAATGCTCTTCAATTCTTTTTTTTTTTTTTCTTTTTCTTCTGTTTGTTTTTTTTCATCTTAATAATATTTATTTTTCTTTCTCGCGTTTACATTCGCGCATTTATCGGTGTTATTGCTACAGAGGATATTTGTGTTATTTAATGATGAATTATTCATGACACAAGGGTACGTGATCGAACGCGCTCATCGCACATACAAGAATCGCCGAAAAAATTAAAGTTTTTTAAACTTTTTTTGTTTGTTTGTTTTCATTTAGTTTTCTTTCTTTTTTTTCTCCAAATTTTCATATTTTCATTTCCTTAGTTTCAGTTTCTCATCTAACGTCTTCGTAATCGCAAGCTCTTTGGATGTGGGTCAAAGTTTCCTGTCGCAAAATAACCCAGAACTCGTCTCTGATCGTTTAGCTGAACGGTGAATAATAAATATCTCGTTAAACAATCGATTAATCTTAGCTGCTTATGAATCCTCGAGAGCTTGGGTTAGTTCGGTTTCCCGTTAATACTATAACGCCAAGAACCGGGTTCATTACTAATCTCCGATTAGTATCTAACTCCAAAAAAGTAACTCGATGTAAAATTTTCTCTTACAATAATCGAACAATCGTTAGCTGCACAATTATTCGATTTTCACACTCGCCTATTGCTTCCCTTTCGGGTGTCGTGGCCTTTCGCATCAATAAATAAACACAACACGAACATTGTATTTGTTTTTACATTTTTTTTTTTTTTTTCGACACGTCTAACAAACATCTCATATAACAACGTTGCCCATTTGTCATTTTGTTTTTCAATTTATTTTTCGTCTCCTCACACTCGAAATTCATTACCATTAGTTCGATCTAATTATCTATCTATCTCGTCCTAACTCGTCTGTAACAACGTTTAGATGCTCTCTTGGAACGTAACTCAACAAATGCTCAACAATACAACGACGAAAAACACAAATAGAAGGCACTCTTATAATGTTTATGTGACTTTACCCACCCCACCGTTTTAATCGATCGCGGCTATTCCATTATTTCTTCACATTCCTCCCCACCCTGTTCTACCACGAATATATTATCAACTTTTACATCACAAATAAATCAACGTTCATCCTACACGTTACTCGACGAATTAACAACGCCCTGCTGGAGTCGTTACCATTAATAACCATGCTCGAAGAGTTGACCCTATGTTTCTTCCTTATAGGCCAGTTTTTGCGATTCCCCCTCCTATTTATTCTCGCCATTTTCTTCGTTTTTCTTTCGGTATTGTTTTTTTTTTTTTTTCTTTTTTTCTCAGATGTTTCTTAGATTTGTTTTTCGAACACGAATAACGCTTATTCCGAAAAATTGGACAACAGAGCCGCGCGACAATTATGCGCGAGATATGGATGTAACAAATAGATAATTCTTTTTTTTTTCTCTCCATTTCGCCGATCGAACAGCTTTTGTTCACACCCGGTTGTAATAACAATTATACGCCCGTAATTATTATAATCGGCGTGACTTAATTTTTTCCCTCTATATCGCTTATATTTGTATATACTTTATTTATTCGTGTTCGCGGCATTATTTCTTTTCTTTTAAATCTTTTCTTGTCGTGTACCTGTACTACGTCTATTTTTTGTTGTTTTCTTGGGTTTTATTTTTCCTCTTTGTTTCTCTATTACATCGACGCCCACGTCCCACGTACTCTCGTAATATTAATAATAATTTAATTATTGTTATTTGCTTGGAAGCTCACAGCCGACACATTTTTTTATTCATTATATTACCGCTTCTTCTTTTTTTTTTTTTTTTACTTTTGTTTACGCTTTTTTTTTGTTCAAACGCCCGCCGTCACACTCTCATTTACCAACTTTCTGTGACGATCCTTTTTCAGTTATATCTATTTAATTCTGTGTATACCACAAAAACTGAAAGAAAAAAAAATTGAGGCAAATGGAAAAAATTTTGTTTGTTTTTTTTTTTTTTTTTTACTCACTGGAAAACTGAAGTCATTGACAAAAAGTGGATTAATGGCGTTTCGAAGAATTTTCGAATGAATCAACTCGAAGCTGCGAAAAAAAATCTCCAACTCAAATTCATTGCGAGTTTCGAGTTGAGGACTTTATTGAACATTTTCGATTCCTATTTAGCGAACATGAAATTCGCGTTAAATGAGGGAAATGAAATGAGAGAAAAAAGAAGTAGAAAGAAAGATGCGTTTCTTTTGGCAGTGCCTTGAGCAACCGTTATTTAAATCAAACCCAATTCGCATTTTTATTTTTACTTCTTCTATTATTCGTCTTTCCTTCTTTTTTGATTTCACAATACCTCGTCACTCCATCCGTTCGCGTTCCGTTCGTTTTGTATATTTTTTACGTTTTTTTTTCATTTTTTTTTCATCTTTTAAATAATTTTCTTTGAACACATGACAGATCGCTCATTTTTTTTTGTACGATTAACAACGTGTTATTCTGTTAAATGTCTGCCTCTTATCACTCTTTTATCTCTCGTTCTTCGTTTTTATTGTTTTTTTTTTTTTTTTTGCTTTCTACAGCCCAACCTAGAATTCTTCTTCGTCTTACTAACGGTTTATATTTATGCCTTATTTTCTTTTCATCTTTTTCACGCTTACTTCGCCTCTAACTAATCTAGTCTTGCTCGCGACAAAATTTCCGACTCGTCGTACTCTTTTTCTGATTTTTTTTTTTTTTTATCCGAGACTGGATAGCCGTTGCGAATGAAGTGCGCATGCTCGAACATATTGACCAATCACTGCGTCCGATTTCAGGACCTGCCTTGGGCTCGCAGCTCGCATCAAGTCTAACCTCACATCTAAAATGAGTTTCATCGTGTAACCATTCTTATTTCTTCTTGTGTTTGTGTTTTATCTAACTAATCTAGTCTCGCTCGCGATTTTTGCACTCTGCCATCTAAATGTTTTTTCCCATCCTAACCTCACTTTATTTGCCATCTTATCATTTCATTATAATATAACCTTTTCTTATTTATCGTCGAGCCTATATTAATATATATATATATATATATATATATATTCACACGGGTTACAATGGCTTAACGTTAACCGCGCGATGTAACACAGATGTATATCGTTATATTACATAATATAATAATAATAATAATAATAGTAGGTTTTTTGTTGTAATAATTCATAATGATTCGTCGTATCTAGGTTATTAATATCGAATTATTATTTTTCATTCACTTCATAACCCCTTATTTTCTGCAATCGCGACGAGCTTCTTTAACAATATCTTCGTTAGCTCAATGTTTTATTATTGTTTTGTTTTTTGCCTATTTCGCGATTACAGCACGAATAGAAAATTCGCGTCGATCCTTGATACACTTCTCGTTTATACGTGTAAATATATATGCTTGTTTTGTGTATATATATTATCCGCGATAAATATAATCGTCGCCTTGCTAACTCTAATAATCTTTAACATGCCACGATATCCATGGGCTCTCTTTTTTCATACTTCTATTCAGTTTACAATAACGATTATTTTTTTTTTTTTTTAATATCGAAGTTTCGCTGTTGGATTTTTTTTTGTCTTCGGTGGTTTTATTTTAGTGCTCTTTGCATCTTTAAAGTGTCAATGTTTTTTTTTTTTTCTTCACATATGGGGTTCAGAATGTCGACATCTCTTAGTCACGACTTCGAGCTTTGAGATTTGAGATTATGAAATTATAGTTTTTTTTTTTTTTTTTTCATCAGATCGATAAAATCGATTTGGATGCAATTTTGTTGTATATGGCTGTAATTTATCGTACACTCAAAATTTACGCAAACGTTTGTGCGCAACATGAAAAATACTATTCGCACCATTGAATCTCGAATCCTCGTAGCCATTAGCCAAGAAATTATATAAAATTCGAATCCCGTGACATAATCCGTGTAACATTTCAGTTATCGAGTTTTTCCAATCGGAGCCAAAAAGAACGCGACTAACAAAGGGAAACGTGAAAAACATAAATATGGACGTTAACATGGACTTGACGCGTTCTCGCTCGATGAAAGTAAGTTTCATTCTTGTATTCAACAATCGCAATTATTTCGTGGTACGATGCGACGCCAAGGAAACAAAATGCAGTGCTTACCTCGAGATTTCACGAAAAAAAAAAAAAAAAAAAAAATGGCACTGTCGATCGACGAGTTTTTACAAAAATCGCCACCGTGCTCACATAGGCCTGGCATTCCTCGCTTTGCACTGGAATCTGTTTTCCCGGCCGAGTAGGCTCGCGTTACCATTTGCGCCATTTTCTTTTTTTGGCACATTTCGCTTTGCTCATTCAACGAGGTAACGAAAGGTTTTTACGTCGACGAAAAAAAAAAAAAAAAAAATTTAATGACAAACAAATGGCACGTCGAATCAACGATTTCGAGAGTAAACATGAGAAACAAAATAAAAACGATAATGTCGAATTCACAAGCTGAGTGCCTGCATCTGATGGCACGATTCGCTCATAGAATTGGAATCATTGTTACCGATCGAGCTCGAGTTGGTATTATTTCTCGGTGTGGACGGTGGGGTAATAGGCATCCTATTGGACATGTTCGAACCGGTCGCGTCTCCCCCGCCGCCCAAGCAATTATCGTCCTGATGTTTACCGGCGATACCACTCTGCACAATCGCGTTTACCTTGGCCTTGGGTCTTCGCAAAATTTCTCCAGATCCTTGTCCAACCTGCGAACCTGAACCTGGGGGTTTTCTGCCGGAATTCATGGACTGTCCCATACCGCCGTATCGCCGTTGGCCGGACTGTTGATGATGCTGCTGCTGTTGCTGATGGTGATGATGGGACATTTGTTGCTGATGATAGCGGGTCTGGGATTGGGCTCCGGTCGCGTAAAACTGGACCTGGGAAACGGGCGGTGATATATTGTGGATTGGACGTGTCATGGGCGAATAAGGAGCGGGGGGTGGACTATTATTATTATTATTGCTAATAGCCCCAGGACTTTTGTTGTTCCGATCGATAACGGATATGGCCGACGTGGTAACGGTCGTCTTTGCCGAATTGGCCTCGGTAACCCTGGTCTCATTGACCGCCGCCGACGTGACGGAAGATTTTGCGTCGTTTTGCCTCGCTTCATCGCGATTGGAATTCTTTCCACTCCTACTGTGAATCGACGAATCTCTACGACGGGAGTTCCCATGCCTGGACGAAACGTCGTAAGAGTCGGACCATTGGTCGCTCGAATTTCTTCGGGGATTCCCGTAACCCTGTCCGTTGTAGGATGTCGTTGCCGAGCCGGCGCCGAAATGGGGAGAATTCGAGATTATCTGATTGCCGAAGATTCCGGGTCTCGTGTTTACGTAGGGGTACTGTTGGGACAACGTTGGGCCGCTTTTGTTGCCGTAGTAACCTCCTCTGTCGCCGGTGTTCAAAGGTCCCTGGTAACCCCCGTACTTTCGCGGGTAGCCCTGATTCTTCGGGTACGTTTGCTGCTGTTGGATTCCTCCCAGGATAGAATAGTTACTGTGCGTCCTATGGTAGCCCAGGTTGACCCCCAGCGCGGAGCTGGCAATGCCGCCTCCTGGTTTACCGGAGCACGATGCGTTATGGTGAATCTTCAGTGGAGTGTCGTAAGCTGTTCCCGGTGTCGGGAGAAGGCTGGCGCCCACTGCCGGTCCCGCTGCCGTTGGGTAACTCGTCCCGTGGGGTATGTAGACCGTCGCCGGGTAAATGTAAGTTGCCGTCGATGCCGCTTGGGAGCGCTGTATCGAACTCGGACTCGCCGTGTCTTCCGTACGATCGGAGCTCAACGAATTTTGACCGCTAGCACCGTTCGCGATACCCTGGGACGCGTGTTGATTCAAACTGTGATGCAGCGCCAATGGATGATAATTCGTGTAACGGGCTGACATTATGGGATATTTTAGAGGCATCAGAGACATTAACGGTGTCGTCGACAACTGCGATTGCGACTGTTGGGATTGTTGCTGCTGTTGCGAGTCGCTATGCTGCTGTGGATGGTCCGAGTGACTTGATGTCGAGCGTGTATCCTGCGAGTTACGGTGTGTTTCAAGCTTGTTTTTTTTTTTTTTTTTTTTTTTAAAGGTCTCGTCGATTTTGGTCAATCTGGGTTGTTTTTCGGGTTCCGAACGCTTAAGAGCGAATTTCACGTCCAGTACATGCACAAGAGTCAACTCTTCGCGGCTCCAAAGTGGCTGATATTTAATCGATTTCTTTTTATCGGAAAGAATTAAAAGTAGCAATTTATTTTTTTATCGCTTAAGGGCCAACGATTGTCAAGGCTCATCTCCAGAGAGAATAGAACGCCTCGACGGACTATTGAAAATCTTTCGTCAATCGCAAGAAGGTCATCGATTGGATTGACTACGGTCCTGGCAAATGGCTAATTGGTTACACCGAATTTTACGCGAAAGATTAAGCGGTATAACGGATTAAAAAAAAAGAATCGAATGATGCAAAACAGACAAATCTGCAAATTAATTTAAAATTCATTCGCTGATTTGTCTAATCAACGACACCCAAGTTTCCTTTTCGACCTCTCACAAATAGTTCAAAAAGTACCAAGAAGCGGTAACAAAAAAAAATTGAAAAAAATGTATAGATCGATTTTGAACCGCCGTCTCTTCGATGGATTGATAAAAGTTTAAGACAAACATCGAAATCGTTGTCGTAGCGAAAAGTGGGGGAAAAAGTCTCCGGTTCGCGAGCGTTCAACGGCGTAATCTTTGGCGTAAAATATGAGATTTCAGTCTGCAAATGTCCACCGCCGTGTGTCGTTTGCATCCTGTGCAATATCAAGTGCTCCTAAGGGGCTGCTGGACCTTCCTGTTTTACCGACGAAAATAGGCGATTTCTTAGTTTTCACTATTCGTCGTTGCTATGCGACGCGTATGCTTCAAATCTTACAGGACTGTCTTAATAACATAAACGATTTAGCGGGCACTCAAATTTCGGTCAAAATCTTCCAAAAAATAAAGAAAATCGAATATTTCAAACGGTCGCGAAAACCAACATGGCCGCTGAAATGTCTACAGCATCCGTTCTGTTGGATATAACAAATTCTAGATCTCGCATACGTCAAAAGATCGTGCATGCCGATTCTGTGAAGTTCTCCGAATATTCCAAAACCGTCGGAAAGTTGCTCACTCAAAAGATAATCACGCATAGTGTAAACTGCGATCACTTAATCTATCGACTTGCGAAGGGTGATCAGAGCCGCTGACAACGTCATGAATGTAGTGTAGGGCATAATACAGAGCCACCTGTGCGTCAATCGTGATACGACGTTCAAACACTTTCGCCAACTATGATATTCGGTTTTCTTAATTCCTTGAAAGTTTTCAATCAAAATTTGCCTGCACACCGAAGCGGATATGTCAATATCATAATCCTGCATGATTTGACGCATATGCGTAGCATATTAACAATGTTAAGTCGGAACTGAAAAACTGTCTAGTTCTGTCGGTAAAACAGGTAATGTAGGTTGAAAACGGGAAAAAAACAGCTCCAGCGTCTCCTTAATAGTTAAAAAAAAAAAAAAACGGATGGCTATTTACCTCTTGAGCGGATGCCTGACTGTCGGAGGTGGCGTTTAACTGCTGGCAACTCGTAGGATCGGTCGTATACAGAAGGAGCTGCTGATCGCCGATGCCAATTGTTTGATGCGGTTGTTGTGGCGGTACGGGCGGTGGTCCTGGTGCCGCGAACGAGTAGTAGAGATGATCGAGTTGTGGCTGCGGTGGCACTGGACCAGCTGCCACCGGCGGATGATGGTGATGATGAGGTGGCGGGGGTGCCGGAGCCGACGGAGCGTAAAAGTGCGTCGGTGGCGGGATAGACGTCAGAGTCGGCGGGCTCGCCGCACCAGTCCCGTTACCTCCGATACCTGCGCCATTGCCGCTACCGGCGACGCTGCCGTTGCTCTGCGACTGCTGCGACTGCTGTTGTTGCTGATTGCCGCCCGTCGCGCCCGTTGTGTATAATGCATACTGCGGCGGAACACCACCTCCAGCTGCTCCCGTGTAATACGACTCGTACTGCGGACAGAATTTTTGTCGTCATCGTATTTAATCGGGGAATGCATTTTATTTTTTTTAGGGCTTCCATCGTAAACTATAGTGAAGTTTGCGTAAAAAAATACAACGTTAGCAAAATTATCAAAGTTGAACGATCTTCGAAAATGTTACTAGATGCAGATTATGTGTGAAGCGTTTTCTTCATTTTTCCTCCAACTTCGGAGGAATTCAATTGTTTTATTATAGACTGACGGTACTTTTTTTTTTTCATCGATATTCTGAGAGTCTGGTTTCTCGGACGCTGCCTTGCATTATCGAAGATTGCTCCAACAACGGATGATCCAAAGTTTCGGCATGGATGTTAGGTTTGTTGATGTGTTTGAAACGTTAAAAATAAAAAACAAAGTATAATTTTTACAGAGATGATTGCAATGAAAATATATGACCGCCAAATTCGTAAGCATGACACGTAGTTTGCAATAAGTTACAAATTGATCATGAGAATCGATAGAATTTTTAATGAAAGTGACTATGTTACTTGTTATTGGAGGAAAACAAGCTCGATCATGATTTATCAAACACGGGTTTTGATAAAACATACACATGCTACTTGAATAAAGATAAACACAATTTTATTGCAATATACACGATGATATACCGTCAAGCTTTATTTATCCACTGACACATATAACATCCGCGTTTAGAAAAAAGCAAATTTAAATTCTCTTTTTTTTTTACATGCGTCATGCTAATTTTAACTCTAAATAAATAGCTTCTTTCGATAATTTTCATTATCTTGGTGAGAATGACCAAATTCGCTTTAGGATCTTTCGATAATTACAGCGTTATCAACAGTGTTGATTAAATTGTTTATATATAATATGTTTATATATAAAACATTGTTTTTGAGGCTCCCGGTTAATACATTTTTTTTCCTGATATTTGGGAGCTAACGGGTTAACTCGATGTGGATGATTATTAGGATGATTTTCACGTGCTTTTATTAGATTCTATAGTGATATTTACACTATGCAGATTCATAATTTAATCTCGATAATTTGTATTGGATTTCATTAGTAAAGATTGCAAATTTGAGAAGTGACTTGTACAAAAACGCATAAAATAAAATTTGTATAAAATGTGCAAGCCGCATGCAAACACCCTTTTTAACAGCACTAATACATATTTTACAGGTACAATGTCGAGTATATGAGCTTTGACGTGCAAACAAATTAGCGACAAACGGCGAAGACGATAGTTTTTTTAAAAATGTAATAAAAAAAAAAAATTAGAATTGAAGGCGGCATGCATGGACGCTTAGGAAAGACACCATCATGTACCTTTAGACCTCAATACTGTATTGCGTCGAGAAGTACGTAAGTAGGCATTTGCTGAGGGTTGGGCAGAAACGCCGGCGGTATGGCTTCCCCCATCAGACCGTTTGTCTGCCAAGCACCGTAACCGACACATACATACACAAATTTCTTTACGTTTTGTCTCTCTTTTCTTTTCTTTTTATCTCTTTCCTCTCTACACTTATTAACTATGATTCGTTTTTTTTTTTCTTTTTCAAATATTTTTCACAGTGAAAACCCTAAAGCTACCCATACGCCATGTTAGTAGGGAAATAGGGGAAAAATGCAGGGTAGATAAAAAGAATTGTACTTTGCATACTGGTGAGAAAAATCAAATAAACATTTTTTCGCTTAATCATTAATCATTGTCTCATTGTAATCAAACATAGCCAATTATTTTTTCGAACGGTTATCACGTCGGAAATAATGAATTTATAAATTTTAATATATTTGATAGAAAAAAAATGTAAATTTGATAGTTAATGGGTTAACGATAGACTACTGAAAAACTGTTAGTATTTTTTTACTGCAGTAATTAAAGAGGACTTCGTTAAACGTGTTAGAACTACGGGATCAACTGATTTATCTCTACTGACAATAAACCGTGAGAAGAGCCCGCGAAAGAAAAAAAATGTGTTCAAATGAATATAATAAATAAAAGTCGGTTGACATGATGAAACTTTCGAATGAATGTTTCGAGCGTATAATTCGGAACGTGAAGTGTGTCGAAGGAACAAGTGATTGAGTAGCTTCCAGGAAACTTTTTGACTTATGTATTTATCATTATTTGCTAACTACGAATAAGTATGTTAATTCAGTGTCGGAAATTCACTCACCGTCATCGGTGAATACGGATACTGTTGAGGCATGTACAGCGACGGCGCCGGACACGAGTACATCACTGGTGCGAAAGTCTGATGACCGGAAGTCGCTTGGGGTCCTTGGCAACAAAAAAAAAAAAAACGATAAAACGCCCCGAAATAGCCACCTTGAGACTTGCAATCAACAAGACCAAAACTTGTCGTAACGGAAAATGTTATGCATTTTTTTCTATTCAATTGTTGCAACTTATCTCCAATTCAGCGAATTTACAGTCTCTTGTTCAAATTGGATATCTCGATTGCGAATCGACGATGCGTCAGTCAACACAGTTGTGTGAAATTATACACAACGACAAAATTACTAACCGAAGACACCGGCAGCTTGATAAATTGTTGCGGGATCGGTTGGCGGTGCTATGGGGGTCCCAGGGGCGGGTGCTCCGGTATTATAGAACGTCAGGCCATTCTGATACGTCAATCCCATTCCTGAAAATATAACCGTCATAGCTTTAAGAAATAACGAAATAGTACACATTACAACAGCATTTGAGTAACAGAATGCAAAAGGGTGTTCCATCTTTTTTAAGATAAGGAAAATTGCGATCATGAATGATTCCAACTGCTTGGATAAATTGAAGTTAAGTATAAGTGAAAAAAAAACTAATTAAGCTCTCACCGTTCGTGTAATAGTAGGTACTAGTAGGTACCGCGGGTGGCGAGCCCGAACCGCCATCAAAAGATCGATGGATCGGTTGTTTTTTTATTGCCGGTGCTATGTTCAGCTTCCTTTCCCTCAGTATTATACATTCGGACTAAAACAATTGATATACGTTGAAACAATAGCAGCAGTTTATTTATTTATTAAATTCGGATTCCGAAGTTAACTAGAATTCGAAAAAAAAAAAAAAAAACAGCAATCGTGGCTTTGAGTTATTATTTTTGTTTTGTTTGTTTATACCTCTTGTTGAAGTCTTCTGGCTTCCGCATCAGTTTCAAATGTGACGAATCCGTATCCCTTTGATACGCCGGCTCTGTCGGCTATGATTTTCGTACCTTTGACATTACCGTAGGCCGAAAAGAGCTGCGCGAGCTCGGCTTCGCTAGTGCTCGCCGATATTCCACCGACGAATATACGATTCGGCACGAGAGTACCGAATTTTGGCGCTGCCATCGCGAGACTCGCCGCCGACGCAGGACTCGACGCTGGACTAGACCCCTCCGTACCGCCCGTTGATGCCGAACTCTGGAAATTGAACAAAAAAATCTTCAAACTCATAACAAGATGAACCACGCTTACGAAAACTTTTCACATTATTTCGCAGAATAGACGGATCATACATTTCGGAAAAAAAAAAATTAATTAATTAACCAAAAGCAAACGTTAGGAAGAGGAATGATGCATCACAAAAATGAGACTAAACCAGTAAAGAGTAGCTCACAGTTCACCTCCTATATAATTTTCTACATTATGAACCAATTAGTTATTTTTCTGCATGGAAAACTCTAATTTCATGCAGTCTGTGGTGACGATTTTTGTTTTTCTTAATCCATCTTTTATAAATGAATATTATATGTTACCGATTGACTCTTATACTTGTGAAAAGGTCTCGTCCACAAGCGTAAATAAATAAGTGAACAAATAAGACGGGTATTGTAAGGGCCGGGGTATGTAAAAACCCGATAGTGTGCACATGGAAAATAAAACTATACTACTCATAAGTGAACAAATAAAGAAATGAATACACTCATACATGGATACATATTTCTGCAATTACAAATTGTAGTTAGATTTTTTCTTAATATCTCATTGCCAGTAATGAAAAAAAATGTTACGACATGAAAAAACAGTAAGTCTGTGGAGATTGCACACGCTTTAGCTCTTTTGAAATAAATAAAGTTCTTATCATCAAATTATTATTGTCATCGTTTCATGCAAATTAAAATGAAAGGAAGATGGAAAAACCATTTAACATAAGCGTTATACATGCGTCTTAGATATGTGCCAAAATAAAGAAGAGTGTCTTGTAGCTAGAAATTAATAAATACCGTCCGAGACGATAAAACTATGGTTAATCGTGGATTTGCGAAAATAAACTCGATTGTTTCTACAAGCATTTGTTGTCACTGCTAGACATAGAAAAGTCTTGAACGATTCTCGGCTTCAAACAATTGCATGTAGCAATGGAATTTTTACAAATCGCTAAGTGTGCGAATAGGTTACAAAAATTTTGAACAAAAACGCGAGTCGCTTGTAAAATAAATATGTGACAAACCATGCGCAACTGATTGCAAAAGTGTTAATAAATAAATAAAAAAAAAAAATTTTAATCAATATGAGATCAAAGTTTTGCTGAACGAAAAATCTTGGAAGTTTTGCGAGGAAATGACACGGAATATGCGATGATTATTCGCGATTGCAAAAATTTGATGGAAAAGAATGTACGATTTGTCAATCAGAGGATCCAATTTGAGGTTAGAAAATTCGCGATATTTGTGATTCGTAACGACTCGAGAGTTTTTACATCACACGAAGTGCTCAAGAAACAACTATAATAACATAACGAACCATTCAATTACAGGGTGTGGAAAAAAATTAATTGACGTTAATGAAAATCGTACAAAAAAAAAATGTATCTCACCGACTTGAAAGCGCTTGTAAGCATCGATCAATATATTTCTAGCTGTTGCATCTACCATTCTCGATTCTCTATCAACATTTACATCTCATTACGAGTTTTACGCGAAAATAATATCATCCGACAAAGTTAATTTATACTCGGAAAAACTCCTCCGTCCTCCGTAGTGGTAGCGACTGTGTAGCGTGCGAGTAAACTGAAGTAAACGAGTGTTGTCAACTCTCGGAAGTCGATAGGAATACGGAGAAACTAAGGATGAAAAAAAGTTGAAGAAAAAAAAACACAACAGTGCGGGGAGGGGGGGAGGTGTTCTTCAAAATGGTGTGGGAAAAAGAAAAAGTTTACGACGAATACGATGCAAGAGACAGCAGAGAAAAATATGAAATTAATCAAAACTTTCCTCTATTAACACGACATGCGATATTTTCATAAATATCCGACTTTGTTTTCATAGAATTGCGTAGCAAGCTATTGGGACGCGACTATTGCAAAAGAGACGATAGGATGGAGAAAAAAAAGCTCGAAAAGACGGTCTACATTTCGCTACTGTCCGTATCCTCCAATAGAAATGTTTTATTCTTGGGCCTGACTAATCACGTTCGCGAATGGGCTCTGTCTACTTTCCCTACGAGCTTTTAACTTTTCTTTTTAAAAGATAACGACGAGAAGTTGCAAATTAAAAAACCACAAATGCTCATATCACATTATCGAAGCAATGTACATGTGTGATCGCAAATAAATAAATGGGTCATAGATTGCGGTAATATAACCGTTAAATGACTGCGACGGAAAATTCCAAATTTGCCGTATAATTATTCGGGAAGCTCGAATAACCTAATCCAAAAAATATTGAAGTGCTCGCAGGATACTCTACGATACCTGCGAATTTCAACTATTATAATTTTCATTATAATAATATGACGGACATAACGAGCTTAAAACTCAACCGCCATATTTTTCTTAGTTGAAAACCAGCAGAGATGTTAAAAATAGGAGATCCAAACATTGATTTTGATATTCCCGAAACACATGAGTGTGATTAAATGGTATGTTAAAATTAAAAAAATAATGTAGCGCGAGAGGGACCCTGTTGGCGATTAGGGTGGTAGAAATGCGTTGACAGCTGACACAGTGCCACAGTGCGCCCAGGCAGCGTGTAAGAGATCGTGATAGCGAGTGGAAAACACACGAGGCCAAAGAGAGGAGGGGTTGGGGAGGTATTAAAGGGGTTAAGCGTGGTTATCTAGTAGTTTGCTTGAACGGTGAAGAACCTCAGAATAACAATAAAATGCAAGGCACGTTAACAACGATCACACTGTAGTTTCGAACAATGTACCAAGAATCTTCATACTACATGGAAACTACTGGAACTACTCTGTTGCTACTATCACGAATTTGCAGCCTAACAATGAACATTCAGGAAGCCAAAGAAAAAATCCCGGGAATCCGTATTTTGGAAAGATCATCTTCCCATTGTTCGAACAGTGTTAAAAAATGCCCCAAAATTATTATAACATGAGTTATCGGACAGAGAAATCTTATATAGCAGATTGAGTTAGCTGGCAACGTAAAAATGACAAAAATCGAGATTTGTATGAATGCAAGAATTTTGAGAAATGACGTTAAAAAGGATATAAATTTTGCCACGATGGAAGTTAGCCAGGATATGAAAGTTGCCGAAATCGAGTCTGAGAGAGTATACAAAAAAGTGGGAGAATCGAGGTTGAAGAGATTACGAAAGTGTTTGGAGAAGATTACGAAAAAGTTCGGAGAAGGTGAAAAAGTTATAAAAATCGAGGTTCTAGTCTAACGATTGTCGTATCGGTGAAGCTCACCATGGTCGAGCTGTCGTACGTGTTGGGCGAGCCCGTCGGGCCGTTTATCGTCCACCACCTCCACCTCCGTGCCTCTCCCACCTCCTACTCCTTTGCGATCAGCCGAGCGGACCAGCAGATCGAAGCACTTGCAGCGGAGCACCCAGTCTGTCGGAAGGAAGTGGACTTGAACGCCAGACCACGCTAGACTATATGGCTGCGTGGCTGGTCTACGCAGTCCGGTGGATTCGGACGATCCGGAAAACTGCCAATCGGCTTTTCTCTTTTACCTCAAACACCAAAATCTTCGAATAATCGAAGATTTTTCTAACCGCCACGACCTCGATTGCTTATTCCCTCCTTTCGCACTTTTCCTCCCCCCCCCCCCCCCCCCCCAAGGACTTTTTGCAGCCTCTGTCGAAAAAGCTTCCAAGCCTACCACCAGCTACCGCTATGCTCGCTGCTGCTCTATTTCCGTCTCTGTCACTTGTCTATTCGTTTATCTCGTTTATCTCTCACTCGCCCGAATCTTTCGTGCTTTGTCGAGCTTTTTAATGCGACTTGTGTACTCGTTATTCTCACCACTCGACGAATCGTGTCTATATTATCGGTCGTTACGTTCCTTCGGTCACTTCGCCCAACCACCCAGCCAAACACACCGCGACGCTTGCTTACGACGGCCTACGGCCTCACAGCTTTTACAAGATGGCCGAACGCCATCCTACGAAAGCAACGCGCGCATACCAGGCTATCCGAACCAGCGCGCATACACGAGCGAGTCTGCTCCATTCGCACCCGAGCTTTTAAAAACAATCGCAGAGCTTTATATATATGCACCTTATGCTCATCATATTCGGCATTCCAAGCAAACACGATTTATTTATTTTTTACTTTAAGGAAAAACCGATAATTCTTTGTAAGGAATTTACACTTTTTTTGCTTGTATGTGAAAGCTTATTAGACAAAAATTAATCTCGAATCCTGCGAAAGCGACAAAACACGTTGCGTTTTATTGTAAACAAATTTATTAGGAACTACGGCGGCTACGACTTATCGATTACACAGCAGTGCTTTTCCTGATAACTCTATTCCACATACATTTTGAGGAAAACTAAGTGAAGTTGAAATTAAAGCAGGATCGATTCCCCAAAAGAAAGATTTAATACCTTCTCTCATAGGTCTAATATTTTTGAGGCTAGACGCGGTAAGGAATCGTGTAGCCCGCAACTAATCACAATTACCGACGACAGGCGGTTACCTTTTCCCGAATAACTCGGTTTCGGCTAACCTGTAACGTCGATTCGGCTCTGCCGTTAATCGATATGCGACGACAGAAAAAAAAATCGCCATATGAGACAAACCGTCAGTGGGACAGATGCGCGAATTTTGATGAAGTTTTTGCTTGACATTTACGCTAAAGGGAATCAGATTGAAGTGAACCGGACGCTCTTTGTTTGCAGTAACCGTTTATGCTTCGCACGACGCGTCATACAAAACAACACACAGAATAACACACTTTTGTCCCTTTCATCGAGCAGTGGAGGGATATATATTACTAGCAATAGTGAACGGATGACAAAAGGAAAGAGAAAAAAAATGGCGCATAACGATAAAATGGATGAGACAATAATAATAACAATAAAAAAATCATGCACGCGTCTCCCGACTCACCCAGTTATCCTTTGAACATGGATACATCGGCCCTCTCGCAATTCCTTTTGATCTTCGATGCTTTCAATGAATATTTGACTGTTATTTTTAACGGCAATATTATTAATGAATTGTACGACGCAAAGAACGGGGGCAAAACAACACTCAAATTGGGAAACTAGAAACTAAGAAAGTGACGATAAAAACAATGAAACACGTCCGTCCTCACAGCATTACGTTGGTTTCGAGACACCAAAGACAAACGCCGGTGAAGCCGCGTTAGTCGTTTCTCCTTCTTCCACCTCTTATCGCTTTTCTCTATCAGGCAACGGGCAAACGATGGAAATTATTCGAGATACTCAGCGAAAGTGTATTCACATGCGGAGCCTCCATGCTGCTGATTTTTTTTTTTTTTTCATACGATGCGTTGATTCACAATAGGTTTGAGATGGCGGTTACGTTAACATTTTTACCACCGATGCTAAGATCGATTTTAGACATCGATAAGGAAAATTGTCTTTAATTAGCGCCAATCGGCCAATAAACACACTTTAAACTATTATTACTTATATTAATTTACATTTAATGTAAGTATTTATAATTCATAATACAATTTATATCAATTCATAAATAACATTTACGAATCGATTTATTTACAGAATATACAAAATCGAGTTAGGGTACGAAATTTTGTCGTCGCTTAAAAATCAGATGCCGTTGACGTCGAAGTACGATGTTCCGTTAGCCGGGATCATCAAAAACGACGATCCATTAACTTTTTCGCAGTCGGAAGAAATCATCTGCGATGCTACGTTAAAATTCTGGAACAATGAGAAAGAAAATAATATAGGTTGTTGGAAGAAGTTGTATCGAATTTGAATCCACAATAAGCCATTCATTGTGGTGTCCTCTTGAATGGATGCTATATTGTTACCGAATGCATTGTTTTCCAAATGATTTATTATCATCGAATTAAGTATTATCAAAGTGTAATTAAAATTTCATCGCTATTTTTCATAAAAATTTTGATAACGTCGTAATCGTTATTGGATTAAAAACAAACAAAAAAAAAAACTGAAAATATACGAATGCGGAAGAGGAAATTACTCACGTATTTCTTGTGCATAGCGAGGCAAAAAGTGCAGACCTGAGGTCTCGAGTGTTGCGTCGTTTCTCCCCAGTAGTCTTCCCGGTTTTGACGATAAGCCGCGACGTTGCTCTCCTCTAGTCGCAGACACGGTTGATCTATGGGTCCGGCAATGAGGACAGCATCCAAGTGGCTTATGTAACTGCTCGCCAATCTCAAAGTTTCAATTTTCGACAACTTCCGGTCCGCGGGCTCGGTCGGTATGAGAGTTCTCAGCGCGCTATAAGCTGTGTTCACGCTGCACAGTGAAGATTTCGTTTCTTGAAACGATGACCACCTGCATTTTCAAATTTTTCCCTTGATGTAGCCAAGGGCTTTTTTTTTCCATAACTTCACCAGCTATTTTCTCGCTTCACACCGCTGTCGTCGCGGATATACAATTTTTTTAAAATCGACAATTTAGTAGCGAACATACGGAAATACATCGGAAATATGTTTTATCGGCGCGCGTGAAAAATTTAGAAAAATAAATAAATAAATTAATGGAAGAGAAGAAAAAAAATAATCGTACCTGTGAGTGCGATCTCTCTCGCGGGCGTTAGCCTGATAGCGTTGTTTCGCGGGTTCCTCGCGCCTCTTCGTTGCCATTTCAAATTTAACTCTTCGATACAGTTCCTTCCTCCCTCTTCGACAAAATTTCCCGGCTGTTACACGGTTCTCCCAGTGAAAATGGAATTTAAAACCAGCAAGGGGTTCCAGGAGTGCAACTGTACAGCACGGCTGCTGCTGCTCGACTGCCACGATCTTCCGACTGCCCAGCTTCGTCGTAGCAACTTGTCCCGTAGAAAAACGAGAAACATTCCATGTTTCCATCATCATCCCAGTTCACCAGAAATGCACGTGTAACGCACACGTGGGTTTCGTCTTTACGAACAGAGGAGCCCCCACTCTTCTCTCTTCTTTACATCTTCCACCGGATGATTTTTTTTTTACACTACGAAGTTAAGCATATATCATTAAAATTAATCTTCGTATATTGTTGTTATCCTAACTTAACGGAAGAAAAAAAGAGGCGGATTGAAAATTTAACACGATACACGTACAATTGGTACATATAGCTGCGCCTGCGCCACAAAATTACAGTGAGACCGAAAGTGCTCTAATTAATTTAACAGATGAGCGTTTTTTTTCGCGACATCCCACCCACGCCTGCAGCAGTGCACGACTGTTTTTATTAGTCGGTAATGTGAAACCCAGACAGCGACGCTGTCTCACCCGTGGGGGGAAGTCCACTTGTTGTGGCTTGGGGGGATACGCGAGAATAAAGCTGTCATCGTATTCCTACGAGATAGCATCTCCTCGCACTGGGACGCATTGAAAATACTGTTTACGCAGCTTTGGTGACTCTGCCGGCCACCGATTCAACTGTATGCTGAAAAAAAAAAATCAAAATCAAAATTAAAAGAAAAAAAAAAAACATTTCAAATTTAACATTTCTTTACGATTTTTTTTTATTAGAAAAAACTCGCAGCGGAAAAAAGTAACATACGAAAAGTACTGAATTCTGATTGTACTCCTTACCGTTGTATGTAATTCATGGGAACGTGAGGATAAATCTCAGATCTCATCTTATTTTTCGGCAAAACTGTTATCGTATTTAAGGCGCCATATACGAGGACGATGGTCAATGATTACTATCGCTAAAATGCTACACGAAATATTTTATTACAAAACAATAATCGTGAGATAATAAAATTCTTTCTTGTGTATTTTTTTTTTTGTTTTAATCTTTTTAATATACTATTATTATCGTGTATACACTAGATGAAAAATGGTCAGATTAGGTACGTTTGCTTTGCGTGTATTCGCTCGATTAATTTACAATTATCCAAATGCTTTGCACGATCGCAGACACATTTGTGGGGGTGAGGTGGGGGGGGAAAAGCGAACGTAGTACAATTGTCAATCGTTCGCTGTTCAGTTCCACGCTTCACAGTACCACGCACAGCGATCGTTCTTTTTGTTTTTTTTTTTGTTTTTTTCTTTCGTTTTCACTTTTTACGCAGCGCACATCCATCAAAAAATTTATCTACGTCATTCACACACTTCTTACAATGTAAAAATAAGATTACGACAATAAAATTCCTAGTTATTATTAATCATCGTTACTATTATTATTATTATTATATACACATATAATATGTACTATTTAATGCAAGAACGCGGGCGAGGCACTCTCGATCGATTCGGAATATAATACAAATATATATATATATATATATATATACACATATATATATATTTTTTATATGTATATATGTATACTATATTGTAGTGGAAAGGAAAAATATTTCGAGGGATGCAACGACAAAAAAAGGACATTGCTTTTTGATCTTTCTTGCTGTACTTCGCGCGTTCAACCGACCAATCGTCACGCACTTTTTTTCAACCACTAAAAACAGTGTAGAAAAGATGGGGGGTCGATGCCCAGAATAAGTTAACGACTCACAATGTACATGTCTTGAAAACGACGCTGCAGTGACGCTTGATCAAGTTTTTTTTCGTCAATCTAAAGCTGCGATGACAAAGTATGTAAGATACAGTCGGTAAGGTAGAGGCAAAAAAAATTGTTAATAAATCTATAATTTATTGTGGAAAATATTTTGGTCACATTTATTATCGTTTCCTTTCTTCAAAAATCATGATTGGCGACGAGGGTGCCTCGGAAAATTTAAAAAATGCTATTGCTTTGGTCACGTTGATTCTCGCAAGTGTTTTACTTATTCTTGTCGCGGCGAGCGAAAAAATAAGGGGAATCTCGACGTCGTTACCATTGACGTAAAAATATACAAATTTTTTTTTTTTTATACGCGTCGCTAAGAGTGCTCGCAATTTTATTCTCTCTTTCTCTCTCTTTCTCATATCTTGTCGCTGCGTCGATTATAATATCCTTTTAAAAATTGCTCTGCTGTCACAAAATTATATATATGTATATATATATATATATAATATATTTATAGAAAATAAAACGACGGGAAAGAAAGAAAGAGGAAGAGGAGAGGACAATCGATCGGGTTGACTGCGTCGAGGTTTAAAATGAAAAATTGACAACTTATTCTCACGCGATAAGACAATTTCGTCCGTTCAATTTCGAGCCGAAATTGAGTCAATAAATAATTGCGCGATTGGGGATAGGCGTGGAAATGTTTCCGGTTGTGGCGAGAAAAATTCCAACTCCCAGCTTGGTCGATAAAAAAAAAAAAAAAATCTTCCGACACTTCCGGTACTCGAGAAAGGCACGAGGATCGAAAGATTCGATAAATAATAATCGGGATAAAATATCTATAACACCGGGAGTTACGCGGGCCGGATTGGACGATGAACGATGGAACGGAAACAAAACGGAGGAATATGGAAGTGAGGACCTAATCGGACACGCCAGCTTGACCGATCCGCTTGCGACAATCCGTCGGTATAAATATATATAATAATAATAATTATAATAATCGTAATAATTAATTAATTAATTAACGCTGGGATCCACGCGCCGCATCTTCCAGTGCGCGAACCTTAAGCTCGCGTTCGCGTTGTTGTCTATAACACCAAAAATCATTCATCCAGTGTGACTGTGACTCTTGGTCGTCTTTATCCCGATAAGTTAATCGGCTGGTGAAAAAAAAAATTGTCAAGTTATTTGTAAGGATGCGTACCTCAGGTATTCTTCGTGATGGGCGACTAGGTTAGGATGCGGTGGAAACCGTTCCCGCTCCATCATCATGTGACGCTGGAGTTGCTCGTGGTGTGCCGCGGCCATGTCCGCGTAAGGTCGTCCGAGAAGTTCGGCAGGATGTAGCGCGAGCGTCGGATCCCTCGGCATCATGCCCGGTCGAGGATAATTGGCTCCTACTGCCGCTGTGCGATAAACAAAAATAGAAAGTTCCGTGAGGTCGGTATTTTCGTTTCGGGACATAACGCCGAGGCAAAACTATTGCTCAACTAATTCTCATCTCCACCTTAAATTTCCATCGATACAGAGGATATTTTTATCCACCGAACGATGTTTTGAAAAAATTTCAAAGCAAAAGTTTGCTCATTTTTCGAGCTCTGAACATGAATCTGCGGTGCGTAATGACCCGTAAAAATGAATTTTTTCTCGCTGGCTCACTGATTTCTTTCAATCCGCCTCCCCCAAATATTTTCACAGATCCCGAGAGTGTGACTGTTGTCTCAATTTTTATCTCCGCATTCTATTTTATCCTACATCTAAATATAATAAACATCGCCCCACATACAATGCAGTCACATAAATACACACACACGATTTCACACTATCATAATCACACGTTTCGTATTCGCACATAACCGACCCTTCCGTCA